>CM037851.1:99991810-100023656 GCA_021234595.1 Delia radicum
TTGTCTTTCTGTGTTATTATCTGTATTAATAATGTAATAAAGCAAACCAAGTAAAGAAAAAAATTACTAAGAAATATTTATGAGTATCTCTGACTCCTTACGTAAAATCTCACTTATAAATTTTATTAATCATGAATCTTAGTTATATTCAACCTAAAACCAGTATATATAACTACAAATAATCTCAGAAGATGTATTTAAGAAAAAAATTTTTATCTAAAAATATATTTTTTCTTGACAGTGAGAACATTTTATTTTTTGCCTCAATTTATTAAAAAAAATCTTCTTTAAAAAAACAAAGTGTATTTTTTATAATCATTTATATATTTGAACTGATTTTTTATATAATTCATAAGTGAAAAGTGAACCCAACGCGATTTATTAATTTTGTCCAGTTAGATTTGCGATCTACCACACTGTGCGCGGGTTCGAAACTGGGATTCCAGTTTGTCAGTCCGGCGCTTTAACATCTCAGCTATATCGAGATGTTATACTTGATCGATAAAAACATAAATGACTTGCTTGTTCAAAATGTCATTACTTTCCAGCTTACAAAAAGTATAAAATAGGTACTTATAAATATATACTTACTAGAGGTGAAAAAGTAATGAATATAACAAAAAATTTTGAAAAAATTTTGAGATTATTACTTTATATTTTAAATATTGGCAAAAATATGTACTTATGGGTAATGTAATAATTATGTGTAATAATATAAAATAAAAAATACCACTTATTGTCATTGACCGATTGACCTCCAAGTGGTCAATCGTTTCGGGCTTATCGGCATAGACTAGCAACTTCACATATCCCCACAGAAATAGTCCATCGTCGTTAAATCGCACGATCTTGGAGGCCAATTCACGGGTCCGAAACGTGAAAATATGCGGTTACCAAACGTTTCCTTCAATAAAACAATTGTGGCATGAGCTGTGTGACATGTTACGCCCGCCTTGTTGAAACCACTGCTCCTACACATCATGGTTTTTCAATTGATGAACAAAAAAAGTCAGTCATGGCTCTATAGCGGTCATTATTTACTGTAACGTTCTGACTAGCATCGTTTTTAAATAAGTACGGACCAATGATTCCAACAAGCTCATAAAGCACGCCAGTCAGTTTTTCTGGATGTAGCGGTGTATCAACATACACTTGAGGATTATCATCACTCCAAATACGGTAGCTTTGCTTATTGACGTATCCATTTAACTAAAAGTGAGCTTCATCGCTAAACAAAATTCACAAAATTCGTATTTCGAACAGAACCATGATTTTCAAAATAAATTTGCACAATTTGGAATCGATATTCAGGCGTCAGTCTATTTACGTTGAAATGCCAAACCAAACTAAATATAAATCACTTGACAGCTGACAAATTGGCCGCCAGTTAAAAAAGTGTTGCCAACTTAAAGTTCTATACCTGTAAAAAAAAAAACACCCAAATAAACAAATAAAAATATAAAAAACACTGATTCGCAAATCTAGCGAAAGTTTTAAAATTCATGTATGTCAAATATAAGCGCTCTTTAATTTTTAGAAAAATTAAGCAAAATTTGGAACAAACTTAACAGAAAGTAATCCAATTGCTTTAACAATAACATTTTTTTTTCTAAAACTTCGGGTTCTGATGAGATCTTTAGCCCGATCAAAATACTTATGTCAACCTTGCTAAGATGTTTGATTTTCATTATTTTTGTAAATAGACGGAGGTTGAAAGCTCGTTATAAATTGAAATTAACATAAAAGTTATCTCGATATATATAAAAACAAAAAACTAATAAGACTTTGAAACTTATTACTTGAGCCAGAGTTAAAACAGAGTAAAATCTCTAAAGTTAAGTAACGTCATGAGGACGAATAGACCTAAACCACGTGTTTGATTGCTAAGAAGACAGGACCAGAGCAAAATTGATGATTAATAGGTTGTTTGTTAAAGCTCTACCTATTATGAAGGCTCTAGCTCTTCTAAAATTTCGGATTCTGGTGAGGTCTTTAGCCAGAACGAAATACTCGTATCACCCTAGCTAATATGTTTGATTTACTTTATTTTTATAAATATACGGAGGTTGAAAGCTCATTATAAATTGAAAAATTTAATATCAAACTAAAATTATTGGAGTTTGATATTTCAAACTGTGATGCTCATTATGATAATTTCAATAGATATTTTTAATGACAATTTTCGAGTTTATATTAAAAATTAGAGTAGAATGTTATGGATGTCAAAACAAAAGCTTCACTTTTCCACAGCTTAAAAAATATATATTTTTTTAGATGGCCAATACATTGTTCTGTTATAATAACGTTTGGTATAACACATTGTAACATGATGAATTTCATATCAAAACCTATAAAAAAAAGGCACCTTTTGAAATCGAACCTCTCAGATTTTGATGAAATTTTTTCATACAGCTACATTTTACCTATACAAATACAACCTAATTATAGAGAAATTATGGGCGTGGCAAGGTATCGAAATATTTAAAAAATTGCGGTAATAGGTACTTTTAAGCAGCGATTACTACGGAATGGCTCAACCGATTTCAAATATCTTGGTGATATTAGAAAGATATATAAGTCAGCTTTCGAAAATATACACTGTAAACATTTCTATTACCCTGAACATTTTTTTTTGGCAAAAATAAAACTTTAAACTGGGAAAACATTTCAAAGGCCAAATGTTTTTTTTCAAAAAAATATTTTTAGAAATGTCTATTTAATATATATATAAGACAACAAAAACTAAATTGGCGTTTTTTTTTTCTTTTTTTTAAATTTTTATAAGTAAATGCATCTCTTGTTAACTTCCTTATATTTTGATATCATTGTGTGACAAAAAAGAATAAAGTAGCTATACTTTGAAAGTTATACAGATTTTTTGTAATTCTAATAGATTATAATAAGAATCGTATTATCAAATTTTTCAGACACCCCCAAAATATGGACTTAACCTTGGTAATTTTTTTTTAATTTTATTTTTTAGATTTAATATATAATTTTGCGCAGCTCATACTGTTCAATCTGAAATTTTCAGTGCAGTATAAAATTTTTACAGTGTATGTATGTTGAATGGTACCAAGATCTTTGAAATCGGTTCAGCCATTCCGTAGTAATCACGTCTTGTAAGTACATATTATCGTCATTTTTCAAAAACTTCGATACCTTGCCACGCTCACATATTTTCCAAAATGCAATTTCTAAAAATGAGGTTGTGTTTGTATAGGTAAAATGTAGCTGTATACAAAATTTCATCAAAATCTGAGAGGCTCGGGTTCAATGCATATCGGTTTTGATATGAAATTTTTCACATACAACTAAATATGACGTTTTAGGAAAATTCCAAGTAGTTAGTCTTACTATATGTATTGCTATACATGATGTCATACCGAACTATATTAAATTTTACAAAACTTTATCACATTGTATAAGATAGTATAATATTATTAATTTTGTTACTTGTGTTAGATTTTTTTTTTTAATAGTGTAGATTTTTTTAATTTTTGTCAATTTGTTTTTTTTCCAATATTTGCATTTTCTTGATCTTTTTTAAATTTTTTAGCATTTTTTTTTTAATGAAAATGAAAATTATTCAAGTTCGAGGCCATACTCTATATTTCTTCATTAGGATATTGTCCTAACAAATAATCTATAGAGTTTTTGTTTTCAAATTTATTATTTGACCCTTTTAGGAATGTGTTGATAGATCTATTTCGGGAATTTTCTAGGTTCCCATCATCAGAACACGTTTTGAAAGCGGTAACAATCCCATGTCAAACATCAAACATTCATATGAACTAGTTTACTCACTAGATGAGAACTAATATACATATGAGTTTGAAGTTAAAGATTATAACCATTGATCCAAAAATAAATTGAAAACTTGTTTGATGCGTAAGGTCCACCTCTGGTGGATATTCAATAGACGTTTTTTGTTTTTCTCTCCTTTTTATATTTTGTTTAGTTTGTAAACAAAACAGGGGAAGTAAACTAGGCGGTACTTTGCCTTTTTTACAAGTTTGTTATAATTTTTATTAAAAATAAAAATTATGTTTTTTTTTTTCGACCTTTAATTGTGCAATGAAAATGAAAATTATTCAAGTTCGAGGCCATACTCTATATTTCTTCATTAGGATATTGTCCTAACATATAATCTATAGAGTTTTTTTTATAATTACAAGTATATTTGTTTTTAAACGTTTTATTATATTTGCCTTTTTCTTAAAATAAAAGCCCTTCATTGTATGGAAAAAATTGCTTACAATAAATTAAGTGATTTTATTTATTTTTCTTAACTACACTCAAAATAATGCTTTTGTTATTCATAATGCTTTGTTATTCATAAAAGTTGGATACAAGTTTTTTTTTACTTTATATTTGAAGTTAAAATAAAACTAGGGTAAAAATTGTATATGTAGTCTAATATAATTATATCTCATTTGATTAGTTTTCATATATAAACACATGCAAATTGATCCGAAAAATGGGCCATCTACATGTATCTAATTATATCAACTAAGATATAATTTGTTACAATTTTATCCGAGATTTTTCCATATCCGGGTCAATAAGTTATATCTTTATATTTTTTTTTTTTTAATTTAACCAATACTCAGGGGATACCCCTACTCATGCTGCGGGAAGTTTGTTCCACATACGAATCGTTCGACTAAAAAACGAGTTTTCTCTGTAATGCGTTATGCGAAACACAGGACAATCAACTACAACGGATGTGCTCTACTAGATAAGCGAGTATTACGAATAAAAACTCGGACTGGTGGAATAAGTTCACTTATCTCAGATGAGCACCTCCCACGGTAATATCGATAGAAAAGTGTCACACAACCCACATTCCGACAATGCTCCAATGAATCAATAGAGTTGGATACACTACTGTCATTGATAAGCTTCACCGCCCTCCCCTGAACACGGTAAAGAAGCTTCAGAATATACAGTGGACCCCTGCCCATATAAGAGAGTTGTATTCCACTTTTGGCCGGATATATCTGGTATACATAGTAAGGAGATCGGATGGAGTGAAGTTGCACCGTTTCAGAAAACCAAGACACTTAAATGCCTCTATCGACACTTGAAATACGTGCTTATTCCAACGGACCTCACACTGTATTCTCATGCCCAGAATATCAAGAGTATCAGATTTCTCAATACCTATAGCATCCATAGCTACAGATGACAATAATTAATTCCACAGCCCGTCTGTGGGTTAACATACAACATTGGGTCTTGTAATTCCTTTATTTAAAATTGTATCAGACATAATTGGAATTTTACATAAGAACTTGCAAAAACTATAGATTAAATTGCATCTAATTATTTATTATTATTTAAAATTCGGAAAATTTTAAGCAAAATATTTAATTACGCAAAAAACTTAATATCAATTAGAATATTTGTGCTTCCGACGAAAAAAATGTTATATATAGTCATATATAGCTTGATATAATTATATATGTGACCATATGTAACGATTCTTATTTACATCTCATACTCATTTTTACGAAACTTTCCAATAGAGCGCTATAGCTCATCATATGTCGTTATATATAACTTTTTTTATAATATTTTTTTTCTCATCGTATTAACTTGATGTAGCTATATATGAGATTATATATACTTCCATGTATAGTTCTTTATAAGTGTCTAAAATACAATTAAACGAAACAAATTCTATAACATTTATGTATAAAAACAACCAAATCTTTTACTTTTCTAAATAATCATCAGTGAAGACAAAAAAGCTAAGTTTAATGTATTTAAAGCAAAACAATATTGTAAAAAAGACCAAAGTAAAAAGGCAGAAAAACTACACTTTAAAATAATAAAGGGTCCGCCAAATAACTTTTTTTTGAACTCCTGAACCAATTGGACTTTGTATGGCGTCATACACAGAAAAAATTATGGGCCAAAAATATCTTATTAATCGATTGTTTGAATATCAATTGCAATTTAAACAATTTTTTTAACTGATTCAATTAAACAATTTATTGACAGTGTTGACAACATGTAAACAAAATTTTTAAAAATTTGGCAAACTATTTTTTTTTATTTTATTTAGATTAAATAATCAAACAAAGCTTTAATTATATCAATATATTATATAATTTGTAAATAAACAGAAAAAAAAAATCGCAAATGATTAATTTTTAATAAGTTGAATAGTTTACCGATTTCAAATACACGCAAAATCGTAGTTATTTCACTAGAGTTTGCAACACTCTTTTTGTTGAGATATTCGTGTACGCACGAAAACTTAATTTAGTTTTGTGTTTTATCTGTGGTAATAAAAGTGCACATGTGGATTTAAATAAACCTTATCGAAAAAGAACAATTAAATTAATATTTTTGTAAATAATTAAATTTTCAATAAGTATAAGTGTCATTAAACAATCATTTTAAAGTTGTGTGTGATTTTTTTAAGAAACAATTCAATTACAAGAAAAAGTTCAAGACAAGACAAGCAAAACAAAAATGTTGTCTTTACTATTATTTGCTTTCTTATAATACATTTTTATATTAAAAAGCTTTCATTTTATCATAAATAAAATGTCAATTTAATTTACAAACCTACATTTCTCTTTTTATTTAATGGCGGGCATATAACAAAAATAAAAAAAATACAAGTTTTCAATTAAAACTACCATTGTTTTCTTCTTAAGTTTCAATTAAAGTTTTAACCAATTTAACTAAACTTTTTAATTGAGGTTGTAAAGAAAAACAATAACTCTTGTAATTGATATTATTATTATTTAAATTGAAAGAGTTTTAATAAACTGTCTGCAAATTTTTTTGGTTAATACTATCATTTCAGTGGTAGGCGCAAAATCAATTAAAATATTAATTGATTCAATGAAATTATTAATTGAAACCCGTTTTTAGTTTTTTCTGTGTACCAAGGTCTTTATGCAAAATTCGTCTCAATGATGTCTCCGAAATGTTCAATTGTTGAGAACGACGGTGAATTGATGTTGATGGCGCTTCACGCACACTTTCTGCCACAGTAGCAATATTCTCGGGTGTACGCACTGTTTTTGGCTTTGGTTTATCGATGAGGATGCCAGTTTCTTTCACTTTTTTCACAAGATAACGAACATACGGACCATATTCGTTCAGCGGAAGGTTAAAACTAATTATCTGTCAAATTAGACATGAGCTAAGTGTTACCATTCACAAAATAAACACTAGTTGAAAAAAAAAACGTTGGATGGCGGACCCTTTAGTTCAAAGTTAATAGAATAAATCAGTGCAAGCACAGAAATCTTTGCAAAAATCTATTTTATAGCTCAATATCTTCATAGTCTGAATCGGATTTGGCCGAAAAAACCCATAATATGTCGGGTGGAAGTAACTTTTTTCAATCAAAATTATTTTTTCACTAATCTAATTAGTAGAAGTTTTAAGAAAAAGTCATGTCGCGACTTTAATTTGGTCGAATTTATGAAAAAAATTTTATAAATACAGATTTCGGACTAAATCGCCTAAAATCCATGTTTTTGGTGCAAACTGAACCGAAACTACAGTTCATAAATACAGATTTATTTTTAAGTGTTTCCGCAAAATTTTTAAAACTTTCTACTTATGAAACACTAAAAAAACAATATAATTACAAAAATGCAACTACATACAACAACAACTTTCTATGGTGCATCAATCGAAAGCTAAGGCAGAGATGAATTAATCTTCCGAAGACACATAAGCAATCGGTTCAGTTGTTTCAGAATTAATTGGAAAACAAAATTGACATTATATGTGTGAAACGATGTGTATCGTATAAGTCAAATTGAAATCACGTCCAATTTTTCAATCCATTGTTTTATATTTAAATTTTCATTATTATTTGGAATGTGAAACAAAATAGTAGTGCGAATTTCCAAAGACTTTTTTTGAAGCTATATCAAATTGCATCAAATTATATATAACTTGATCAAAATAGATAGACATATTTTTGGGATAAAATTATATCAGAGGAGATCCAGTTGTGATTCCATTATCACATGAGATAATGTTATGTATGCCTTTTTTCGGATCTGCTGAGATATGATGTGATATAGAATTATAGAGCAATTCCATATGAAAACGATCAAAATTGGCAAATTTTTGGACGACCCCTCTCCGATTTTAAAATAAATAGTCTCAATCGATTGCCCAGCAAAAAATAATGTACCTACATATTTTTTTTTTTTTTTATAGTGACTGGTTTAGTGGTGGTGTGCACCACTGTCATGTGACAAAATTGAAGAATTCTTCATAAGGGACCTCATTGAAAGTTGTTTTAAAAAAATAAAATTTTCCAAATTTTTCTCAGAAATTTACCTTTTTTCCCATGAAAATTAAATTTTCCCATGAAAATTAAATTTTCCGATTTTCCACAGAAGCTCCTAAATTTTCCGGCTAATTTTATTTTTTTTGGATTCCTCATAATTTTTGCTTTAAGAATCAGCAATAAAAAAATGGGCCGGACTCCTTGTTTGGAGAAGAGCATTTAAGAGACCACCTTGTTCTCATTGTTTTTATATTTTTTATAATTGAATTATTTTTAATTATTTAACAAGAAAAATTAGGAAAATTTTATTTTTCAATTAAAGCCTGATTCAATACCTTTCCAACGAGCTATCAGTCGTTGCGATCGCTTTAGTAAAACAACTTTCAATGAGGTCCCTTATGAAGAATTCTTCAATTTTGTCACATGACAGTGGTGCACACCACCACTAAACCAGTCACTATAAAAAAAAAAAAAAAAATATGTAGGTACATTATTTTTTGCTGGGCAATCGATTGAGACTATTTATTTTAAAATCGGAGAGGGGTCGTCCAAAAGGTGATCGCTTTCATATGGAATTGCTCTATATATACGACTATATATGATTTTATATACCTATATCGTATCTTTTTTCATCGGGCTAACACTTAAAAATGTACAAGAAACCCTTAAGTAATTTGTAATATCTTTAATTACAAATGCAAATATTCATACAAACTCGTTTGTATCTGGAAAACTATAAATGTTTAACACGGTTTTACCATATTTACAAGTTATAATCGGGTTATATGAGAAGATCTTATATTAATGTTTATAAAATTGGAAGGGACCATACAATATTTGTATTAAAAATAATACATAGACCATATTATATTAAATTTGATATAATCTTATAGTATAACCTATAATATAATCCACACAAAATTCGGACAAAACTATATCAAATCTCTTCTAATAGTATCTAAATTAATCAAATAATATGATACAATTAGATCTAATGTGATATGATTTAATCAAGCCATTTTTCGGATGAAATGCCGATATTAAATTAGAAAATACTATATAAAGCTTCATATCATTTTTTTTATCGGGTTGAAATAATGCTTAAAAATATTTAAGTTGTGCTGTTGGTGGAGGATATTAATACTTTACAAAATATGAGTAACAAGTTAGAGGAATATTGTCGATTATGGGGTATGGAGGTGAATCTAGCTAAATCAGAAATAATGATATTCCAAAAAGATGGCAGACATAGTTTAAACGAAAAATTGACATTTAATGGTGAACCCGTAAAGATTGCACAAGAGTATAAATACTTAGGAATAACATTAACAACCAAAGTGTCGTACACCAAACATGTGGCAGTCAAAAATAATGCAGCAAAAGCTAGTATTAATTCCACCTGGAAGAATTTCATTGGGCGTAGAGAAGTATCATTAGCAGCTAAATGGAAAATGTTTTTAGCAGTTTTGCAGAGCCATACAAACCTATGGAGCTCAAGTATGGGGAAACGCGCAATTTGAGGAAATTGATAAATTCCAAAGATTTTTCACAAAGCGATTATTAACACTTCCAGAAAACACCACTAACTACGTTTTAGCTATAGAAACTGGCTACGAAGAAGGGAATTTTTATACATATTCCTTGTATCTAAGGTATATATCAAAAACTGTATTTGATTTAGAAGAAAGCAGGCTACCTCATAGACTTACGAAGCAAATTATGGAGAAAAATATATTTTGGTATGCTGACTTCAAAGATAAATTACGACTGTATAACAATAGTAGTGATGGACTAGAACAAAATAAGATCAAGTGGAATGATGCTTGTTCAAAGCTTATAAATGAGATGAAAAAAGCTAAATATAATGATCATTTAACAAATGTGCACAATAGTCGTCAACGAATTTAAAAGAATCTAGATCACTGTAAAGGCTTGACATATTGCAACCAAAACTACAATCAGGAGCAGATTATCTACATAATGAAAGCAAGAAGTGATATCCTATGGTTAAACGGCAACCAATTCAGAACACGCCAAGCAATATTGTGTTCTTTGTGCAATCTAAGAGAACCAGAAACAACAATTCATTTTCTTGGCAGATGTCCCGTGCTAAATGCAATAAGATTTAAGTTTTTTCGATGTACACCACTTACTGACGATCAGGTTATTGACGTTCTTAACGGAGGTGAAGATACTTATGGGCTAGGTCTCTATAGATTTTTAAAAGAAGCATTAAAATATAGAACTATGCTTATAGCTGAATTTAATTTTTAAAAAATGTTTTAAATTTATAGAAGTAAATTATAAAGTATAAAGTATTTGAAATTATTTACGTTTAAACACCATTTTCCGGCTGACGGTTAATTACAACGAAGCCGTACATTTCTTTATTATTTTTATTGTTCATAAAATTATCTTTAAATTTAAGAAACATTTTGTAAACTTTTTGAAAACAAATAAAGAAAAATCTAATCTAAAATCTAATCTAATCTAATCTAAATATTGAAGTTGGAAATTAAAATTCCATATTTTTGAAAATGAAAATTATTCAAGTTCGAGCCCATACTCTATATTTCTTCATTAGGATATTGTCCTAACAAATAATCTTTAGAGTTTTTTGTTTTTAAATTTATTATTTGACCCTTTCAGGAATGTGTTGATAGATCTATTTCGGGAATTTTCTAGGTTCCCATCATCAGAATACGTTTTGAAAGCGGTAACAATCCCATGCCAAACATCAAACATTCATATAAACTAGTTTACTCACTACATGAGAACTAATATATGAGCTTGAAGTTAAAGATTATAACCATTGATCAAAAATTAAATTGAAAACTTCTTTGTTATGTGCAAGGTTCACCTCTGGTGGATATTCAATACACGTTTTTTGTTTTTCTCTCCTTTTTATATTTTGTTTAGTTTGTAAACAAGTTTGATATAATTTTTATTAAAAATAAAAATTATGTTTTTTTCGACCTTTAATTGTGCAATGAAAATGAAAATTATTCAAGTTCGATGCCATACTCTATATTTCTTCATTAGGATATTGTCCTAACAAATAATCTATAGAGTTTTTTGTTTTCAAATTTATTATTTGACCCTTTCAGGAATGTGTTGATAGATCTATTTCGGGAATTTTCTAGGTTCCCATCATCAGAACACGTTTTGAAAGCGGTAACAATCCCATGGCAAACATCAAACATTCGTATGAACTAGTTTACTCACTACATGAGAACTAATATACATATGAGTTTGAAGTTAAAGATTATAACCATTGATCAAAAAATATGAATGTTTGATGTTAGGCATGGGATTGCTACCGCTTTCAAAACGTGTTCTGATGATGGGAACCTAGAAAATTCCCGAAATATAAGGTGGCGCAAAAATAACCTTCCGATGTTTTTTTTTTTATTATGTATTTATTATGTATAGCATTTTCTGATAGGAGGATTACTTTTGCGCCACCTTATAGATCTATCAACACATTCCTGAAAGGGTCAAATAATAAATTTGAAAACAAAAAACTCTATAGATTATTGTTAGGACAGTATCCTAATGAAGAAATATAGAGTATGGCATCGAACTTGAATAATTTTCATTTTCATTGCACAATTAAAGGTAAAAAAAAACATAATTTTTATTTTTAATAAAAATTATAACAAACTTGTAAAAAAGGCAAAGTACCGCCTAGTTTACTTCCCCTTTTTTGTTTACAAACTAAACAAAATATAAAAAGGAGAGAAAAACAAAAAACGTGTATTGAATATCCACCAGAGGTGGATCTTGCACATCAAACAAGTTTTCAATTTATTTTTTGATCAATGGTTATAATCTTTAATTTCAAGCTCGTATATTAGTTCTCATGTAGTGAGTAAACTAGTTTATATGAATGTTTGATGTTTGGCATGGGATTGTTACCGCTTTCAAAACGTGTTCTGATGATGGGAACCTAGAAAATTCCCGAAATAGATCTATCAACACATTCCTGAAAGGATCAAATAATAAATTTTAAAACAAAAAAATCTATAGATTATTTGTTAGGACAATATCCTAATAAAGAAATATAGAGTATGGCCTCGAACTTGAATAATTTTCATTTTCATTGCACAATTAAAGGTCGAAAAAAATATAATTTTTATTTTTAATAAAAATTATATCAAACTTGTATTGAATATTTTTAAAATCTGATTTTTTTAATGAAACATAAAATATTTATAAAGTGATGTGCGCCCCGGTAGGCTAGTTGGTAGCGTGTTGGATTATCAGTGCGGGGGTCGTGTGTTCGATTCCCCCTAGAGGCACTGGTCTGTTTTCGCTACAACGCGCCGAAGGCCATAGTAGCTAGTGCTCGGTTAGGGTAATAGTATATAATTATGTGATTATTAATTAATAAAATAAGAAAAAAAAAATATAAAATTATAAAGAAAATAGTTTCAGTATGACGTCACATATATATTAATTAAAACTAAGCATGGGGTCCATATAGTTATAATAATATCGATCACTACATATATTTTCTTATTATTATATGGATTATGCAGTTAAATATAGAGTAAGATTTGGAGACATATAAATTCTCTCAATAAAAATTATCAGATGTATTTGTATATAACACAGTGCAGCATTTTTAAGGTCATCGTTTGGTTCCTCCTTCATACCCGGTTTTTTTTGAAGTGTATATCGAAACTAAAAAAAAATCCGCAAAGGACTTGGCCAGATTACATCGAAATTTTTTTTTTTGGACACCCTAAGTTTTTGCACCCAAACATGATTTTTTTAAAAAAGGAAAATTTTTATGGAATCCATATATCATAAACCGTTCGGAATTTTGTTTTTATGTCTTTGGCAAAGTTGTAGATCCAAACCAAAGCAAAAAAATTCTCATATGGACCGACCCAAAAAAATTGCATCCACTGCATCAAAATTGCAAAAAATTGGGAAAAAATTCTATTTTTTTATGATTTTTTCATGATTTTGTCCTGAAATGGCTTAAATACTGGGAATTTAAGAAATCTTTCTTCAGCTATATTATATCTAACAACAATATAAACAACTCTCTAGTACATGTCATCTTAATACGAACATTCCTTAACCCTAGAAAGCACATCTTTTTGCTCACACTTATTTTGCATAGCCAATGTTTGTCGTTTCGACAAAGAAAGACTATATAGGTTAATGCCGTTTTTGTTGTTACTTGTTTTCAAATTTACTATTTAAACATTTTATTGTTGTAATGCTGATATGTTTTTGATAAAATGAATATATTTATATATAATATATTTTTATCATCATATATTATTTGCATCATCATATTGATGTTTTTTTAAAACAAATGCCCACCGAATCAGATGAGCAAGGGGAGCGATTCCACCAGGTCACAATGCCAATGGAAAAAAGATTCAAAGGCAAGAAGCTGGACGCAATGCTTGCAGAGGTTTGTTGGTGGAGCCACAAGGTGTGCCTGTGTGAGGATGGTGATATGGAAGACCCAGGAGACACTGGATTTAGAGATGTGCCTTTGGATCCTCTTTCTTCTTGTAGTAGTGCAGAGTCAGATCATGACCTTGAACCACCACCAAAAATATTTAAACCTTAACAGGCGTGAGTAGCAATGGTATGTTATTTATTTATTCTGTTAAAATTATATATTTTCTTATTTTAGTTCTGTTCGACAAACGTTACCTCGCGAACCCGCTTTGACTCCATCTTACCAAAAAGCGTTTTTATTAACAAAAATTCGGTAAATGAGAGCGTGATAAGAAAGTAATTGTGTTTCTCATTTTACCAGAAGTTACTATACTTTTTTCGGGTAAAATCGTAGCAGAATAAAATCATCGGCAGTTAATAATACACATGTTTTGCATTTGTATAAATAAACAAAAAAACTTAAACAAAAAATAAAAAAAAAATTATGAAATTGTTAATTGCGTTATAAAATAATTACTTTTTATTAATAAAATAAATATATTCATTTTTTCAAAAACATATCAGCATTACAACAATAAAATGTTTAAATAGTAAATTTGAAAACAAGTAACAACAAAAACGGCATTAACCTATATAGTCTTTCTTTGTCGAAACGACAAACATTGGCTATGCAAAATAAGTGTGAGCAAAAAGATGTGCTTTCTAGGGTTAAGGAATGTTCGTATTAAGATGACATGTACTAGAGAGTTGTTTATATTGTTGTTAGATATAATTTAGCTGAAGAAAGATTTCTTAAGTTCCCAATATTTAAGCCATTTCAGGACAAAATCATGAAAAAATCATAAAAAAATAGCATTTTTTCCCAATTTTTTGCAATTTTGATGCAGTGGATGCAATTTTTTTGGGTCGGTCCATATGAGAATTTTTTGCTTTGGTTTGGATCTACAACTTTGCCAAAGACATAAAAACAAAATTCCGAACGGTTTATGATATATGGATTCCATAAAAATTTTCCTTTTTTAAAAAAATCATGTTTGCGTGCAAAAACTTAGGTTGTCCAAAAAAAAATTTCGATGTAATCTGGCCAAGTCCTTTGCGGATTTTTTTTAGTTTCGATATACACTTCAAAAAAAACCGGGTACGAAAGAGGAACCAATTTATGTGTTGCACTGTGTAATGATATAATGATATAAGCCGTAATGTGACTCCATTCCAAAACAGATAAGACTTAATCATAATATATATGATTATATGTAACTACCCAGTAAAAAACGCTGCTTACAAGCAAGCATATGCCATGATTTTTATATGGCGAATTCCCACTTGGAAGCATTACTTTTGGGCAAAGTAAGCCCATATTTCAGTGCTTATAAAAAGCTGTGATTTCATGGGTTTCAGTAAAATCATATTTCATGTCTACATTATTACGATTAAAAGTAATTTTATGATAAATAAAAGTAATTATATGAATATAATTTATTTCACATAAAATTCTACAGATATTAATTTTTATTGTTAAAATTTTAGACATATAATTTTTTTATTATTTTTTATTTTTTTTAAAGAGGAGCAACACTCAGGAAATAGTTCCTATTAATTACTGTGTTGCTTTCTTTGGAAAGGGGATAGTGGAGAGATGAAAGGTGGTGAAAGATGAAGGGCTTCAAACATGGTAATAATTTAATTTTTTTACCGCTCTACATTCAGAAACAGTTAACTGACTAATTATTTCTTATTACTTACTCGAAAACACCAAACACAATCGGAAATCACTCGTGTTTATAATCTACGACATGAAACTTTCTGCATTACAACCTGTATCCTTATAAGGGATTAGGGTAAGCTGCTTACAACCTGCATCCTTGTTAGGGAAAACAGTAAGCTCAACATTTTTTTTTTGTTTTTTTTTTTTTTTATACGAAAATTATTTGTTACTTTTGCTGCTTCTCAGTATTATGTGATAGTAAGCGCTTATATCTGCGCATTTGTTTCATCCTGCTTCTAAAAACATATACATTTTTTGCTGGGTATTTTTACCTGTAAAGTTATTTTTTGATTTTTATTTTCAAGCAACTTTTTTCCTTTCTTTTGCTTTAATTTTTTTTGCCAAGTTTTAAAACGCGGAGCATGTTATGAAAGACTTCTCCACATGAATCAAAATTAAATACCTGTATTAGTCCTCCTACATTTACCTCTATATGATGTTTTTATTTTTTTTTTTTGTTTCAAAAGTTTAAAAATAGCTATTTTAAGTCGATAATTAAAAACATGTCTGTTAAATTACACACTTAATAATTTGAGTGTATACTTGTTACTTCCATAACAACCATCGTCTTAGTTATAGTCATCGTCGACGTTGTCATCTGTATCCTCCCTGACTTAACCATCATCATTATGAAACAATTTGAACTTGTTTAATTTCTCGTTAAATTATGAGACAAAAACTAATAAAAGAAAAAACGCATTTTTAATTAAAACGTGAAGTCTGCATTTAGAACAATTTTGTCTTAGCAATTCATTCAAGTGTTAAACTCTACGCACATTTAGACATTTACGCAAAAAGCGAATAGAAAAACTTTAAAGTGGCGGGTAGTAACCCAAACAAATGACAACATTAAGACCGTTAACCGAATGTCCTTTATTTTATGGCGTCAGCTTTACGGTTTTAGTAAACATTAGACGGTGACATAAACTCAGAGTATTATTAAATGTTTAAATGACCGACCAATTTTTAGTGGAGTAGAAATGGTTTACAGTGTGTGAGTGCGTTTGTTGCTGTTAGCGTTTATTCTTTTTTTTTAATTATTGTTTGGCTACACTTTTATTAGTGTTTTCCTAGTGATTTACTTTAGGTGGGAACAGTGGGACTAAAAGTAATATTTTAGAAACTATAGTTTATAATTTTGAGGTTTTATTCGAATAAACATCGATTGAAGCCTATGATAAATTATAAAAAGTTTATTTAATGCCAACCGTATATATTGAATTAAAAAAATGTTAACAATGATTTAATATTGGAAAACAAATTGAAAAATTATTGATTTTTTCTTTGTATAAATTCCAAACTTTTATAAGTACTTAAAGTGTCTGCTCATGTGTTTTATTACAAAACACAACGTTTGAGATTTTTAATTGACATTTAATAGATCTCAAATTTTTATATATAATTATTTTCAATTAATCAAAAATTTGTTTTTTTTACCTTAGAGAAAAGGTTATATTGCGATTTTTTATTAAATTTTTTTCTAAGTTTGAAATTGGGTTGGTGAAATTTATTTTGTATTGGTATTTTTTTAATAAAAAATAAAATAAAAAAAAAAACCTAAAAACTCTTTGTGAAATTAGCAAAAAATAATTTCGATTTGGTAAGCAGTAACTTCTTTTCAATGCTTCCAAAGCGCTTCGCCGTCATTCATGCAATGAAGCAATTCTGGAAGGCATTATATTGTGCTTCCCTGAAGGCATTCTTTTGAAGAAGTAAGAAAGGCATGAAAAGAATCAGTGAAGAAGGCATCCAATGAAGCAGTAAAGAAGGCCTTCTATGAAGCACTTCTGGAAGGCAGTATATTGTGCTTCCCTGAAGGCATTCTTTTGAAGCAGTAAAGAAGGCATGAAAAGAAGCAGTGAAGAAGGCATGCAATGAAGTAGTAAAAAAGGCCTTCTATGAAGCAATTCTGGAAGGCATTATATTGTGCTTGAATGCAGTAAATTGTCAATTGACAAACTCCACATTTTTAGAAGCGTTTCCAGAAGAGTTTCTGTAAGCGCTTTGATAAGCTCTTCTAGAAGCTCTCCCGGAAGCTCTTCCAGTAGCGCTTCTATCATGTGCTTCCTACATCACATGATGGAAGCGTTTCTCACCTGCTTAAATGAGACCTACCAAGTGGGACATCGCGAACAAAAATCATGCCTTCTGGAGGGCCTTCAGCAAGCGCTTCGGGTTTAAAGAAGGCCTTCCACAAGCGCTTCTTGGAAGCACTATTTTTTGCTGGGATGGATAAATTGTTAATTTTAGTGAAATTTTTTAATTATTTATGAGCGCAAGTAAAAACATTATAATTTTTCAAAACTAACATTGAATTATTCATAAATTTATCTAATGGTTTTACAGAATTCCCGCCAAGTTTTTGATTGCTTAAGTAAGTTAGTTTTGTAAATATTTCCTACAAACTACACTCAAAAGAAAATTTTTAAAAGTTTTATTAAAAGTTTAATAAATTTTCAACCAATAAAACATTTCAGATATAAACATTTCAAAATAAAAAATGAAGAAAGAAAGAAGCGTTAATAATTTTCACCTTCAATTCACCTCAAATTTCGAACCACATTTTTTCCTACGTGCATTTACATTTAACATCGATATACAGTTAAAACAATATTTCGATCATATATCAGTGTATAATTCGAAACATGAACTAGATTTGGAAATCTATATTTAATGCGATATCGGGCGTATCTTTCTGTTTAAATTTACACAACCTTAAGTATTAAACTATACTTTTACTATAAATTGGATAAATTTACTCTATGTGTGTAGATTGGTACAGGTGTAAAACATGCTTAGCAACCTTTTATATTACGCATAATGTGTGTTAATTAAAGCCTTAATGTGTTATTTATATATAATTAAAAATTGTAAAGTAAAAAAGGAAAATGGCACTAAATACTGCGGGGCTATAATATATTCACACCGGGTTTTCATTCACGCTAACCAATTACAGTTATTCTAAACCTGAAACTGTATCCAACAATATAAAAAAGATCAAACGTCAATAGGCTCAACCAACTTTTGCTTCACGGACACTTTGACACTTTTCTACTGGTTCATAGAACCCCAAAAAAATAGTTTTCATACATTAAAAAAAAAAAAATTAAAAAGTAACGAAACAAAAATTGGAGTGTGGGCGCAAGAGCTAGCGCGTTGGAATGTTAGACAGATGGTCCTGGGTTCGATTCCCGGTGACTACAACATCAATATAGAAAAATAATATGTATGAATTTTCTATCCCTCATATGTATCGCAGCGTCCGCCTTCGGTGTTCCCTTAGCACGTAACCCCAACAAAAGAAAATAATGAATCAGGGATATGACCCAAAAAGTTTGTGGCGAGCAACAACTGTTTACAGACTTATCATCTCTCTCACTTACAGTGTTGCCATCTTTTAAGCCCTTAATTCCCCAACGTTGGCAAAATGTGCTTTGCCAGTACTTGATTTATAAAATTTACAACCGTAAAACAATTAAATCACTGGCAAAGCACTTTGCCAACCTTAGCAAAAAGTGTTTTTAAAACATTGATTTTTAAAAATTTACTACACTTTGTTAACAAAAAATAGTAAAACTTTTTTGGTTTTCCAGCGTTTTCAAGTTACTTATGCCAGTGCTGGCAAACTAGCGCAATCAATGGTTAGGCAGCTGCTATCACTTATTTACGTTTTAAGCTATCAAACATTATGTGGCTCATTAGCTCAGTAGGTAGAGCTCTCGGCTGCCAATCTGGTGGCCAGGGTTCGAGCGACGGCAGGACCAAACAAATCTTAAATTTAATTTTTTTAAATTCTATTTTGAAAAAATCAATTTTTAGGCCACATATTATTTGGTTTTGTCAGTGTATCGGCAACGATGGCAATTTCGTTTACCTGGTGCTTTGCCAACGCTATAAAAAAGGAACGCCAAGCCCAGCCCGGTGTGGGCGTTGTGGTGTAATGGTTAGCACGTTGGACTGTTACACACATGGTCCCGGGTTCGATTCCCGCAGACGACAACATAAATTTAGAAAAATAATATATATGAGTTTTCTATCACTGCGCCCACCTTCGGTGTTCCCAAAGCACTTAAAGCTCTGCCAACGCTAATAACTACCACCGTTCAAAGCACTGGGCCAACGACTTGCAGTTCGTATTTTTCTGGCTGGGGGTTTAATATATGACACATAGAATTTTTTTAAGAGCTTTTGAATAAAAAACTCTTTTTGAGGAACTAATTTCATACAAAACAACGTCAGTGTAAAATGGGTTCATTATTTTTACAACAGTAACAAAAAATATTGCATTTAAGATACTTTATATCCACAGTTATTGCGATAAATTAAGTTTTTGATTTCATCTTTAAATAAATAAAAAATCGAGTTAGGGCCTTTTTATATTAAGAAATCGATCAACTATAATTGAAAATGTTCTAAATTTTGTTTCTATGTATAGATAACATATAAAAACCCTCATATTTTCTGTGTAAGAATAGCTGTAATATGAATCGGAATTTTTATTTTCATGCTAAATAAAGTTTATAAAGAAAAAAAAAAGCATAGTTGTGGATTTGTAATCCAGTTATTGAGGAAAAAAAAGTAAAAAATGGGGAAAAATGGGCATTTTTGCGATTTAAAGGCACCGGTTGCACTTTTTCGTGTAGGATTGTTTCGCATTATTTTTCTCCTATTACAAAATAGATATTCCTTACGGTATACCGAGATATAACCGTGTTAAAATATAGAAAAAGTGCTAAAAATCCGCCTTGAACCAAAAAATACTTTTTGGGTCTACATAGCGTATACGTGATATTGTTTGAATGAAATTTTACGTATACGTCTTGTAAGGAATGTATACTTACAGAAAAAACTATTGTCAATAAGATTTATATTAAACTTTTGTTTGATTTTAAAATCACTTTCAATTAAAAGTATAATATTACATTTTAAATTTTTAATTATAGTCAAACGGAGCTATCTACGTTTTTAGAGAAAGTGACATTGTGATGCAAACATATTCAGGCCCTTATTTTCGTCTGTAAAAAGAGTTTTTTTTTTGATAAAAAAAATATTTGAAACTTCAAAAAAAGAGTAAGATTTGAACCATTTTTGATTCAAAAATAAGACCGCTCCAAGTCATTTTAGTGTCATGCATTTTGAGGGCTCCGAAATTTGCAGTCTGGGCTCTATTAACTTTGAAATTTAGTTTTTAGTTTTTAGTTTTCTAAGTTTTTTACTTTAACAATATTTTTTTTTTTTAATTTAGTTTTCTATGTAATATTTTTTTTTTGTTAACTTTTACCACATATGTTTATATATAGTTATTTATAAAAGTGATACAATTTTTTTTTTTTTTTTAATTTTAACACATATATTTATATAGAATTATATGTGATACCATGTATTATTTTATATAAAGTGATAGAATTTGTTTGGTTTCCAAGTAAAAAGGTGACTATATAGTTATATATTACTTTATACAGTTATTTATAATGATATATTGCAAAATATATATTAATAAAAAATCATACAAAATTATATCTTAACTATATAACTATGTATCGATCTATATATGATTACATATGTTACATATAATTGCACATGTTTATATACAATTGTTTCTCATTGGATGTAAATGTATCGCATATATAATTTGATACATTTGGATGAGTACAAAATTTGGATACAATTGTTGCAAACTATATCTAGTTCCATCAAATTAGATCTAATTGTATCAAATAATGATTAGATCTCATTCCAGCAAAAAATAGAGCTTACCAGAAGCGCTTCCGGAAGGCATTATTTAATTACGAAGCGCTTCCAAAGCCAATAACGAAGGCATGAGTTTTGTTCGCGCTGTCCCACTTGGTATGTTTCTTTTAAAGGGCTTCTTTCATATGCTCTTAGAAGCAATAAATTCATGCCATCTTAGGCACTAAGAAGCGTTTTTTGTATGTTGACAACATTAGTGCTTCATGGTATGCATACTTTATTGCTTCATTTTGAGCACTATTCACAGCTTCAAAGAAGGCATTCTGGGAAGCACTACAGAATGCCTTCCCTAATTGCTTTATATTATGCAATGCGGTGAAGATCTTTTTTTGGAGGCATGCAAATGTAGTTACTGCTTACCAAATCCAGGTTATTTTTTGCTGGGATATGATACAATTAGATTTTCTAATTTTTCGGATATAATTATATATAATACGAAAATTCACAAAATATTTTGTTTACATGGGTTTTGTTGTATCATATACATGGAAGTATATATGATCTCATACTTAGCTATATCAAGTATATATGACGAGATACGAAAGATCAACTTATATATAACATGAGATATAACGACATATGATGATATAATGCACTGCATTAAAAATGTTCGCAATAATAAATATGAGATGTAAATATGTATCGTTACATATGGCCACATATGTAATTATATATAATTATATCAAGCTATATATGACTATGTATAAACTTGTTTCGTCGGAAAATTAAAAAGTGTCATTATTGGGTGGTTTTCATAATATAAAAATACCTAAAAACTGTGTTATATTACCAATATTTTGCCTACGTTAAAACCATTTTTATTTAGTTAACAATAATTATTGACGATTTTACGAAACGAAAAGTCAAATAGAAATTACCCATTTTTTATGGTAATATTGAAGTAAAACATAGCACACTCTATGTTGCCTTAGGAAATCGCTAAAATTTTAGACAATATTACATATAGTTTTTTTTTAGTGCGTCAGAAGCTTCTAAAATATATAAGCTTCTAAAATTTTTTAAAATATGTATCTTCTTGAATAATTTTTGAATCAAAAAAGAAGGCTCTTTTATACAAAAAGCTTAAATCCTAATAATATATTTTGAGGCCATTTCTGGCTTATTTTGAGTTTTCAAACTATCGTTTTTAATTTAGAGCAATTCCATATGAAAACGATCAAAATCGGCAAATTTTTGGACGACCCCTCTCCGATTTTAAAATAAATAGTCTCAATCGATTGCCCAGCAAAAAATAATGTACCTCCATATTTTTTTTTTTTAATAGTGACTGGTTTAGTGGTGGTGTGCACCACTGTCATGTGACAAAATTGAAGAATTCTTCATAAGGGACCTCATTGAAAGTTGTTTTAAAAAAACTACTAAAGTGATCGCAACGAGTGATAGCTCGTTGGAAAGGTATTGAATCAGGCTTTAATTGAAAAATAAAATTTTCCTAATTTTTCTTGTTAAATAATTAAAAATAATTCAATTATAAAAAATATAAAAACAATGAGAACAAGGTGGTCTCTTAAATGCTCTTCTCCTGTCCAAACAAGGAGTCGGGCCCATTTTTTTATTGCTGATTCTTGAAGAAAAAATTATGAGGAATCCAAAAAAAATAAAATTAGCCGGAAAATTTAGGAGCTTCTGTGGAAAATCGGAAAATTTAATTTTCATGGGAAAATTTAATTTTCATGGGAAAAAAGGTAAATTTCTAAGAAAAATTAGGAAAATTTTATTTTTCAATTAAAGCCTGATTCAATACCTTTCCAACGAGCTATCACTCGTTGCGATCGCTTTAGTAGTTTTTTTTAAAACAACTTTCAATGAGGTCCCTTATGAAGAATTCTTCAATTTTGTCACATGACAGTGGTGCACACCACCACTAAACCAGTCACTATAAAAAAAAAAAAAATATGTAGGTACATTATTTTTTGCTGGGCAATCGATTGAGACTATTTATTTTAAAATCGGAGAGGGGTCGTCCAAAAGGTGATCGCTTTCATATGGAATTGCTCTTTAGTTTTTTTGTAAAATTGTTTATATTTAAAAATAATAAGTTTTCTTATCAATCATTACGAGAAAAGCTAAATATAGCAGAACTACAAAAAAAAAATTTAAAAATTACACTTTTTAAATGAAAAAGTAAAAAAATGAAGAAAAAATCGTTTCAAGTTAAGAATATATGAAAAAACATATCCTAAAGTTTAAAAATCTTTAGAAAAAGCCGTTGTTAAGCTCAAAAATAAAAAAAATAAAAAAATGGCAAAAAGCTAATATGAGTAAAAATGGTAAACAAAATGTGGAGAAAAGCATATTTCGTCCCCTCAATAAAACAATAGTGTATACTCATGTACACCATTATTTTATTGCATAATAAGAATCTACATAACTGATTCTTTGTGTGGTCAAAATTTGGTGAAATTCTACTTCCACGAAGTGGGTCAAAAGATCAATTGAAATATTAACGTATAATTGCGTGTTTGAAATTTTTCATTAATAATTGTGTAAGTGCAGGTATTGTGCTTTAATTAGTTGTTACTCTGAATATAATTTTAACAATATAAAGAGTCCGCCAAATAACTTTTTTTTTTTGAACTCCTGAACCAATTGGACTTTGTATGGCGTCATACCAAGGTCTTTATGCAAAATTCGTCTCAATGATGTCTCCGAAATGCTCAATTGTTGAGAACGACGGTGAATTGATGTTGATGGCGCTTCTGCCACAGCAGCAATATTCTCGGTTGTACGCACTGTTTTTGGCTTTTCACGCTTTGGTTTATCGATGAGGATGCCAGTTTCTTTCACTTTTTTCACAAGATAACGAACATACGGACCATATTCGTTCAGCGGAAGGATAAAACTAATTATCTGTCAAATCAGACATGAGCTAAGTGTTACCATTCACGAAATAAGCACTATTTGAAAAAAAACGTTAGATGGCGGACCCTTTATTATTTAGAGTCAATCCGTATGACACTTATACACTATTTTATATATCATACAACATCTACGGTTGAGGAATGGCCAACGATTTTGCGATTGGAACGAAGAACACAACCATACATTGTTTAAAGAATGTTCTGGTACGACATTTATGATCTCAAGGAATGGTTCAGCAGATTAGGGCACACTTTCAAAAAGAATAACAAAAACAACTCAGTAAATTGGTTGAAGATTAAGCAAATTAAAGTAGATAAAGTTAATCCTAATTTTGCTGCTCTACAAAGAGAATTGGGACTCCGAGTGGCAAACAATTGACATAATGGAACGAAAGAGGAAGAAATCAACCACTTATAACTGTGATATCCGAAATTTGCGCCCTAAATTTAAGCAACAGCTTACCATATCTTCCTTAAAGTGCGATGATCTTAAGGGGCTGTGTTCCAAAAATGTTATTCCCAAAGAATTTCATTCTTTTTATCTTAATCTTGAGCCTGATATTTCCGTAAATGAATACTGATGAATATTGCCTTTTAGTCATATATTTTTTTTTTAAATTAAATCTGTGTAAAAATTGTATTGCAAAACAATTAACAACGTGTCATTGAAATACAAAAAAATGACTATCAATTATGAATAAAATGAATTGTTAAGCACAAATACTTTGTTTTACTGCATGAACAATCGCTCGACAATTTAAAAGTATTTCGTGATAAATGGTGTACAATATTCCAATAAAATAGTGTATACCATACAAAATAGTGTATAATGATTTTCATACATATTATAAAACAAATAAAATAGCCTAAGTGACATCATGGTACTTTGAATCCCCTTTATTTGCAACTAAAGCACTTGTAAATTAATGAAATATCATCTACTAGTAGCCTGATTATTCCACCACATATTTAAATGACCACAACATCGATTATTTTCTGAAATATTACTGTTTTCCCAGATGTCTAATAACACAAAAACTTTAAACTCCATTATCTCGAAATGGCAAAAAAAATTATACACTATTGTTTTATTAAGGGGACGATTAGTATTCTCCGGTTGCAAAAAAAAAAAA
The DNA here is from genome assembly GCA_021234595.1 of Delia radicum. Taxonomy (NCBI): domain Eukaryota; kingdom Metazoa; phylum Arthropoda; class Insecta; order Diptera; family Anthomyiidae; genus Delia; species Delia radicum. The sequence goes on from CM037851.1 coordinate 100,017,047, forward strand.
AAAATACAAATGTACTTTTTTGTTTTTTTTTTACCCATTGTTTTACTTTTAAAGTATAAAAATCTTAAGAAAAAGCTCAAAAATAAAAGAAATGTCAATAAAAGCCAATGTGACCATTTTTACTTTTAAAGTATAAAAATCTTAAGAAAAAGCTCAAAAATAAAAAAAAATGTCTATAAAAGCTAATGTGACCATTTTTACTTTTAAATTATAAAAATCGTAAGAAAAAGCTCAAAAATAAAACAATAAAAAATGTCAGAAAAGTTAATGTGAGTAAAAATGGTAAAAAACAATGTGAAAAAAGCAAAAAAAGCATGTTTATATTCTCTGGTTACAAAAAAATACATATATGCTTTTTAGATTTTTACCCATTTTTTTTTTAACTTTTAAAGTACAAAAATTTTAAGAAAAAGCTCAAAAATAAAAAAAGCTAATGTGAGTAAAATGGTAAAACATGTGGAAAAAGCAAAAAAAAGTATATTTTTATTCTCCGGTTACAAAAAAAAAATACAAATATGCTTTTTTGTTTTTTACCCATTTTTTTTACTTTTAAAGTATAAAAATCTTAAGAAAAAGCTCAAAAATAAAAAAAAATGTCTATAAAAGCTAATGTGACCATTTTTACTTTTAAATTATAAAAATCGTAAGAAAAAGCTCAAAATAAAACAATAAAAAATGTCAGAAAAGTTAATGTGAGTAAAAATGGTAAAAAACAATGTGAAAAAGCAAAAAAAGCATGTTTATATTCTCTGGTTACAAAAAAAATACATATATGCTTTTTAGACTTTTACCCATTTTTTTTTTAACTTTTAAAGTACAAAAATTTTAAGAAAAAGCTCAAAAATAAAAAAAGCTAATGTGAGTAAAAATGGTAAAACATGTGGAAAAAAGCCAAAAAAAAAGTATATTTTTATTCTCCGGTTACAAAAAAAAATACAAATATGCTTTTTTGTTTTTTACCCATTTTTTTTACTTTTAAAGTATAAAATCTTAAGAAAAAGCTCAAAAATAAAAAAATGTCAATAACAGCTAATGTGACCATTGTTTACTTTTAAAGTGTAAAAATCGTAAGAAAAACCTCAAAAATAACACAATAAAAAAATGTCAGAAAAGCTAATGTGGGTAAAAATGGCAAAAAATGTGGAAAAATCAAAAAAAAAGTTTATTTGTATTCTCTGGTTACAAAAAAAGAATACAAATATGATTTTTTTTGTTTACCCATTTTTGCCATTTTTACTCAAATTAGCCTTTTTACCTTTTTTGATTTTTAATTTTTGAGCTTATAAACGGCTATTTCTTAAGCTTTTTGAGCTTTAAAATAGCTTTTTTTCAGATATTCTTCGCTTTAAATGTGTTTTTCATTACAATTTTATATTGACCCACTGTAGTCTCATTTGATTTTCTTTTTTGGCGCACCACATTTAATACCGCTTGCTTAAGAGACATTAAAATTCCAAGCTGTTATAAATACCAACAAAGTAAAACTTTAGTAAAAGAATTCAAGTGATAAAGTTTTCATTGCTATTTTTTCATTTATAAAATGAAGTTATAAAAAAAAAACACACAAAAAATATAGAAAATAACGAGGGGGGATATATAAAGCAAGTATTTGTTATTGTAGATTTATCGTGTTATCTTAAGACCAAAAAGAAACAAAAATAAGAATATTAACAAAATTAACAAAATTAACCCAACATTGTTACTGTTAAAAAAGAAAAAAAAAACTTTCAACAAATTTTAGAAAATTCTAAACAATTAATAACTTTTTTATTTATTGGCTTAAAGCTAGGTGAAGGTTACGAAACTTTATTGACCTAGCAGACTAAAAGGATATGAACTGTTAATTGTTTAATTGTTTAAACATTCTAAGGTTACCCGTGGCCAAACTTGCACACTTATGGGTTAACTGAAACATTGGGCTAACTGTAACAACAAAAGTAAAGTGAAGTTTTGTGTGTGTGTGCGTGTGTGTGTCCTTTAGAACAATATTTTGCTTTAGTTTTGAAATTGTGCTGATGAACAAAATTTGTTCGTTTTTAATATAAAGTTTTCAAGCTAAATACACACACAGAGAGTTTTAGATGTGATTAACTTCTACTTTGGAAATTTCTTTTAATGCTGCTTCACTTACTTCAACTGAGATGATAAGATAAGAAAACACAAACATTATAACCTACACATTTACGTTTGTACAGATATCACAGCTTTAGAAATAAAAGGTTATTAAGGTTAACATTTGGCCATAATGGTCGAACAAAAAATGTTATCAAACATTTTTTCAAAACATATATATTTTGTCATTAGTATGAAGTTTTTTTCTTCACAAAAAAAAAAACAAAAAATACTTTATGGTCATCGATAATAAAGACTAATTTTCAGTTTTTTTTTTTTATTACCAAAATGACAATTTTGAAATAGGTATGAGTCTTAGAGTGGTCCAAAACATGATGAAAGTTGAAGTTTACAATCTCCGCAATGTTGTCAGAAAAAAAAAGTTTGTTGAAAACTTTGTTAAATGTGTATTCAAAATATTAACTAACTTTCAGCAATTTTTTTGCTGACATGGATAACATTTATAACAAGTAAAAACAGGAGATGAGTATGTCGCACAGTGTGTGTCCAGGTTTGACGATTTATCGTCATTTTGACGATTTTTAGTACCTAAAATAACTAAATGACGATTGGACGATTTTTGCTTCCAAATTGACTATTTTTTGACAAACGTTTAATATGTCAGCAAAACATGTTTATATGATATTCTTAAAAATCGCCGGATCTATTTTTGGATTTTTATTATTTCGTTAAAATTAAAAACTATTTTTTTATTGAAGTCTAACATATATTTGCTAAAATTATGTGAAATGAAGTTTAGCAAAAAAATTATTTTATGGATTCATCTTAGTATTATTTTTATTATTATCTACACTTAGAATAATATGTAGGTAACGACCACTGCAAATTCAGTTAAAACATGTGAAAAAAGAACGACTTACATTTCAGTAAATTCATTAACATTGTCATTTATTTTTTACTGTTCAAAAAATTAATCACAATTGTAGTATTACTGAAAAACAATGCAGTAAAAATAAACAAACATTTATTTGTTTAATTTTTTTAAATAAAAAAAAAAAACTACTGTATAAAATTTGTGTAAAATAATAATACTGTAATTTAATGTGGTTTGGTTTTTCAAATGAACTACAATTGTAGTCAAAAATTACATACAATTTAATTAGTGTGAGATTGAGATAAAAAAAATATGTTTTTAAATTAAAAAAAAAATCCAAGTTTTTGCGAAACAAACGTCGAGTTCAAATATTCTGATTTATAAATCCAAAAATAAATCCGGTGCTTAAAAAACAGGCCTAATAATAATATAAATAAAGTGTTCCAAAGTGAAACTTCTGATATTCACTATTTATATTGGAAAATGGAAAAACATGCAGTAATAAACTATATTTGAATAAAAATAAATAATAATATAAATAATAATTTAAATCTCTCACATAAACTTATAGATCAACTATAAAATTCACTACTAAAACCACTCACCAGGTACAGTGTAAAAATCGTTTTAATGTATATGCTCGACATATGTATTAACAAAAATCTTTAATGTTTGTTGATATGCTTTGCTTATGTAGAAGGATAGTATATGATGACATTAGAGAAAAGAATTGCCATTTAAAGTTTTAACTGAAAGTTAAACTGGGAATTATGATAATGACTAGAGGAAAAACAAACCACACTATAAATAGAAATCGTTTGTGGTAAATATCATTCTAACTCAACACACAGAGTAATGTGGGATTTAACGTTACCCAATTTCTTTAACGTGTGAGTTAAATAGAAGATATTTACGATTAACACTAAATGGTACGAAGAATGTTGATGAAGACCGTAGTGGGCCAGAAAATGCATTCCATTCATGCTAGTGTCTAATAAATTTTTCTATGTTTTTTTCTAATAGTCAAAGTAAATTATCATATAAAAATTATAATTTTTCTGCTAATTTAGAGAAAAATTGCCATGATCTCAAACCGAACGAATAAATCTCTCACATAAACTTATAGATCAACGATAAAATTCACTATTATAAATAATTTTAGAAATATTAAAAACCAACCCAAAAACAAAAATATGAAATAATCAAAAATTTAATGCACAGAAATATATTTGTTACAATGAAATTGAAAATTATTCAAGTATATTTGTTACATTAGTTTAAACGGCTACCAAAACTGTGCTAAAGTCCAATTTTTCAAATGCAAATATTGCACTTTTCTTAATGTCACTTTGTAACGAATACTCCAAATTAACTAAGTAAGCTTTTTGTTTTGGTAAATATAAAATTCCGTTGACTATACGCAGTCAAAGACATTGCATTGTAATCACTTAATAAATTTTGTTGAAAAGCCTGTATTGCTTTCAAAGATTCAATTGCTTATTTAAATAATTTCGCGAGTTATAAGAAGAAAGTGAAAATGGAGAACTATAAATTAAGTAAGTATTAATGTTTTTTGTTAAAAAAAGTGATAATTTGTTTGACTTGCTTGAAATAAAGCCACTTTTTTAACATAACCTTAAAAGTGCTGCGATTGTTTTCAAAATAAACTTCGTGGAAGCTTTTAAAATTCGGCGAAGATCGGCGGATTGAATGCTATCACAAATGAATGTATTGAAATGTTATAAAGCAATTTCCATTTACATTCAATGGCCAATTTTAGCCGTTTGCGAATAATACCATATTTTTTAAGTTATTGCGTTTTAAATAGCGGAGTTGTTTGAAATTTGGCTTAACGAAAATTCAAGGCAAGAAAAGCAGAATAAACTTGTGCATTTTATAGTCGACAAAATTGGTAAAGATGAAATTTCCGATGACTGCAACAAATGTATTACGGAAAAAGTGCACCTTTTGCTGAAAAGTTTTGAAGTGAATATGTCACTTGGCTCAAAGCTGAAATAAGCTTCGAAAATAAAATAAATCTGTCAAAGTGACTTTTTCGGCTCTTGGACGTCTTCAACTTGTATTTTGCGAAAAGTCTGAGTACGGAAAGAGGAAAGCACTGAGTTCAGACCAATAGCAATTTTGCCATACGTCTCTAAAGTTTTGGAAAGACTTTTGCACCAGCAGATGAACAATTACCTATAAAAAGATATAGCCTTCTCACAGATAAGCAATCTGGATTTCGTCCAAAACACAGTTGTGTTTCTGCCCTATTGAACGTTTCCGAGGACCTGAGACAAAATATTGATAATGATGAAATAACTTTTCTGGTTTTACTTGATCACTCTAAAGCCTTTGACACGGTAGACCACAATATCCTGTGTGACAAGATGAAATCAATGTTTAATTTTTCCGACACTTCAGTAAAATTGCTAAAATCATATCTTTCTGGCCGTACTCAATCTGTATGCATTGATAGCTCTACATCGAAAAAACTTGCTGTGACAAGAGGGGTACCCCAAGGATTTATTTTGGGGCCTCTTCTTTTCTCAATGGATGTGAATGATCTTCCTACCCATTGGACAACTGCAACGTGCATTTGTAGCATATGATGTCCAGCTCTACCTAAGCACCCCCAATAAGTAAACTTGATGAGTCTCTTAGTAAACTAAACATGGATTTAAATCGAATTCACCGATGGGCGACAGCCAACGGCCTTTGCATAAACCCCAATAAATCTAATGCCTTCTAATTACAAAAAAACGTTTAATTCCACAAAAGATTTGGATATCACTCTGAATGGCCAAAAAATTGAGATTGTCAAATCTGTCAAAAACTAGGAATCATTTTTAATGAAACTCTTACCTGGTCAAATCACGTCAACACCATTGTAGGGAAAACATATTTAATGCTACGTAGCCTTTGGGTAACAGGTCCTTCACATCTCTGGAAACCAGAAAACTTATTGCAAATTCATACCTTATGCCCAGCATTCTCTATGCTGTGAAATTTTGCTAATAGATGACTCAACCAGTAACGCAAACTGAATGTAGCTTATAACAACATCATTAGATATGTCTTTGGACTAAGTAAATACGCCGCACTATCACCGTATAACTCGAAACTTCACGGAATAACCTTTGATAATCTCATGAATATAAGATGCTTAACATTTTTTCATAAAATTATATATAAACATGAGACAAATTATTTATATCAACGTCTGAACTTTGCTAAATCTAAAAAGAGGAAAGCAGCAGCATACCTTTCAAGCGGAACTAATAATGAAACTAAGTTATTAGTTCGTACGGCAGCAACGTCAGCTCAAAATAAGGAAATACAGACTTAGCGGTGCTTCTTAAACGATCTCTAGCAAGCCATACAAGGCCTTCAAAAATAAAAAAATAAAGCAGTGAAGTCCATCAAAAACCTTTTCACAGCACTTTAAATAGACGCTTACAAAAGACGTTCCACACTTCCTCCAGATGTAATTGAACTATTATGATGCATCGAACCCATAGAACCAAGATTATGAATTGATGAGAGTAACGAAATGATGAAAATGAAGACGCCCCTATTTGATTTAAAGTTAGAAATGAATTAGATATAAGTAACTATTAAATGCTTTAGTATAATAAAAGAAATTGAAGAATAAAATGTAGT
>CM037851.1:100023756-100107467 GCA_021234595.1 Delia radicum
TTTTTTGCACCGTTTAAAGTTAATTTTTGCTCCGTTAAAGTGAAATGACTAAAGAGGATGGAATCAGCCAGCTTAAAGTGGGTTTTAAAAGTATTTTGCCTCAAAGTGTCGACAATTTTTGAAATTCCACATATATTTTTTGGTTGTTTGTTAAGTTTATTTATTAAGTATCATATACTTAATTTTAAGCCGAAAAATAAACCACCCACTTCTGCTTTAAATAACTTCCAATTCACAAGCACTCTTGCATGCATCTCATGTGGTTTTTGTTAAATAAATGAAATCTTATGGAATTAATAGTCTGCAAATTATAAACTGGTCATAAAGTACAACAGCAGCAAATAATATGTCTGGTTTTGGGTATTTCGATACTACAAATAAAAAAAGCAATTTTTAATAAGTTCATACACTCAGTGTAAAAGCTTTATCATATTTATGAAAACTTCACAAATATGAAGAAAAACTTTATTGATTTTCGTCCAATGTCGCACTTCATAAATATGATGAAGTCGTGTCATAAAAGAGCAAACTGATGACAGGCTTCTTCATATTTATGAAATGTTTCATAAATATGATAATCAAGTTCCTTTAACTTTTTATTAAATGCTTCATAAATAATATTAATTATTTCATAAATATTATGAAGCTGCTTCATAAGCTTTAATGAAATGTTTCATATATATTAAGAAATGTTTCGTAAATATTATGAAAAATGTTCGTAAATTATGTTTAGTGTCCGACCGGTATTCGGTAACAGAACCAAATGAAAATTTTATAGAAAAAGAAATTAAAAAAAAAATTTACAAATCCATTTACAAATTTAAAAGCTGTAGCAATAAAATATTTATCAGCCCCACCAACTAGTGTAGCTATCGACAGCTTTTTTAGCGCTGCCGAACAGCTGTATTCTGATAGACGAAGCAATTCACATGGTTGTGAATGCGGAAAAATTGCTTTTCTGTCATTACAATATCAAACTTTTTAATTTTTAAACATTAAAGTTTAAGTTTTTTTTTCTATATCAACTTAAAAATCAACTATTTTTCTTTAACTATAAAATACAGTACAAATATTTTATTCTTTTTTTTTTTTACTTAAAATAAAGGGTCCGCCATCTAACGTTTTTTTTTCAACTAGTGCTTATTTCGTGAATGGTGACACTTAGCTCATGTCTGATTTGACAGATAATTAGTTTTATCCTTCCGCTGAACGAATATGGTCCGTATGTTCGTTATCTTGTGAAAAAAGTGAAAGAAACTTTCATCCTCATCGATAAGCCAAAGCGTGAAAAGCCAAAAACAGTGCGAACACCCGAGAATATTGCTGCTGTGGCAGAAAGTGTGCGTGAAGCGCCATCAACATCAATTCACCGTCGTTCTCAACAATTGAACATTTCGGAGACATCATTGAGACGAATTTTGCATAAAGACCTTGGTATGACGCCATACAAAGTCCAATTGGTTCAGGAGTTCAAAAAAACAAGAGTTATTTGGCGGACCCTTTAGTACAACTATTTTCCAAATATGAATTTTTAAAAAATTATACCTATGAATTTTTGTTTACGTTTAATAACTTTTTGTTTAAATTTATTGATCTAAAAAAACAATTTATATATTTTTTTTATTAAAACAAAAAGTTCGGCTTCGGCCGAACATTGATATTATGGCCGAAGTTCGGCCGGACACTAATTATGTTTAACATTTTTTCCTAAATTTCTTTATTTAAATAACAAAAAGATGCGATCTGTTTTTTTTAATTCTTTTTATTCACTATAATAAATTTTATTTTACTCAAAACTAAAAAATACAAAAGCACAAGAGTAAAATAAGTGCAATTTTACAACTTTTACTTGTTTTATTCGCAGCAATTATTATTTTAAAAATTAAATTTTATATTAAAAATATCTTCTAAAGTTCGAAAATTGCAAAATTCTGTTTGTAATATTAAACAACCCAGCCAGAAAATACGAACGGGAAAGCGTTGGCCCAGTGCTTTCAACGGTGGTTGGAGCGTTGGCAGAGCTTTGGATTTCTGAAGATGTAAGTCTTTTGCCAACCCCAACACCGGGCAGGGCTTGGCCGTTTTCTTTTGTAAAACATTGGCAAAGCACTGGTAATGAGTGCTTCGTCAGTACCAAAATCGTAAAATTGGTAAAACAATTAATATAAAAAATTAATTAATAAAAAAAAGTGTACTAATTATATTTTTTTTTTTATAAAATTTAGTTTTTAATAAAGGGTCCGCCAAATAACTTTTTTTTTTTTGAAAATGCTATAAAAAAACTACTGAATATTTTCTCAAATTTCTTTTTTTATTTGAAAGTACAATCCTTCTGGTTAATAATGGAAAATAATTTCATTCAAATGGCTGCCTCGGCTGGCCATGCAGTAGCCTACACGATCGGTCCAATTTTTAAGCACATTATCGATTGTGTGCAGCTGTATTTCACCAATGGCTTCACGAATATTGTCCTTTAAAGCGTCAATTGTCTCTGGCTTGTTGGCGTAACACTTATCTTTGACGGTTACCCCCACAAATAATAGTCCAACGGTGTCAAATCGCAGCTCCGAGGTGGCCAAACGACATCAGCTCTGCGGCTGATAATGCGATCTTCAAACACAGGGCGCGAAACATCGAGTGTAGCTTCGGCTGTGTGGCACGTAGCGCCGTCCTGTTGAAACCAAATGTTGCCAATATCCTCCTCTTCAATTTTTGTGAACAAAAATTCATTCAACATTGCCCGATAACAATCGCCATTGACTGTAACGGCCACTCCTTGCTCATTTTCGAAGAAAAATGGCCCAATTATGCCTCTGGACCAAAATCCGCACCAAACAGTGACTCGTTTTGGGTGTATCGGCTTTTCAATGTATGCGTGCGGGTTTTCTGTGCCCCAAATGCGACAATTTTGCTTGTTTACATACCCGCCAAGATCAAAATGAGCTTCATTTGAAAAGATGATTTTTTTTGGCAAAATCGGCATCTTCTGTAAGTCGATCGCAGGCCCACTTAGCGAAGCGAAAACGCATTGGATGGTCAGTTGGCTTCAACTCCTGAAACAATTGGACTTTGTATGGCGTCATACCAAGGGCTTTATGCAAAATTCGTCTCAATGATGTCTCCGAAACGATCAATTGTTGAGAACGACGGTGAATTGATGTTGATGGCGCTTCACGCACACTTTCTGCCACAGCAGCAATATTCTCGGGTGTACGCACTGTTTTTGGCTTTTCACGCTTTGGTTTATCGATGAGGATGCCAGTTTCTTTCACTTTTTTCACAAGATAACGAACATACGGAGCTGACGGTGCTTCTCTTCTTCCAAAATCCGTACGCAATTTTCGCACACATTCTGCAACATTACCATGATTTTCAAAGTAATGTCGCAATATTTCCCATTTCAGCGGAAGGATAAAACTAATTATCTGTCAAATCGGACATGAGCTAAGTGTTACCATTCACGAAATAAGCACTAGTTGAAAAAAAAAACGTTAGATGTCGGACCCTTTATTTAAAATAATAAAATTAATTGAAAAAAAATAAACATATAAATTCCATTTCTGCAGTGTAAATTAAAATTAAATTCAATTAAAAAAAAATCATTTCTATTCTGACTGTGGATTTGTAATTTTTCCAAGAGAAATTTGAAATTTATAAAGAATATGGTTCATTTAAAAATTAGGTGAATTCCAATTCTTAAATTAAAAATTGGGAAATTTTCGAAACAAAAAATTGATTTTATATTTGAAATTAGAAAATGTATAACTCAAATCGATTTTTCATTTGATATTATTGAAATTAAAAATTTTAATTAAATTACGAATATTATATATGAAAACGTGATTTATTAATGAAATTTAGTAAATCGAGCACTAGCGAAGCACTTTTGGCCAACGATGGGACAGTGTTGCGAACAGGGTCTGTGCCAGTGCTCAATTCGATTTGAGCTTAATTCACAAAAATAATGAATTCATAATTAAAAAATGCTTATATTTCATTCCATTAATCCATTCCCTATGAATTCATTCACTAGCTTCATTCAAAAGCTTTAATAAATATTGAATGAACCCCTAACTGGAATGAATTCAATTATATGTTAATTCAACAATTTACTAATTGAATGAAGAAAATTTAGTATCATTCATTTAATACAAAGAAGTTGACGTTAACACACAAATAAAAACGTAACACACAACCAATAACAAAGCATAAAACGAGTTTTTCTTTTGTTGTATACTAATTATAAATAATTTGCTTTTGTTTTATGTAAATATTTCAGTTGATTCGTTAATCATTTGATTACGTCAATAATTTGACTAAATGAATGAAAGCAAATCTTTCTTCATTCACCATTTTACCAGGGACCGTAATCATTATGAGTTTTATAATAAAAATTACACAATAATGATTATGTTATGAGTTTTAATGATTTTCTTCAATGGTAATGATTATTTTTGAGTAATAATTAAAAAAATCAGCAATAATCATTATTTTTGAGCAAAAAAAATAAAACTCAAAAATAATCATTATTTATGATTTTTATTTTTTTCGCTCAAAATAAAACTCACTTTCATGTAGGTGTAAATATATATACATATTAGGGTTACGCGATTAGTATGGAAGGAAAAAAATCTTAATGGGCGCTTCGCGTTTCTGATTCTTGGGATTGTACTGAGCAAAAAAGTCCACTAAAACATACGTCTACGGTGAAAATCGAGCTTCCAAATTTTGGCTTTACGGCAAAAAAGCCCTATTTTGAAATTAATAATTAAGCCCTTAAACCCCACCCACAAATATGATTGATGCATTAATGTGCTAGAGAATCTTTCAAAGAAGAGATTGATACCATAATCTTGGATAAGCTCTTCCTCCTCTCTGAGATATGTCCATCCCACACATTGTTACTTTCACAAAATACGGCAAAAAAAAGCTCTATTTTAAAAAATAAAAATTAACCGCTTAAATCTCACCCACAAATATGATTGATGCATTAATCTGCTAGAGAATCTTCCAAAGAAGAGATTGATACCATAATCTTCGATAAGCTCCTCCTACTTCCTGAGATATGTCAATCCCACACATTGAAAGTGAGTTTTATTTTGAGCGAAAAAATAAAAATATATCTAGAAATTCTAATAACAAAGTCCCCTGAAGATTTCCTTAGGCAGGAATGAAATCCGGATAGGGACACGCCTACATCAGATTGCTTTTCACAATTTGTTAAATAAGTTTTGGGACTTTAGCACATTTAATTACTATAAATGCAATTAATGTTTATCCCGATGAAAATAAATTTAAATAACAAATATGCAGGTGCTTGTGCAAATTTAAATGTAACTGACACTAATAGAAAACATATGATTTTCTATTGTTGATTTACTTGAATAAACGTCACTACATTGCTAGGTCTGTCAAAAAAACAGAGTAGTATTTGGAAGATGACAAAGCCAATTGTGACAATTTTTTGTTGTTGTTTTTGTTTTTTTCTTTGATATTTTAAATTTTGAATCTCGCTCCTAGACGAGGACAAGAAATTCTCATTGAGTTTGTGATTTAACATAACAAATATCTCTAGAAATTCTAATAACAAAGTCCCCTGAAGATTTCCTTAGGCAGGAATGAAATCCGGATAGGGACACGCCTACATCAGATTGCTTTTCACAATTTGTTAAATAAGTTTTGGGACTTTAGCACATTTAATTACTATAAAAAAAAAAATCATAAATAATGATTATTTTTGAGATTTATTTTTTTTGCTCAAAAATAATGATTATGGCTGATTTTTTTTATTATTACTCAAAAATAATCATTACCATTGAAGAAAACTTTAAAAATCAAAAATTTAAAAATCATGACGGATATGCAAAGATTTTCAAAAATAATAATAATGGTGCAATAAATTTTTTTTTTATGTCTCTTCTAAGTGATTGATTTTTTGATTCAAAAAAACGAGCAATAATCATTATTTACGGTCCCTGCATTTTACTAAATGAATTAAGAAAATTTTGAATCATTCAAGAAAGAATTAATTCAAAATAGAATTCATTCATATTATTTAAAGCTTTTAAGAATTAAGCTTAGAATTCATTCCTTAGGAATGATTTTTCGGAATGAAATTTGAGTAAAATTTCATTAATTTTTCAAATTGAATTAAGGAATTAAGGCTTTTCAACCTTTGATTAATATTACATAAATATAAATAAATAAATAAATTAAAAAACATAAAAATAAATGTTTTAAAATTATATAAATGGAATATTATAAATAAGTTTTTGTGTTAAAATTAGGACTTAAAGAAAACCAGGAAAATTATTAATTTAAATTGTCAGGAATAATATTGTTTTAGTAATTTTTTGAATTTTTTGAACATTGCAGCCCAATTCTAGATTTTTGTATTTTTTTACTCTAGTTTTTCGGACAAATGGTCTCCCCATTCAAAAAACGCCTATATATGTACTTAAAAATTAAATAAAACTTTATAGCCTCAAGCTTTCATTAAAGGTATAATGTGCCACCATACATCTTGAAATAAAAATGTTATTAAAGGTTGAAGTTGGACAATGTTGATTTTCTGCGGTAAAGCGGAAAGCTTTTTACACACAAAAACAAGAAAAGAACAGAAAAACTTACCTCAGCGAAGCCGGTAAAGGAGGAGAAACCCCCTAATCCCGGCCGAAGGCCGGTTAAGCCGAAAAAGTTTGCTTATCAAAGTCGCTTACTTACTAATGGATGACTTTTTAGTGATAAATTCACAGACATAAATTGTAACCAAAACCGCAAAATAATCCAGAGATATGGTGGCATATTATAACTAACGAAAGCTTGTGGAATTGGCTATCAATTTTTATGCACTTTTTTATATACCTATATAGACGTTTTTTGAATGGGGAGCCCTTTTCTTCAAAAAACTAGAATCAAAAATATAAAAACCTAAAACTGAGCTGTAATGGGTTAACTTATGGTGACATATGGTACCTCATTGGAAAGATATTTGAAAGAGCTTTCATATGATATAAATATTGTCGTGATCGGAAACGTACTTTTTTTATAAAGAATTAATATAACCTTCAGATCAGATAAGCCACAGACGCCAACATCTTGGAGCAATATGGTCTCAGACTCGAATAGGGTGACCCCAAAGTTAAGTGTAAAGTGAATATTGGACATAGGTGATCAAACTTTCGGTTGGACGTGGTCCAATCCTTTAAGTTTCAAGAAAAACTGAGATATTTGGAATTCATTCAATTTATTTCCTGCAGGATAGGAAATAATAACATCGGTGTGCATTCACTATGCACCGCGACCAGAAGTTGGTATTTTGTGCTGCCAGCGAATACACCCTATAGGTTCAGGCTCCCTACGAAGCCAATTATCCTACCAGGTGAACAGTTCCAAACGTCCGATGGCGTCACTATTCGACCACCAAAATAACGCACCCTCCTGTCGGAGAGCCTCGGACATTTGCAGAGAACATGCTCAGAGGTCTCGGGTTCCAATTCACAAAACCTGCACGTATCCGTAGAGGATCGTCCCATCTTGTACAATTGATAACTAAGGCCACAGTGTCCTGTGAGGTAACCCGTTACGGTCCTTAGTTCGCCCCTCGTCTTAGACAAGAGTTTCCGCGATCTCTCCCAGAGGGAGATATAAACAGCCTCGCCTGTCGCTGCCCAGGCGATCTGGCCCAATAGGCCCCAAACTCCGACTCCCTCCATCTTCTGAGCCTCTCTCTGACATACCCATTGGGTACGCCACAGAAGGGTTCCGGGCCAATGAATTGTCGACGAACTCCGCAGTTGGCTAAACAGTCAGCCCGTTCGTTGCCCTCATGCCCCTCATGGCCTGGAACCCAGTCCAGTGTCAAGGAGTTGTTAAGTCCTAGACGATTTAGAGAGTCGATACATTCCTTAACCAGACCAGACGACACATCTTGAGCCCTCAAGGCACCAAGTGCCGCCTGGCTCTCAGATAGAATGTAGATCGTGGCCCCCCGTGTCCTCCTCCGCAGACACTCTTCCACACAGATACAGATAGCGAAGACCTCAGCCTGAAAAACGGAGGGATATTTGCCCATGGGCAGAGCACGCTGAAATCCGGGTCCGACGACACCAGCCCCCGTATCCATGTTCGACTGTTTCGAGCCATCCGTGAACCAGACCTGTGCACCAACCTCCGGTACCCAAGATTCAGTCAACCACGTGCTCCTATCGAAAATCACAACAACAAAGCGCCTCACAAATACCTGCACAGGCAGTATCTTGTCACTGACCCTAATAACCGGGTCATCAGCGAACATTTTCGCAATCTCAAGATGCCCCTTCAGATCCCCACTCCTCATGCTGCCAATCTCCCGCAGCCTTAGGGATCCCATGCACGCGTTTTCCTTTACAGAAATATGCAAAGGAGGAATACCCAGCATGACTCCAATGGCATCAGTCGGACATGATTTCGAGGCACCAGTGATACCAATACATGCCAGTCGATAAATCCTCTCAAGAGTCATCTGAGCCCCGAGTTGTTCAACCTTTAGCAAGGCGTTTATATTTCTAATCTACTAAGTGTTAGCAAAACTTTTGCTGAATCTACTAATTTTGTTGCTAAAAATCAGCTCGCTGATTTTCAGCAAAAGATTTTGCTGACATTAGCAATTTTTTTGCTAGCACCCTCCTGACTAAAATTTTGCTGACTCAGCAAAATTTTTTGCTGACTTTACAAACTTTTTTTTTGAGTGTATGTGACCATCGGTTTCACAATGGTGTTAAAAGACCAGTAGAACATTTGAGGTCTAAGGCCCCAGGTCTTGCCAAAGAGCCTCTGGCAGGCAAACATTGCACTAGTGGCCCTTTTAGAGATCATATCAAGGTGCTCATTCCAATTCAGAGACCTATCCAATATAACCCCCAAGTACTTAACGCTATCAGAGAAGCAGATCCTCGTCCCTGAAGCGATGGCTCAGTGAGACATAACTTACGTCTCCTAGTAAAGGGCACCAGCATGGTTTTCGAGGGATTTATAGTCAATCCCTTCTCCTGGCACCACTTTAAGGTAAAGTTCAGAGCCTGTTGCATGCGCTCAGAATTTGTCTGTCATCCCAGCCTGTGACAGAAATAAAAAGATCGTCAGCATATCCGTAGGTTCTGAAACCCAGGTCATTAAGCTGCTCAAGCAGCTCATCAATGACCAGAGTCCACAGCAGAGGCGATAGCACACCACCCTGAGGACAGCCCCTAGTCGCCCCTATGGTCCTAGAAGTGTTCTCGATGCCGAATGTAATGACTCTTGAGGTCAACATCTCCAGAGTCCAACTAATGATAACACTGGGGATGTCTTTCCTCAACATCGCAGTCCTAATCGCATCGTAGGACGTGTTGTCAAAAGCGCCCTGAATATCAACGAAAGCACACAAGGCTATTTGCTTCGCCTCCAGTGCCTTTTCGATCATAGTGACAACTTGATGGACAGCCGTCTCAGTGGATTTTCCCTGCTGATACGCAAATTGGTACCCATGAAAGGGTTTGCGCAGCATCCCTGATATAGTGGTCCAAGACAATCTCCATGGTCTTAAGGAGAAAAGAACTAAGACTTATTGGTCTATAAGATTTGGGCAAATGTTCCGCTTTGCGCCCAGCCTTCGGTATGAATACTACCTTAACTCCGTTCCAAGCCAATGGAACGTGACCAAATAACAAACTGGAATTAAAAATCCTGGTCAGTTGCGGGGGTATAAGATCCATGCTCCTCTGCAGCAGGCACGGATACACCCCATCTGGTCCAGGAGATTTAAAAGACGAAAATTTTCTCACCGCCCATGAGATCCTTCCCTCCTGAAACACCCTGTTCGCAAGTCGTATGTCCCTCCCATATAGTCTAGGAGTCCTAGGAATCCTTAAATAACGTTACTCTTAAAATACCGTTACCGAAATAATTAAAAAACCGTTAACTCTAAAATGACGTTACCAAAATAACTAAAATACCGTTACCACTAAAATACCGTTACCTAAATAATTGAAATACCGTTAACGCTAAAAAACCGTTACCTAAATAACTGAAATATCAATACCCCTAAAATACCGTTATCAAAATGAGAGAAAATAGCGTTACAATTACCAATACCCACATCGAATCGGTTGCCATTCATGGTTTCTTAGCAAAAGGGTTAATATTCGGACCCTAATATCTATCCCCCTGTATTCAATTTAACTAATTTATGTTCACTGGACTGAATAGCATCAAATTGTATAACACTCAATATAATACGATCCACCATTTTTCAGATCAAATTGTATTTCAATTAGATCTAAGGCTATATCAAATTCGATACATTTCTTTGTTGCATCATATTAATTTTTTTTAATCGGGTCATATAAACTTTTTTTAATCGCCCGATCAAAAAAAAAATTATTAAAATCAGATCCGAGAAATGGTGAATCGTATTGTAATTAAATGGATTATATTACATTGAGTTTGATAAAATTTGATATATCAAAAATTATTAGTGTCCGACCGAACAGTTCGGCCAGAAAATGCAGTTGGTCTGTATTCGGTATTTCAAAGCATTATGGACAAATTTGGCGGATGGAAAAATGTTTATTGGACTGATTAGATGCTATTTTGAGTGTCAAATTTGAAGAAAAGTCTGTAGTTAATAGGGTATTCAATCGGTTAACCGTTACTCGATTAATCGATGAAATGATGTCGAACAGTTGTTCGAGTAATTCGAAGTGGCCAATTTCGAGTAAAGAATAACTCGAACAATTTTGGTCGATTAATCGAGTAATGGCCGTAATTTCAAGCAATATATACCTACTGGTGCTTAGATACCTACCGTGTACACGAACAAAATCGGTTAGGTATCTAAGCACCGGTAGGTATCTATTGCTTGAAATTACGGGCATAACTCGAGTAATTTAAAAATATGAACTATTTTATATTTTTTTAATATTTTGTATAAAATAATGTGAATACGAAAAACGAAGAACTTGATGCGAAAAACTCCGATATCGAAGAAACTTGGATATTTTTTAAAGAAACAAGTTCTAAGACTGGGGTGTTTAAGATTATTGGTGCGGATTTGAGGGTTAAAAGTGGGATCAAAAATTATTTTTTTTTTTAATTTAGTTGCCATTTGATCTAAAGAAACTGCATATAAATACTATATTTTCAAAAAGGAATTTTTAAATGTCATTTACTAAAACTTTTTGTTGGTCCCTTTTATGTCGTTGTAACAAGCCAATTTTAGAAGCCCTATATGGAAATTCATAGCGGTCCTACGCAAAATTTCCACATATTAAAATTTACATATAGAAGTAATGAAGTTTTCATTAATATGATGAAAATCTTCTTAAATATTCATGAAAGTTGTTTCAAAACTTCTTTATAACTTTTTTTAGAAAAATTACATATCTCAAAATCCCAAAATGATAGGACAAAATGGACTATTTTTTCGTTTACTAACACACTAACATAAAACTGTGTCAAGTCTGAGTGAAATTACAAAACGGATCACCTTACAAATATTTTTATAAAACAGTTTAATACATATTTATGAACCAGTTATATTGAAAGAAAATCAATGAAGATTTCAACATATTTATAAAGAATTTCATTGATATAATAACGCTTTTGCTTTGAGTGTACTGAGACAAAACTGTCGCAATAATAAATGATCTTAGCAAATGTTTTTCTCTTTGAGATATACTTTTTACTAAAATTTTTAATTAATTTGTTAATTTTTATATATATGTTATATTAGTAATAATAAAATATAAAAACTTACAAAAATGTGAGTTTTTGGAAAATAAAATTAAAGTATGAAAATTGTTCGAGTTATTCGAGCAATTTTAAAATCTTACTCGCCTACTCGAGTAAATTAAAAACCTCAAAATCGAGTTACTCGATTACTCGAACAAAATCAAACCCGAGTAAATTGAATACCCTAGTAGTTAAGCAATGAATTTACTGTTCGGCCTCAGAAAGCTCGGCCAAATCGAAAATAGTTCGGCTGCCGAACTTTTAACTTTCTAGCTAAACTTCGGCTTTGCTCTTAAATATTATACACAAAACCGAATTAAATCGACTCAACTAACATGTTTCCAATACCAAAATTTTTCATCATTGCCTCTAGATATCAAAAAACCGACACTTAAAATTATACTCGTACTTTTCTCTGTTGCATCATATTATTTTTTTTTAATCGGGCTTTTATTTCAATATAATCACAGCTTAATCCACATTAATGCAAATTTTACTATATCTGTGATAATTCTTGCTTTAACCCTTTCGCAGACACGTCGGCATAAGCCGACACATGTGTCATTCTGCTAAAATTTCCTAATTTTCGTGTGTCCGCGAAAGGCTTAAACAATCACGGTATACGTAATTTGAGGGCACTGAACTACTAATTTATTGCAGGGTACCAACATTTTTTTTATGGTTCTTTGACGATGTGGAACTTTGACATCCGAGCAAAAGATTTAACAAAAACTTTTATGTCTACAAAATATTTCTTATATTTACCTTTAAAAAATATATTATTAGTAGTTTTGTTTGTAATTTTGGCATATATGGTTTCAAAAGTTAGTAAAATTAAATTAGTTAAATTTGTAACCAAAATTAGTAAACAATTTGTAATTTGTAAAATAAGAATAGCAAAAAATTTTATTAAAAAATCATTTTATACTAGAAAATTAGTATAATAATAGTAAAGTGAGATTGAAAAAAAAATTTTTAGTGTAGATTTTATTGATTTTAACAAAAAGTCTTACAATTTTTTTCATTACATAGTGTGTAACTAAAATTCAGTAGTTTTTTTTTTTTTTAAACAACGGACGAAAACATAAAATTTTTACTATGTTAAACAACTGAAATTTCAGTTAAAATATCTACAAGCGCATTGCTACAAATAACTGTGTGTACACAAAAATTTTTTGGACGAAAAATAATTATATTTTCTTAGTAAAATAATGAAACTTTTCTTTACAAAGTAAACGAACAATTTCTTAAAATCAATAAAAAGCTTCATTCTTTTTATGAAAAAGTTTTTTAATGAAACTTCATACTGGAGTGTACGAAATTTTTAATAAATAAAGTGATATTTTTTATAAAATTGTATGAAAACTTACATTAAATTAATAAATAGTTTCCATGTGCAACTTCATTGCTTTAATGCAAAATTTATTAATATCATGAAGACAATATACTCTGTTTAGTAACTGCATTACATTTCTCAATGAATTTAAATTCTTCTTAAGGACACTACGTAATGAAACCTTAATTTTGTTAAATAATGCCAGCGATACAAAAAAAAATAATTAAACTACAAGTTTGTTTATGACATGCTCAGTAAATCCTGTCTCACATTATTAAAATCGTATATTTTGAATTAAAAAAAAAAATTTATCATAAACAACTTTGAACATAAAGATAAACCAAAAGAATAAAACAACATCATTGACATCACCTACAAACAATTACAAACACTAAGACCTCGATTAAGGCGGTTAAATGAAGAGAAGTTTTTAAACAAAAATTCGTAGGGGAAGGTGACCCAAGATGGTCATGGTTGCTCTACACTGAGAGAATTATCTTCACTCCAGTAATTAATTTCTTCACAGATTTAATGAAAATTGTCACTGGAACTCGTCCATTGAAACTCTTCATAGAATCTATGAAACAGGTTTCATTAAAGTCAGTGTTTATGAAATGTTGGTAGAAATTATGAAAATATTATTACTAAAATTTCTTGGGTATAATGAAACTCTTCATTGAATCTACGAAAAAAATTCTATGAAATTGTTTCATTTATATCATGAAGGATAATTCTCTCAGTGTAGAGCCCAAACGGCATACGATATCTTAAAGTGTTGTATAGCATATGAAAGCACAATATGTTGGTTATCTTTTGGCTACAAAAATAAATTTTTATTTTGGACACAAACAATTTTTAAATCATATTTTTAAATTGTCCAAAATTTTGATTTTAAAAAAAGTGGCCGCAAGATGGACACTTTAGGAAAAATTCCCTAAAAATAATAATTTATTATAATTATACATACAGTTATCAGACATGCAGAATCATCTTAATCACATTTCGAGCATATATACCAGGGACCAATGATTGCGGCTCATTTTAAGTGTTCTTATCTCTTACACTCGAGGAACGCAATCATATTGGATTTGGTGGACTTTTCTGATGTGGTTTTTAGTAAAAGTATACAAAAATCTTCATAAGCGTCTGAAGACGATATATAGACTTAGAATACTATGTAGGTAAAGACCACTGCAAATGTAGTTAAAAACAAAAGAAATTTCACTTAAAGAAAGGACGACTTACATTTCAGTAAATTCAACTAACATTGTGATTTGTTTTTTAATGTTCAAAAAATTACTAACAATTGTAGTAAAAATAAACCACATATGTTAGTAAAAAAATAAACAAACATTTGTTTTTTTTAAATAACGAAAAACTACTGTAAAAAATGAATGTAAAATCACAAAACAGTCATTTGATGCGGTTTGTTTTTTTAAATTTGTTCTACAAATGACTGACATTTACATTAAAACTAAAGAAACTGTATTACAACCCAAACAACTACATATTTTTAAAGCAGAAGTTCCCTGAGTGTATGATTTTCTGTCGACTTGGATTTCATTCTGAATACTTTCGAGCCGTTGGTTGTTCTTCTTCTATTTTTGTTTCTTTGATGAACTTTTTGACCTGAGACTTGATTGTTTTTCTTCACGAGCACTTTTTTTACCTTTCGAATCTGTAGTATATTCTTGGGAAGTGATACGGCTGCTTTTCATGTTAAAAATCTTTTTTGGCATATGACTTATTCCTATATTTAATTTTAATTTTCAATAAAGTGGTCATCTAAGGGTATTTGAAGAATTTTTTTAAGTGTTACTTAAAATTGGTACAAAGACAAAATATCCATAAAATCTTTTTAGAATATCGTTATGCGATAAATAAATTATATACTGCAATACATACCTGTGCGAAATCGCATATTTAGATAAATTAAATGACACAAAAAAATTATATTTATTATGTATGTTAGATTATTAACCTCTATAAACAGTTAGTTTACAGATACACATTTACAGCCGTATTTATAAAAAAGTCTTATTGTGAGTTTACAGAGTGCAATAGCTATTATAGACTTTTTGTCTTATTAATCACTCATAAAAGTTTTAATTCATAAAGAAACAATAACAGCTCCATAACTATTGAGCGTTTGTAGTAATTTTCTCTCTCTCTTTTTTTATTTACTTGCCATTTAGTTGTTAGTGACGCTTTAAACCACTGATTAATAAACCCGATAATCAATTATATGTTTATTTGTCCATAATTTTTTTTCAACATTCGACTTAAAAAGTATGTTTTAAAAATAAAAAACGTATAAAATGAGTTCTGAAAAAAATTTCAACAAAAATATTGCAAAACTGTTTTGAGTTTTCTATTTTAGTAGTATATGGTAACAAAAATAATCGAATAAAGAGTTTGTTTACATCTGATTTACATCACTAACATATTTTGTCAGGTTTTTATTTTATTTCTGTGATTTTTTTACCAAAAATAGACTGATTTGTGCCAAAAAAAATAAAAAATGGATTTAGATTTCCAAAAACAAATAAAACCAATAAAAGAAGTGGAAAACAAGGTATGTGTGTTAATAAATACTATGAATGGACATACCAAAATAATTTTAATTGTATATTTTCTATTTTTTGAAGGAAACAAAAAAGAGGCAAAGGTCTGAAAACTGGTGTGAAGAGGATAAGGTAAGAGCTTCGTGAGCTGGTTCTAAAAGATCATTCAACATATTTAAAATTGTCTATTACACATACTTATAATTTTTTTCATTTTACAATTTCTTATAGGAGCTGTTAAAGGATTTAATAAAAAAAGAGTTAAGGATATAGAAAATAAAATTAATCACTTTAATCACTTTCTATTAATATTTTTCAAAAATATTCTGCAGAAATATTTTTATAAAAGGTAAACAATAGTCGTATGTAGATTTAAACAAAATGTCTAAATGCAAAATGTCTTCTTATTTTTGGTTTAAAGAAGGGTAAATCCAACAATAAAATTTCTTACTTTATGAATGGTTTATTAAAGGTTTAATACACTATTTTTCGTTTATAAATACAACTATAGCAAATTTTGGTTAAAAACGGTTAATAAATCAAAAATACATTTTTATAAATACGGCTGTTAATCTTTATTAAATTTAGATATTTTATTTTGTCTTTTATTTAATTAATAGACAATAACTTTCACAAGCCGGTGACAACGCAAAATTTAAGTTGTTTCAATCCACAATTTCGTTTTATATATGAAAAACAGATACAAAAATCTTCCATGGTTGATTTGTTTATATGTCTTATGATATAATAAAGAAAATGATAGTATAATTTTCCTCGTCTTGACATGACGTCTAAAACATTGGTAAAATAGTAGTAAAACATTAGTTCAAAACAGTTAAGTGCTGAATAAGTATTACTAAAATTTTAGTTGAAAACATAATTTTAGCAAAAAATTAGCTGAAAAATAGTATACCTGATTTACAAGGCGTTTTACTAACTTTTCTACTAACTTATTTTTTTGAGTGTATAAGCTGAAGTATTTGAATTTGGAAAATTCTACTTCCATTAGTTTTTTTATAAAGCCCAAAGACCAGATGTAGCTCTACATTAACTTTTAACTTAACTTTTTTCACCTTAAATTTTTTGTCAACAATAAATGAGTTTTTTGTTTCGCTTTTTTTCAACACACAATTACTTTTTTACATACAACATAAAAATCTTCCTAAGAAATGTGTCTTTGCCTTTCGCTTTAGTCTGTCTACCTGTCTGTATATTTGTTTGCAATTTGACCACACTAGATTATTAATCTCTATAAAAATTTAGTTTACAGATACACATTTAAACTTTATTAAATTTAGATATTTTATTTTGTCTTTTATTTAATCAATAGACAATAACTTTCACATGCCGGTGACAACGCAAAATTTATGTTGTTTCAACCCACAATTTTGTTTTATGTTTAAAAACAGATACACAAATCTTCCATGGTTGATTAATGATTGATTAATGTGGTAATCAGCACAATTTTTTTTTAGCAAAATTAATTAGTAAAACATTGGTAAAATATTAGTAAAACATTAGTTCAAAACAGTTAAGTGCTGAATAAGTATAACTAAAATTTTAGCTGAAAACATAATTTTAGCAAAAAATTTTCTCAAAAATAGTATACCTGGCGTTTTACAAGGCGTTTTACTAACTTATTTTTTTGAGTGTATAAGCTGAAGTATTTGAACTTCCATTAGTTTTTTATAAAGCCTAAAGTCCAGATGTAGCTCTACATTAACTTTTAACTTAACTTTTTTCACCTTAAATTTTTTGTCAACACTAAATGAGTTTTTCGTTTTGCTTTTTTTCGACACACAATTACTTTTTTACATACAAAAAATTTTTTTTTCATCTCAAAAAAATTGTTTTTCACCTCCAAAATGTTTTTTTTTTGTATAATGTGTTCTCTATTTCATTTGTAAAACCAAATTTAATGTATGTACTTGTTTTAAATCGTGTTGTATTGAAAATCCTTAAAACAGGCGTATCGTTAAACGAGAATTAGTTGTACAATCCACTAAGCAATATGTATACATTGTGTATGGAACATGTGATATTAAATGTCACTGCAACTCATTACATTTTTAAACACCACTGAACATTTTAAAACTTTCAATGCCTGCCTAGCATTTAGGGCAGGGGTGGCAGACATTTTTTCGTTGCGTGCCACAAAGTGACAATTTCTTTTGTAAAAATATTTCGCGTTCCTCCATGATATTACTTATCTTTTGAAAGCACTTTTTGTATGAAAACCCTTTAATGTCATCTTCATATAAAGTTTTTTAGATCTAATTTTATTACGGTCTGTTTTCTACTTTTGTCCAATGTTGTGGCAGTTGTCACTTCAAGATTTTGTTTTTATTGAAACAATTTAAGCTTTTTTCATTTCAAAATGCCACAAATTTGTAAAGAATCGTAGTGGAATTTTAAAAATGCACTTAAACCACACCATTTTCAGTTGTTTTTCAAGAATCGCCAACTGTTTTTCAGATTTATCAATTATATTTCAGAAATTATCAATTGATATTCATACTTATCTATTGAATTTTGGAAATTATAAATTGATATTTATGGAATTGATCAATTGTAATAATTAATTGTACTTTACACGCAAAAAAAAACATGGTTGCGGCAACCATATTCGAAGAGCATCATACATTTTTGGATTTTTGATTGCGACAACTATGTTACAATGACTGTGATAGTTATAATATGATAATTGGCTTACCATATTATGGTTCCCAATGGATTTTAATATTATATTATGATTATAGAAATGTTTATAAATTATCATATTATGATTTCTAAATTATTCTCCCAACATTCTGTTGTAGCTGAATTAAAAAGTTATGCATGTTTTTGTTAAATAGAACAAACGGTTATTTATTTATTTAATAACTTACACATTTACATAAACTTATTTTAAAATAACGAATAAGATTTGTGTAATTAAGGAGTAACATAAATCATTATTTTGCCGTTTTTCGATGTTTACATAAAAAAGCAAAACTAAACTTTCTTTTTTCAGCACAAATCTTATTTGAGATTTCAGCTTAAGTACGCATTAAAATATTAAGAATATAAATTCACAATACATTTATAATGATCATAACATGTTTCTAACAATCATAATATAGTCCTAGTTATCATATTATGATCATGTAAAATAAATTCGTCATCATTTATTACCATATAATGATTATTGCAAACATATTATGATTGTTGCAAAAATATTATGATTACATCATACTACAGACTTAAAAGCACGTGTATTTTGTTTAACATTTATCTATCGTGCCACTAGTGGCACGCGTGTGTTAGTTTTGCCAGCCCTGCTTTAGGGCAACCAGTAAGCCAACCAACTTAACCACCCCAATCTCCATTACAAACAAAAAACACACCAACAATTTACAATCATTTAAAAATATAAACATACTCACGTTTACTAATGGGACATATCACTTATCACATGTAAATTACGAGAGAGTTATAAAACGTTTAATGAAATTTTCCTTTTTTTTCATATAAATTTAATTGTACAAATGTAATTGAATTGAATTTTTTTTTGTGAAATTTTTCGTGTGAAAATAATGTTCACTATAATTAGAAGGAATGTGAGCTTGTGAAAATTGTATTCGTAAAAAATGTTCAAATAAAAGTGCATCTTTGTAGATTTTGATAACACTAGTTTACAATTTTCAAAAACTTTGTATGTAACAAACATGCGCCTTTTTTTCTAAATAGTGCTGGTTAAAAAATGAGCAATGGGTATCGAGTATTGAGTAATTGCCTTTTTTTGGGTACTCGATACTTAAAATTAACTACTTGATATTTTCAGAATTGTATTTTGGAAAAAACAACAATACAAAAATGCGACTCCGCTAAAATAATTAGCATTAAAATACAACTCTAGAAGGAAAATTAAAGGAGAATACTTTAAAGAAAAAAATTGTAAAACTATGAAAAAAAATCATAAACAGTTTGCAAAAAAAATTAAAATAGGTTTTTAAAATTTGAATTGTCAAAAAAGTAAGAATTTTCATAAAATTTTTGTAAAAATTAAAGCGAATTTTAAATTTGAAAACCGTTAAAAGTACCGAGTAGTATCGTGTATTGAAAAGTAACCGAAATTACCAGCACTACTTCTAAACCCGAAAATATTATTCAACTTATGGAGTAGTTTTTGAAATAGTTTTTGATTTAAAATTTTAATTTTTGAGTAACTTGACTATTTTGACTATCTGTCAATTAAGGATAAAGCTACTTTTGTCAATCAATATTGCAAATTGTGAAAAAGACACACCAAAACCCCGGGACATGTAAACTTAATTTTGGGGTGTAAAATTTAAGACACTGTTTGTTTTCGTAACAAAATATTTAAATTCAAATTTAGCACTCAACATTTATAAGTGTTTGTGGTGAAGTGGGTAGAGTGTTTGCCATGTGCTCCGAACTTCCGAGTTCAAATCTCGGAAAAGACAAACTCAAAAAGTTTTTTTTAAATTAAACTAAAATATTCAAATGCTTAAATAGCAAATAAGGCAATGCAAATTAAAAGTGGTTGTGGTGCAATCAGTAGAACATAGGACTATTAATCTGAAGGACACAGTTCAGTACCAGAAAAATCAAAAAAAGTTTTTTAATTTCAATAACATTTTTTGGAACGTAATAATATTTATTTGGAATGAAATATATGATTATCGTAACCGCCAGAATCCGATTGGCAACAAATTCTGTGACCACAACTAAGGCTGTTTTCCGGATGTATGCTATTTTTGATGAATTTTTAATTAGATTTTTTAGTGTAATTGCTTCTAAAATTGCAGGATTTTAAATTAATTTCTTTATATATTTTAAATCTAGAATTCTAAATTACATCAATTAGTACTTATTCACCTCTTACAGTAGCTAATAGGGGTACGGGCATTTGAAAGCTTCAGCTGTACTACATAAACCAGTAAAATGCATGGGAACATTTTAAAACTTGTCTAAAATATTTTTTTTTAATAACCCAGTGTAGAAACGATAATGACATATCAATATTTTTCTTACTACCAGTAATGACACCCGCTTATTCTCTGCATTATTTTATTACGAATAATAAGGACTTACTAATAACTAGTTATTTTTCTCGTTTTTTTAATACAAAAAATATTGCTTTACCCATAAGTACTTCTTTGAATCATTAGTTTAAATATAAAGTAATGATATAAAAATTTTTTGAAAATCTATTTTTATACTTATTATTTTTCCACTTCTAGTAAGTACATACATAAGTACATATTTTTAATTTTTTGTAAGCTGGAAAGTAATGACATTTTGTCCAAGCAAGTCATTTATGTTTGTGGCTATCAAGTATAACTTGTCGAGATAGCTCAGTTGGTACATTGATTGACTGACAACCTGTAGTCTCAGGTTCGAATCCCATGTGGGCACATTTTATTAAAAAAAATTTGTTTCAATAAAAAAAATATTTCTTTATTAATTTTAGTTGTTTTAAATTTATTTTAGACTCATTCTTTTTGTCCATACTAGTAAGCACATAGGTAACCACATATTTTTCTATTCTTTGTAAGGTGTTTAGTAATGATATATCATTATTTTGAGCGACATCTCCATATAAAAGTAATAAGATATGTAATGACAATTGAAAGTACTTGCCAAATATGTGCATATATAACCACTTATTTGGTATTGCTTTGCTACACTGGGTTGTAGTTTTTAAACAAAGATGCGAAACCAGTCAAAATAACTGGTTCAGTGATTCTAGTGTTAAATCGTGATGATCCGATGAATATTAAAGAAAATACGACTATTTGAACTTTCACATTTTTTTTTTATTTATATTACTCATTTTGCAATAAAACTAAATCGCACGCAAAACCGTGAATTTTTCGAAATTTTAAAAACTATAAACTCCAATATTTAAGTGTTTAAAAGTATTTATAAAACCTAATTTCAAAAAATGCGCTTTTTTTTCTAAATTTTTCATTTTTAAAATGATTTTTGTTTTGCATTTTAACTGACCGAGACTTAGATGTAGTCAAAATGGTCAAATTACTCAAAAATTAAATTAAAAAAATTAAAAATATTTCAAAAACCACACCCCATAAACAATTTTTTTAAAGCGATTCCCATTTTTAGGATGTCGTGAGTACACAACACAAATAGTCGCAGCTTTGTAACATTTTTGCTGTAAACTAGTGTTACAGCAAATTTTGTTTTGTCGCAGATTTTGTTTCGTCGCAGATTTTGTTTCAAAAGTTTTATTTTCAAATAAAAATTGTTTTAGCCAAGACCCTGCAGTCGACGTAGCTAACGAATCTTTAGCTATTTCCCTAACTACCAATAGTTACCATTAACTACCCGCCAGACTACCAGCAATGCTTTTCACTGACGAATTTAACATGGGGATGTCATTGACGGTAGTCAGTGGCTACCCTCTGCACTACCATGTACCTTGCAGATCGCTAGTTACAAAGCACTGACGAAATATTTAACTACATTGTACTAACTACTTGACTAGTACAATCCGATTGACGAATTCGCCAGACCATAAATATTGCATTCAATAATTTAATTGAAGCATATATTTCATATTTCAATTATTCTATCTGAACAAAGAAAGGACAAGTTTAATGTTTTTTAATTTTGTTTCTTATTTATTAAAAAAAATAAAAAAAATAAAAATTTTCCATTGTTTCACATTAACAATTAAAAATTAAAAAATTAATTAAAAATTCAGTTTAAAAATTAAATGAAAGTAAATTAAAACTATTCATTTTTTATTTTTTAAACATTTTGATTTTATTTCCCTTTTTTTTGCAGTTGAATGGCTTTCGGCAATTGCTCTTCCGCAGGCCCCGAATTTTTTTCCGTAAATGGTATTGATTCTGAAAAAAAAGAAAAAAAAGCTATGAGTAAAAGTTAAAATTGCTAAAGATTGCATATTTGTACCTATAAGTGTTGAGTAAAAATTCTCAAGCTTTTTAAAACTTTGCTTGTCGTGGATTCCATCGATGTTGAAATCCATGATTATGCTATTTTCAATTATATATTTTAGGTTTTTTTGAACCCCAGCTGGATTCAAGATGGAATTCATGGCTTTTACCTACAAATTAAAAAAATTAGGTCTTTGTAAATATTAAAAGAATGATAAAAGGCTTACATAAACGTGTTTACTTTCACTAGTAATTTCGCAATCCAATTCTATTAATTTTTCCACGCGAATGATCTGACTTTCACGAACTTTCAATAGAAACTGACGCCAATACAAAAAATAACAAAAAGTCATAATATTCTTTTGTTTTGGGATAACGGTTCATTCCGTTGTTTTTATTATTTTTTTTTTCTTGTTTTCATACTTAAAATAATCAAAAGGCGAATTCTAGCATTACCTGTAGCCTCTCAAGTAGCTAGTCAGGCTTTTCGCTAACGAAAGAACTGACTACATAGAGTCACTAGCTACGTTTGAAACTGCAGGGGAATGTTGAAATAAAAAAAAAGAAAATTAATTTAAAACTTGACATCATATGTTTACCTATAGGATGTAATTTTACTGCATAAGTAAAACATTTTAACTTAAATTGTTATTTTTTTTATTGTTTTTAATCTAAACTGTATTAAGCAGTTGTTAATTTAATGAAATTGTTTTAAACAAACCCTAAACAACAATTTAGAATATTTTATTCAAATAACTTTTTCAATTCCTTAAAATCCTTACTATTTAAAGAAAATCCCTTTTAAATCATATTTTTATAATGATGCTTATGATGATTTTATATATATTTTTTTTACGTTGATTAACCAAAAAATATGTGACCAGTATTTGATTTAACAAAAAATGTCCTTTGTGCAAGTTGTATGTAGCATTAAATACATATCCTTGGGAATGAGTGTAGTACTTTTTTTGTATGTATTTTTCAATGCTTATCTCAGCCTTTCCGCATCATTTAATAATTTTATCATTTACATTATTTTCACTTTCTTTCACACGCTCGGCTCCATTTATTCCATTTTGGAATACGACCAACGCTGTTATCATATTTAATGTTATATTTTTCTTTTTGGTTAAATTAACAGTAAAGATAGATCATCTCATTTTGCCTAATGGTTAATTTATTAAATGTCATTTCAATTGTTTTGTTGGTAAGCGGTAAATTTAAGAATCATAACGACATTTTATGGGTTGAGTCAAATTATTATATTTCCAGGAGTAAATTTGCTTTTAATATGCCATAAGACATGCATAATTTGTTCCTATCACAAAAATAACACAGTGCAACATTTTTGAAGTCATCGAGTGCAAACTCCTTCTCGTGTGGAATTTCTCGAAGTGGAATTACTCGAAACTAACAAAACTCCATTTGGGTGTTGTTAGTTTAGCTGCTGATCGAATTTTATGGTCTCATGTATATTTTGGGTAAAACTTGATTTTTTCCGAAATTTTTTTAATTTTTCTCACGGCTATATCTCGGAAACCAATTGGAATTTTGTATTACTGCCTTCGGCGCAATTGTAGCTATAGACTAGTAGACAAAAGTGTAAAACAAACTAACCCTAAAAAACTGCATCTAGTGCCTCAAAATTGCTAAAATGTCGAAAAATGTTAATCAGACTTGGGCGACGTCAATTACATTTCAAAATCGTTCACTTGTGAAGTTTTTCTATATCATTAATAATTTCAGACCTATGCTCACACTTGTGGGCTTAAACGCTTCCTTGGGAAATTTTCAATTTTGTCAATACCAGACATGGGACATAATTCCAATATCTGTGTATTTAATTACAGGCCAATTACTTTTTTATGTTCAATTACATGCAATTGGGTGTAATTGAGTAATTGCCCTGTAATTAATGTTGTTGCTAATCCCCATGTTTGGTATTAAAGATTTTACAAACTTTCCAAGGAAGCGATTAAGCTCACAAGTGTGAGTGTAGGTCTGATATTATTAATGATATAGAAAAATTTCATAAGTGAACGATTTTGAAATGTAATTGAAGTTGCCCAAGTCTGATGTTAATGTTTCTATCTTTTGTCATAATTTTTGGCCCATAGCTGCCAAACTGTGGGAAATTCAGTAGAGTAATCTTCAGAAACAAATATTCCTTATAATGTAAATCATATTTCTTCAGAACATTATAATACTTTAAAATGCTTTTTTAACATTTTCCAGCTGTATTCAAAAATTCGAGAAATGTATGAAAAATGTAGCAAAAGGCAAAAAACATGAATTAATCAATATCCATTGAAGTTGATGCTTTCCGTGAAGCCTGTGAAGTTGATGCTCTTGGCTTTTCCGTTGGTGGTTATGATCTGAATCATTATCTGAGCTTGATAGCACATTCAGTGGTATATCTCTTTCGGTGTGTCCTTCAAATATATTGCCCTCCGCGACTTCGGTGCCTGCATCTTCATAATGCGATACCTTATGACTCCTCCAACAAACTTATGCAAGCAATGAATCTAGCTTATTTTCTTTGTGTCGTTTTTCCATTGGCATGGTGACCTGATGGCTTAGCAAAATGCAAATTTCCTCTTCGTCGCTGAAACCAATTCAAAATAGTGCTATAGCAATTATTGCACACTGTATTCGGCGTGAAAGTTTCTGCACTTGTATTCACTTCATCGAAATATTGCATATATGCAAAGTTAAATTCCGGAGTTAACAAATTTTTTCTCCCCTTTCCAACTTTGGGCACTATAGGACCACAAACGTAAAAAAATTCATTTATTTTTGGGCAGTTGTTATTTTCCATATTGAAGCATTTAATGTTTTTGCTGCTCAAAACAATGTGTTATTGTGTTGTCACATCAATGACAGCATGCGGCTACACGATATTTGTTTTCATTGCTACACTCCGGGAACTTCTGCTTTAAAAATATTTAGTTGTTTGGGTTGTAATACAGTTTCTTTATTTTTAATGTAAATGTCAGTCATTTGTAGAACAAATCATTTTTTTTTTTTTTTTTAACAAACCACATCAAATGACTGTTTTATAATTTACATTAATTTTTACAGTAGTTTTTTGTTATTTAAAAAATTAAAAAAAAGAATAAATGTTTGTTTATTTTTTACTATCATGTGGTTAATTTTTACTACAATTGTGGTTAATTTTTTGAACATTAAAAAATAAATGACAATGTTTGTTGAATTTACGGAAATCTAAGTCGTCCTTTCTTTAAGTGAAATTTCATTTGTTTTTAACTACTTTTTCAGTGGTTCTTACCGACATAGTATTCTAGGTGTAGGCCTAGTTCAAGCTTTATATGCACTTGCAACAACGCCATCAATATACAGAAATTGCACATAGTTGATAAATTAAAATCTCGAATTTTCGATGTAAAACACAGCTAGAAAATATTAAAAAAATCATTTTCCAGTAATTATAATATTCTGAAGAAATATAAACTATATTATAAGGAATATTTTTTCTGAATATAACTTTACTGAATTTCCCACTATTTGGGAGATATGGGCCAAAAATGGTGAAAAAAAGATAGAAAAAAATTAAAATTTTTCAACATTTTAACAATTTTGAGGCCCATTTTAGCAATTTTGAGGCACTTTGTTATATTTTATGGTAAATATAACAAAATTTTTGCTATATTTACCATAAAGTTCTAATATATGACAAAACTAATTTTTTAGTGTATTTTTTTATATTTACATGTGATAAATACAATAAGATCTATAAATTTATGCGAATTTGATGAAGTCCAACCAAAAACTGTAATTTTAATATTTTTAATTTGATTTAAACTTAAAACTGCTATAAAATTTGCGCCGTTAGATATAAATGATTAACGATTATGATTACACGCTGTCATATAATGAGAATTTTGAGAAAAACGCGATAAACCAAGTATCTTTACGCTGTTTCAATCATTAGGCTTCAAAAAGCGCCAAAATAGCAATTTGTGGTAAATTTAAACGCGATTTTCTCAAAATTGGATGCCGGATTTCGAATCAGGGCTTCAATGATTATATAAATCATATATCGGCATTCAAACCAATGAAGATTATCGAGGTGTGTTATTCATGTCATAATATTTTTTTTTAATATTTTGACTCGAAGTGTCGAACATTTTTGAAATTCCTCATATATATTTTGTAACCGCCTCGCTATTACTTAAATTTTGATTTTTGTTCAAAAAAGGTCAATCCTTTTAAACATCAACAACTTTAAACGCTGGTAGCCAACTACAGATACGCTCCAAAATATTTCTAAATATTTGTCCTATGTTAACTGATAAATAGCCATCGTTTGAGTAGTATAATTACAATTTTTTATCGGGACACACTAATGCACAACAATTATTAGCTCAGACGCTAGATCGTTTTGTGTCTAAAATGTGTCAATTGAACACCTCCAGTGACAACGCCATGTTAAAGTGATCGGTACGTTACATATGAAAAGTCCGTTCAAGGACCGGTTCCTATTACTTTGTTGAATTGGGACACCTATGTTACGTTTAATTTTATAAGCCACACAAAATTGAGGAGCCGCAAAAAAAACAATATGAAGGTAATTTTTTTTTTTTTTTGCTACAAACTAACTTTCTATTGATTGCATTTAAAAAAAAAAAACTTTCCTGTATTGTGACAGGAAAATTTTATAAAACATGAAAAACCAGGTATTCTGTTCATAAAACACAATTTTCTATAAACCACAAAATAAATTAATTAAAAACAATAGAACAACAACTACAAATTTTATTATTTACTAATTGTTAAACAACTAGAAAAAAAACTACAGATTTAATGCAAAACACAACATGATTAAACATGTCTTTATATATGGATAACAGTACGAACAGAATTTAAATGAATTCATTTTATAAAAAGAGTACCAAAGCCACAAATACCTAAATTTAGTTGAAATCTTTTATCAAAGAGAATACAGACTAAAGAGATCCCAATTCGTCCAACCTCTGTTGAATCTTCCTCTCTTCTTTCTGTATCAAGATTTTGTATCGAATTTGTTAAGTTCGAACACTCTCAGAATGTTCGAAATCTCTTAATAAATGTTAAAGCAGTGATGCCGACCTGCTGCTTTTATCAATATTTTTATGGTGTATTTATAAAAGCTTGTCAGTAGAATCTACTGAAAACTGCCATTAAAACAAAGATAATTCAAACCAGTGTTGCCAGAAGTAGGGGAAAATCCCTACATGTAGGTTTTTTTGCCTTCTAAATAACGGCGAGGGGAAAAGGGACAGATATTTCAAATTAGTCAAAATGTAGGTACTTTTTCAAATAATGCAAATCTTTTCAAAAACAGCTGTTTCTACATTTTCTTGTAAAATGATTATATTTTGAGAGATATTTCCGTAGAAAAAATTAGTTTCTTATAATTTGTCATTCTAATAGATGATTGTTTGTTTTTTAACTAACAATCTCTTTGGAAGTTATTTAGAAAGTTATCCTTTGGAAGTGCAACATTGTATGAAAAGCTTCCCACCTATACAATACAATTTTTGATGGGTTATGTAAAAAAACACCAAATAAAAATGAAATAGAAACCGCTAGTGTGAAATTAAACTTTTTGATCTGGCATGATTTTTGTTTTGGCAAATATTGACAATTTTAAATCTATTCTAAAAAATATTTTGCAAAATTTAACAAATTTCTATTTTAAAATAATTTTTGAACAAATTTTCTATAGTAGCATTTGGATATTAATTTTTGAAAATAATTGGAATTGTCGTCGAAAGTATGATAATTTCAAAGCATATTTAGTTTATAAAAATGTAAAAAATTTCGTAGCGATTTTTGTAGATAAAAAAATTCGATAACGTAGGGAGAAAAGGCATTTTTATTGCTTAGTGTAGGTATTTTTTAAAAAACCCAATGGCAACACTGATTCAAAGTTAATTTTACAAAAATAACAAAAAAAAAAGCACTAAAAACAAGTTCTCCTCATTTTTGTACTTTAAATATACTTAAAATAGCTCTAGAGGGCGCTACGTATCATGGATCATAGAAATAATATGATTTTTGATATCTTGGGAAATTTCCTTTCATTTTAGTACCCACACTTATATGTTTCTGCTTATACCGTTTTTTTTTCTATCTTCCCCAGCGCCCTGGTCTATTTTTTTTTTTTTTTTTTTTGGGAACGCCCCATAAAGTGCAGTTTTGCCCTAATTTCTAGCAGCGAAATAAATTTTCATATTTTTCATCAACATGACAATCAAAAATATAAAAGATAATGACTGTTATATATTTTAAAATAATTTTTTCAGTCTACTAATATTCAGCAAAAATTTAATTAATTTTTAGCAAGTATTTTTTAATTTTTAATCTACTAAATGTTAGCAAAACTTTTGCTGAATTTACTAATTTTGTTGCTATCAGCTCTCTGATTTTCAGCAAAAGCAAAATTTTGCTGACATTAACAATATTTTTGCAAGCATCCTCCTAACTAAAATTTTGCTGACTCAGCAACATTTTTTGCTGACTTTGCTAACTTTTTTAATTGAGTGTACGCTTCAATGGGAAGAAAAAAAAACTAATTTCTGTGTGAATTTGTTCATATAAGTAAAAATAAATTTGCTAACTGTGCGCCCCGGTAGGTTAGTTGGTAGTGTGCTGGCTTATCAGTGCGGGGGTCGTGGGTTCGATTCCCACCAGAGGTACCACTGGTCTATTTTCGCTACAACGCGCCGAAAGTCATAGTAGCTAGTCCTCGGATTA
Source organism: Delia radicum (assembly GCA_021234595.1). NCBI lineage: Eukaryota > Metazoa > Arthropoda > Insecta > Diptera > Anthomyiidae > Delia > Delia radicum. Next base: position 100,053,093 of record CM037851.1, read on the forward strand.
TTAATTAATAAATATACAAAAAACGGCTTAAATTCAATGTTATAAAATTAAAGCTGTTAAAAACATTTGGTATGCCAATAACACTTCTATAAAAAAAACATTTAGTATGGCAACATTTTTTTTTTGTTTTTGGGTAGGTATACGATATTGATCACTTTTTAATCAATCAATCGGAGTTATTATTTAATTGCAAAATAATTCAATTTCTTATTTGTGGGCGTTGTGGTGTAATGGTTAGCGCTTTGGACTGTTACACATATGGTCCCGGGTTCGATTCCCGGTGACGAAAACATCAATTTAGAAAAATAATATGTATGAGTTTCCTATATCACTTACACGTATGGCTGCGTCCACCTTCGGTGTTCCCATAGCACTTAACCCCACCGAAGTAAAATAATGAATCAGGGCTATTAAACAAAAAGCTTCAATAAATTCGCCAACTCTACATCAGGTGGCGAGCAACAACTGTTCTAAGACTTATCTACTCGCGCAATTACAGTGTTGACATGTTTGAAGCCCTTCATCTTTCACCACCTTTCATCTCTCCACTATGTCCTTTCCAAAGAAAGCAACACATTAATTACTAGGAAGAACTTCTTGAGTGTTGCTTCTCTTTATAAAGAAAAAAAATTCAAATTTTCGTTGTTGGCGGAATTTTAGCAATTAAAGTTATTGAATCGGTGGTTTTCGTAATTGAAATGGATTTTTTGTGTGTTATGTACATAAAAATAAAATGTTTATATTTTCCTTTAAAAATATTTACATAGAATTAAAGAAAATTTGGGTTGTTGAACAAGTTATAAATAAAATTCAAAAAACGTCCAAAAAACCCAATTTTTGGAAAAAAAAATCGATTTGCGCGACCTCTGAAAAAAGTGAAAAAAAATCCCAAAAATAATTAACCCCATAAGTATTCAAATTCAGCTTGAGCACCCATGATAATCGAAAAACAAAAAACTTTTGGGACACACTATTAAACATGTATTGTACTTATTTAATTCAAATTCCCAAAAACATTTTTTTTTCCAAAATTTGAATTTTTGGAACAGGAATGTGAATGTGAAAAATTAAATGTGAAAATTTTTTTAAACAAAATTATAAAATACATTCCTTTCCAGCTCTGGTTTGTGGTATGTTAATAATTTTTGTGTAGCATCATGTAAAGTTGTCAAACGGAAAGGTTAAACAACAATATTTTGAAAAACCATCATTTCATTATGCAAAAGGAAAGGGTTTATTTCCTTGTATCTCTAAAGACATTATAGAAAATATGAACCATACAATAAATATCGTACTCTATGGCAAATACAGTAGGCACTACGTTATGCCAAAGTTACATTGTAAATTGTTGTGTTACTGCAATTGTTCGTTTGTATGTATGGATGTCTGTCTGTATGTGTGTGTGTGTGTGGTGCATATGATGTTGCAACATGTGTTATGTTTGGGTTGTGGTCTCGTATTTTATCAATATGATAACTTTTTTTTTTTTTTGAATTTTGGAACATGGAGCCTACACACAATTACAGAACCAGGCATACAAAACTTATTCATAGTATTGGTACATGCAGGGGCTACCAGCACTTTGTAGTTTTATGTAACCTAAAACAAAAGTGGCAGCCTACATTCTACTACTACTACACTAGTTTTAAAAAGTTGGAAGTTTTAAATTTGACCCCCTTTTTTAATGCAAAATATTTTTTTTTAAGCAAAAAAAAAAAAAAATATGTAAAATTTTTGCATATGGTTACAAGCCGTAGCAACCCTCCTACATTATCATGTCAAGTCTAGTTTTTAGGTAGGACAAACAAAAAAAAAAAAAACGAAAAATTAAAAATCTTTTTCAATTTCATGTCTTTTTTTCTGACCAAGATACAACATGTAGTACAGCCTTAACTGTCGCTACCATAAGTTGACACTTTTAAAAGGCACTTCATGCCAAAAAAAAAAAAAACAAAGAAACAGTAAGGAAACAAACAGGGGCGTTTAAAGGCCTTCTGCTCCTCTTTCCCCTTTTCAGAGGTTGTGTTGTTTTAGGGAAATATTATAAATTTCAGCTAAATTTAAAATAACGTCAGGAAAATACTACTTTGCCGGTAAAAAATGTTCATATATGGTTGCGTATATGGACAAATATGAACATATGTTTCATATATGGAAGTGTGATTCCATACATAAAAACGGTACTCATATATGGTCATATATGGAGGTATATGTGATTTCATATTTCCAAAAGATGTTCATGGACATAAATGGAAGTATATGTTATTTAATATTCGCTGAATAGGGTCATATATGGGCAAATATGGAAGTATGTATACGGAATTCCTTATGTGCAAAAAGAGAACATATAAGTATATATGACTCCATATACCCAAATAAAGATTTTGCAACATATAAAAATGGTGTATCTAATCAGTTTTATAAACCCATTTTAGGATTGTAAACCACTTCAATTCTTAATCTAATTCATAAAGATTTATTTTAAAAATTTTGTTAAGTTCAGAAGTGGTTTCTAATTTTTTTTTTTTTAATTTTCATTTTTGACAAATAAGCCCATACAAAAATATAAAATGTGTTTCAGTAATTATTGTTAACCTTATGAAGCGGTGCAAATAGAAGTAAAACCGTTACTTAAATTAAAACGTCGTGAACAAGTTTAAGATTATAAGTTTTTTAAACCTTTGAGGACCATAAGCAATTTTAAAATTTTCACGATTTTCATGTTCTCTGACCTGATAATAGTTATGTAAAAAAAATGGTTACATTGACCATCTCGTCCCCCTCATTTCGGACGGTAAAAATAACTGCCATTTGACGACAATACCGTTTCGGCTGAAGAGATTTTTATATGGTGTTAAATTTTGTGATCTATAACTAAATAACAGTTACGTTACAAAAAGTTGACTCCATAAACCCCCTCGGTGAAAATAACTGCCATTTGACGACAACACAGTTTCGGCTGACGGGATTTTTATATTGTTTTAAATTTTGTGATCTACAACTAAATAACAGTTACGTTACAAAAACTTGACTCCCTAAAACCACTCCTTGCCCCTCATTTTGTTTGTCAAAAATTTTTAATTTTGCCCCTAAATAAAGAATAATTTATTTCCAACTTCGAGGACTTCTGACGGGAAAGTGAGATGGTTAGGTGTAATGGTTAGCGCGTTGGACTGTTACACAGATGGTCCCGGGTTCGATTCCCGGTGACGACAACATCAATTTAGAAAACTAATATGAGTTTTCTATCACTTATATGTATCGCAGCGCCCACCTTCGGTATTCACATAGCACTTAACCCCACCGAAGTAAAATAATGAATCGGGTATATGAAACAAAAAGCTTCAATAAATTCGCCAGCTCTACATCAGGGGGCGACCAACAACTGTTCTAAGACTTATCCTAGCGCGCAATTACAGTGTTGCCATGTTTGAAGCCCTTCATCTTTCACCACCTTTCATCTCTCCAATATTCACTTTCCAAAGAAAGCAACACTTTAATTAAAAGGAGGAATTTCCTGAGTGTTGCCCTCCACATTTTATTTTATCCCTTTCAAATTACCTTTGCGCAAATTTACTGTATATTTTACCTGGACAATTATAGAGCCAAAAACTCTTGGGCAAGCATACATTCCTGTGGTCGTCAAAGGGTTAAACAGGAAATATAGAATACTCAAAACTTTCAATTAGTATGAATTATTGAACCTTACTATTAAATAGAATATTAAAAGTTTTTCTAATTGCAAGATCATTTTTTTTTTGTAAGGTCCTGTTTAAAAAACTTATATTAATAATGTTCACAATGTTTTAATTTAATGTGGTCGCATTATACTTTATTTTAAAGTTGTCTAAAATGTCTTTTTATCGGCAAATATTTCGTTGTGATGCGACAGTAAACAGAATGTTTGCGGGGACATAAATATTAGGGTTATCGATAATTCGACATTTTACGAAAACCGGTTTTCGGGTTTTCCGAATAGTTGAAATTAAAAATCCGGTTTCGGTTTTTGGAATCTGAAAAAACCAATTTTTAAGTGTTATACAATTATACTCAAAAATACATTTTTTTCTTATAAATTTGAATAATTTTTGTAATAGTTTTAGTTTTTTATTTAAAAAGTATTCATTTTAAACCAGCGCTCCGAAGTTATTGTCTCAGATACACCTTTTTGCATTCAAAACAATTTTTTAAGTTCCGTTCATTATTAAAAACGACTCAAATAAGACATTTTAAAGTCAACATGTCTTCCCATATATACTATTTCCCAGTATTCTGTCATTTTCAAAAGAGAATTTACAATAATTTGACCATTCTTACACTCGTAGAAATTAACCTGTAAAAATAGCAAAGTAAAGCTACTAAAAATTAATTAAAAATAAGCTTGCTAAAATTAGAAGTCTCATAATCGGAGAAATCAAATGAATGCCAGAAAATTTAACAAAAAATTTAAATTCTGCAAGAAAATTGCAATTAAAAAAAAAAATAGAGTAGTCGTACACACGCTAAGCACTGTACAGTAATCCGCACGGCAGTGAGCCTTGCGACCAACCATTAGGTCTAACACTTAGTGCCCACTCATTATTATTCACGTTTTAACCTACCTTTCCGGCACAGCGACTCCAAAATGATATTTTATGTACAAAATCTAAGATTACTACAAACTTTGTAACATTCATTATTAATCTTATAATCAAGGATAAAGGGGTACGTAGAATGTCGCTAGTAAATAATCTCCGCATCATACTACAGGACAATTATACATGACATATTTCGAGGTCTCGTCCTCCTCAAGAGACTGACTACACAATGGAGAAGCGATCTGGTGCAGTTTTGACAAATGGCATCACAACTTGAAGGACTCAGTTAGAAAATAACCAAGAAGTCTTATATGAGTATTCCCCTAGGGCAGCAACGCACTCAAAATTTATGCTTCCTACATACAGTGTTCCAGAAAGATTTTTTCATTCCCTTTAATTATTCACAAAAACTCCTTTAAGATTTCAGTTTATCTTCCTGCTCATTTTTCTTTTAATCCTTTAGCATGATATGATAATTATTTGGAAATTAAATCCTCAATGTAGAACATTTTTTTACCTTTTGAAATTGTAAATCGCTTCAATATCGCCGTTCGTATTTGACTTTACCTTATTGTTCCGAGTTAATAGGTAATGGAAATTTCTGTTAATTTATATCGGTTAGCTCTAGTATTTGAGTTATTGCGAAAAAAAATTTTAGTAAAATGGATATCTTGTGTAATAATTGTAAGGTTAGTACAAAATTTGTAACTTCCCTTATTAATGAAAATTATTTAAAGTCGAGGCCATACTCTATATTTCTTTATTAGGATATTGTGCTAACAAATAATCTATAGAGTTTTTGTTTTCAAATTTATTATTTGACCCTTTCAGGAATATATTTCGGGAATTTTCTAGGTTCCCATCATCAGAATACCATGCAAAACATCAAACATTCATATAAACTAGTTTACTCACTAAATGAGAACTAAAATGATAACTAATACAAATATGAGCTCGAAGTTAAAGATTATCACCATTGATCAAAAAATAAACACGTTTAGAAAGAGTTAAGAGTCCCATGCATAACATCAAACATTCATATAAACTAGTTTATCACCAAAGGATAATTAAATTGAGAACTAATTATATATGAGCTCGAAGTTAAAGATTATCACCATTGATCAAAAAATAAATTGAAAACTTGTTTTTTGTGTTTATTGGTTACCTTCAGTAAATACTCAATACACGTTTTTGTTTCTTTACCTTTTTATACCCTCCATCCCATAGTGCAGGAGGGTATATTCACTTTGTCAAATGTTTGTAATTCTTTTAAAAAAATTCTGGGACCCCATAAACTATATATATTCTTGATCAGCATGGATAGAGAAGTCGATATAGCCATGTCCGTCTGTCCGTCTGTCCGTCCGTCTGTCTGTGGAAACACAAAATACTCCTCCAATACAGAAGAGGTACTGCTAATTTTCAGTCAAATTGTTTGTTGATATCATGAGCAGTTTTCTAGTGAAAATGATCAAAATCGGTTAACGCGTTCAAAAGTTATGAGTGAAAATGTGGGAAGACCTCTAAAATTTTTTTTTTTTATTTCATCATACATACATACATACACATTCAATGCTTATACACAAGAATATACTCAAGCAGGGATGGCTGTCAATATCGCTGAATTACCGTCCCCGATTCTAACACCTTTCAACTGACTATCGTTATCGCTTAAATACCGTTACCGATATTCTTGAAATACCGTTATCCGTAAAATACCGTTACCTTAAAATACCGTTACCGAAATAATCTAACAAGATCTGAACAAAAAAACTTCTGTAAATAGATATATTTTCCCAAAGTGTGATCATAAACTAGACAGTCATTTAAACTCGGGCATAATGCGGTTAAAAATTGTGGTGTGCATTAACATTACCTGAATAACTAAAATTACGTTATCCTTAAAATGCCGTTACCAAAATAATTGAAAAATCTTTTTCCCTAAAATAAAGTTACCGAAATATCTAAAATATCGTTACCGCTAAAATACCGTTAGCGAAATAAATAAAATACCGTTAACGCTAAAATACCGTTAACGCTAAAATCCCGTTACCGAAATAACTGAAGTATAGTTTCCCCTAAAATACCGTTACCGAAATAAAAGAAAATAGCGTTACTACGACCAATAACCACATAGAATCGGTTACCATCCATGGTCATGATCAACACTTAAAAACAAAAAAAAAACTCACAAAATATTGTTGTTGTTTTTTGTTTTGTTTTGTATACAGTATGTATGTACGGCCCTATGCTCCTTATAGGAACGACGGGAATATATATATATATATATATATATATGTATGTACGTATGAATTAGCAGCAATCGCATGCAGAGTTGCCAGGTTTGACGATTTGTCGTCATTTTGATGATATTTAATACCCAAAATAACTAAATGACTATTTGACGACTTTTGCTTCCAAAATGACGATTTTTTGACAATAATTTAATATGTCAGCAAGATCTACTTATTTATCATTCTCATAAAATCGCCGGCTCGATTATTAAATTTATATTATTTCGTTAAAAATTGAAAGCAAAAACATTGTTTTTTGATCGATAGCTAGCTTTTATATGCTAATATGATGTGAAATACAATTTTGCAAAAATGCAAATCCTAGAATTGAATAAAACTTAATCCAAACCGCATTTATTTTTTTATAAATTCATTACGGGTTTAGCTTAATTTAGTTTCTGTGTTTATATGTTTAGAACATTTCTTTAAATTTTTATAAAATTTAATTGGAGTTAGATTTAAATAAAAATAAAAAAATGTTCATGTTAAAACACAAGGCATGGACTTTTTTTGCGAAACAAACAGATCTCTAGCCCGAATATATTTCATGTTGAAAGATGATATATATACAACTTTAAATGAAACAAAATACATCCAAAAATAAATCCGGTGCTTAAATAAAAAACAGGCCTAATAATATAAATAAAGTGCCAAAATTTAATAATTAAAAATATAACATTAAGTTTGTTCGATAACACAAAAATTTGTACAAGTTTTTACTGGAAGGTGTTCGTTTAGACAAATACGCAGTAAAAACTGGTAAAAAGAGAGAGTAAAGTGACAGTTTGATGCCAAAGAACTTACAAGTTTTTACTGGATACATTTTTTTTATAAAGTAAATTTATAAAGTAAATTTATAAAGTATGCTTTTGTTTTCCATATACCAGGCTTGCCATATACCTTTTTTTGTTAACCCCAACAAATCAAAAAATCACCAATTAGAAAAAAGGTAGAACAAAATAGTTTAGTTAAAATTCTTTCCCTACAAGAAATGCATAACCAAAACTAAAAAAAAAAACATTTATTTACCAACACACTTGCAACAATTTTACATTGAATTTCTGCTACCGGCGCTGCCACTGTTTCGTTTTTGAAATACAATTTTATGGTATTTTTTTATAATATTTATTGAATTTGTTTTATAGAAATTTATGTAAATAATTATTTAATTTTCATTTAAATAGAAGTTGTATTAAAATATATGGAATATTTTTATTTTAATTTTACTTATTTATTGGCCAAAAAATAAAATTAGTATGCAAATTGGGTTTTGGAAATTTTGGGGATTTTTTTGGATCAAATGTATTGAGGAAAAATTGTTGCTAGTGGCAAAGCAGGTAAATATTGCATTACTTGTTTCACTCTAACATATGTGTTAGAGTGGAACATCGAATGTACAAATGCAAAAATTTATTTGATATATTTCACTATATTTTCCAGGCCAAAAATTAATAAAAAAAAAAAAAACAATTTAGCCTTAGTAAGGAATATACAAATTCTGAAAAGGAAAATTTGGCTGCCAACAAAGCTGTGGACAAAGATCAAGGTAAATATAAATAAACAATTTTATATATTATAAAATTAACAAATGTTATTTACTGGTGAAAATATAGACAGAAAGTTAAACGAAGTGGCAGCCATGCTTCCTTTGCGGTCTGATGAAGCGGTAAATTAGATGGAGGAGAAGCTAAAGGCCGAAGATTTTGCCCAAGCAACGGTAACAAAATCTGAAATTTAAGAAAATAATTTGTAAATTTAAATATCACATATATATTTTTTACAGGTTAACTACATGTATAAGCTCAAGGGTACATCGGAAGATGTCGGCAGTGTAATCCGTGGCCTATTTACTGATGACCTATTCTTATTATTATTATTAATTTATTAATAAGTTTATTTTTTTATTTATCATTTACTTTTATTTAATAAAAATCTGAATTTTAAATGAAAATTCAATAACAAAGTTTTATTTCATAAAGGTTAGGTATGACGGATATATAAGTTAGGTGTAACTAGTTATTGCTAACCAATATTAACGTTATGAATAACTACCCAGGTAGAAATTTGGGATGGTACAAAAAACGAAGAGTTTTCAAAACGTTTGTTTTTGATGGTACTAAAATAAAAGCGTTTCCAAAGCGATAATTGCAAATAATACGAAAAAAAAGCATTTAAAAAACATTATTTTGGATTGCTATTCGAACGTTCGGACAAAGTATTTTAGGAATACTTTTTATACAAAACTTACAAATATTTGTGAAATAAAAACACTGTAAAAACATTGGTTCAAAGCGTTTTTCCAACGTTTGTAAAAAGTACTTTAGAAGTTCTTATCGTACAAAATTTACAACGGTTTATAAAATAAAACCAATGTAAAACCATTGCGTTAATGCGTTTTTCTAACATTTGCCAATAGTACTTTAGAAATACTTTTTTTTTTTTACAAAATATTTTACTGATTAAAAAACAACACTGTCATAAGGGGTCTATCTATATGCGAACTCGGTTTCTTATGCAATTTTTTTATATGCTTTTCTCTTCATGAACCGATTTCAATAAATCACTCAATATGGCCAGCCCATAATGTAGCGACTCTATAAAGTGTATAGTCCTTGTATATCTTTTATAAAGCACTATATTTTGAGGACAGATAAAGCAATATTTTAGAGGACTTTTTCAAAACTTAATAAAACGCTAGTTAAACTATTTAAAATTACAATGTTTTGTTACTTTATTTATATTATTTTAATCATATTTTACATGTTTCATTATTTGTGGTATTTATGAACAATTCATAAAGATCTTTATAATTTGTCTTTCGAGCGTTAAGACAATGTTCAAAATTACAACCCTCAAAGCGGTTATCATTTGGGTCGTTTTCATAACGCTTAATAACTGTAAGCCAAAATGTTCTGCAAATACTTATTTAACGATTGAAAAAGCATTTCAAAAATTTTGTTTTGCAATGTTTTGAGAACGTTATAAAATACCATCCTCAGACCGTAAATTTGGGTTATCATTTTGCACATTCTCAAAACGCTTTAAATTTGTAATTTGGTATGTTCTGAAAACGCTTGTACCATCATGAAAAATGCTTTTAAAACGTTTTAAAGATTGTATTTTTCTACCTGGGTAGTTAGCATTAACCATTATTAAGGTTATCATTGACTAATTTAAAGCAGCAGAGTAAACAGTACAGATATATGTCCTGTAGTCTTGTGAAATTAATTAGTTAGAGAGAGAGGCAAATTCACATGTACACTAGAGTTTCGGTTAGTTTTTTCATTTTGCTCTTAATAAACTAATAGAAACTTTAACCAATATATTGGTCAACACTACCGGTAATATAACTAGTAAAATGACCGGTAGTCTTCTTGTAGGGTTATTTATTTGACTGCATTAACCGGAGTTGCCAGACACATTAATCGTTATCAGATCAAAAAATATCCAGGAACAAAATCCCCGAATCCAACAATGTAAATTCATAACTTTTTTTCGTACACTATTTTTACTTATTTTCATTCTCAACCTTTAATAAATTTGCAAGGAAACTCTTACACTCTAATTACATTTATTAAAAACCCCATTAAATTTAAAGGACATTCACTTTCAGAACTTTTTTATTTAAGACATATAAGGTGCATACTTCATCTTAAAATCTTTTGATTATATGCATTTGTTTTCCTTAAAAGCCCTAATTTTTATTTGATACATAAAAAATAATCTAAATTAAAGTATTGATGTGTAAAAACCAATCGAATTTTGGGAAAATTTCTTAGGGTTCTTTTTCTAGGAGTCGTAAACGAGAATTACACTTAGGAAATTATGTTGGTAAAGACGACAGCAATTGTAGTCAAAAACAAATGAAATTTCATTTAAAAAAAGGACGACTTACATTTCATTAAATTCAACTAACATTGTCATTTGTTTTTTAATGTTCAAAAAATGACTAACAATTGTAGTAAAAATTAACCACATGGTAGTAAAAAATAAACCAATTTTTTTTTTTTTGTTTTTTAAATAACAAAAAACAACTGTAAAAAATGAATGTAAAATCATAAAACAGCCATTTGATGTGAGTTGTTTTTTTAAATGAACTGCAAGGTAAGTTAAAAATTTCATTTGTTCTACAAATGACTTACATTTACATTAAAAATAATGAAACTGTATTACAACCCAAACAACTACATATTTTCAAAGCAGAAGTTCCCTGAGTGTTCAAAAGCAACTTAGCTGAAAAACAATAATTTGCAATACCAGTTTCTTTAATTTTTTGTGTCTCGAAAACACCCTAAACACTCGAAAGATTTTCTTTTATAATTTTTGACAATCTTAATATCATCACATTTTCCGTTTTACTTATGTGATGTATAGTATAAACACATGTGTAACGGGTATTTAATAATTATTTCATTATGTATGTCTCCGCAAGCGTATTTTGTTCCCTTAAATTTATCTAAAATTCTGATTATTCGAAACTGTTTTTAAGCGTTTGTATTCATTGCATCTCTTTTAACGATCCAAACATATATTTTAGTAACTTTCTTTCATTATTATGTAGGCAAAGAGACAAAACACAGGCGAATTTTACAACAGTTTTTTTAACATCATAAGGAACTATAAAAATATATATATTTTTCACTACACGTTCTTCTTTAGGTAATCAGAATAACCTTTGAATACCCACTGTTATAAGCATGCAGAATGTAAACGGGTATTTAATAATTATTTCATTATATATGTCTCCGCAAGCGTATTTTTGTTCACTTAAATTTATCTAAAATTCTAATTATTCGAAACTGTTTCGATGCGTTGTATTCTTTGCATCTATTGTAACGATCCAAAAATATATTTTAAAAATCCTTATTACTTTCATTATTATATAGGCAAAGAGACGATTCTTTTTTATACAAAACAACAGGCGAATTTTACAACAGTTTTTTTAACATCATAAGGAACTTTAAAAATATATCTATTTTTCACGACACGTTCTTCTTTAGGTAATCAGAATAACCATTTCACCTTTGACGACCCACTGTTATAAGCATGTACAATTTCAGATTTATTTTAGTAAACTTTAATTAAACATTTTTTTCTTCTGAAGCATCCTAAATACATTAATCAATCAGTCATATTTTGAGAGATGGAGGGTATCCAAAAATTCGGCACAGCCGAATTTAATCTTTTTTATACCAAATTCGGCACATCGGACTTTAATGCTCCCACTTGTTATTTGTACATTTGTTTCTAAAAACAAAATGCACAGGGGGAGTAGTAAACAAGACCATACATGGTCTTTCATGCAAGTTTGATATAATTTTTATTAAAAATAAAAATTATGTTTTTTTCGACCTTTTCTAAAATTTCGGGTTCTGATGAGATCTTTAGCCAGATCGAAATACTAGTATCAACCTAGCTAATATGTTTAATTTGCTTTATTTTTGTAAATATGCGGAGGTTGGAAGCTCGCTAAAAATTAAAAAAAAAAAAAAAAGAATTATTTAAGTTCGAGGCCATACTCTATATTTCTTTATTAGGATATTGTCCTAACAAATAATCTATTGTCCTAAAATATATCCCTTATTAATCTTATAATCAAGGATTGATGTGTACGCCGTTTCATGATGACGCATTAAAAAACTCGTCTCATACGGCAGGATTCACATATGGTATTTAACCCTAAGTGCCCAGTTAGAAAATCCCTTAGTAGTTTAAGGTCATTATACCAGAATGATATTTTCGTTCACTTTTATTATTCACTAAAAGTCCTATAAGATTTTAGTTTACGAGGGCAGATCAATAAGTCCGTGACTTTTTGAATGAAACACATTTTTTAGAACAAAAAGTTTTATTTTTCCACATAGTCTTCTTTTAACTCAATACACTCCATCCAATGTTTCTCCAATTATTCTATGCCTTCCATAAATAGGATTTCTCGAGGTCCTCACAAGCATTTGTTTGAGCAATCATTTCATCGTTTTAGCTAAAACTGCACCGAGCCATTTCCTTAGATTTGGAAATAGAAAATAGTCACTGAGGGCTAAAACCGGAGAATATGGCGGATGAGGTACTGGAAGCCCAACACAAACGATTGCGTTTATGGTCAATTGAGAGCAAATGCGGCTTCTATCTTGCGGATAGCTTTGTTAAGCCCAATTGAGAGCAAACGCGGCTCCTATCTTGCGTAAAGCTTTCTTAAACCCAACTGATCATTTAAAATCGAAACCACAGTGTCATATGAAATGCCTATGACTTCCTATCGGTCAACACCATACCGTTAATTTTGCCGATATATTCGGGTGTATTGACCTGAATTGACCGTCCAGAAGGTTCAGTGTCACTAGCGATTGTGCGACCACAGCGAAATCAGTAAACCTCGTTTTTACCATTGAGGTGGAAGTTTCGAAAAGACGGGGAATTTTTGTATTTAAAAAAAAAAAAAAATAAACGACGTATTTCAAAAACATTAAACCACGCTACTGGCAACTAACATACTCCTATAGCAATTGCTATTAAAAAATGCCCATTTTTTAATATTCCAAAAACGTTTTCATCATATAACTATTTTTTTTTTGTTTTAAGCGAAAAATCTCTTAAAAATATTGCCTAGAATAAAAGTGTTATTCTAGGAATTTTATTTGACCACAAATATTGCCTCGTTTATGGTCACTCATAATAATGACCATATTTATTTTTGCAATTTTTTTTTGAAAAACCACACAAAGTTTTATACCCAAAAAAACAAAAAAAAAAAAGAGCTTTCCTAAGATGATTTGTGTAATATTTATGTAAATTGTGGTTGGTAACAGGTGTTACAAGAGCAATTAGTTTTTCTCTATAAAAATAAATAAATAAAAAATTTCTTTAAATCATAGATATTAAGATATAACATTTAAAAAAAAAATTTATTCTATAAGCTTTTAAAAATAGACTTCTATTAAGTCTATAATATGCTAATCATTTGTGATAATATCTAGTCCTGATTTTCCTTTCTTTTGTGTGTATTTAGTTTGTTTCGTCAAACAATCATTAAGTTTTCCATTCATAAAAGTCACGGGTTTTTTTTTTATTCAACCAGACTGACCAAATGACCACCCCAATTGATTGTTTGTCTAGAACTCCCCATGGGGGGTAATGGTCGCAATTGTAGTCATTGTCGTCGTTGTAGTCCATTTTTTTTTTTTTTAAATATTTTTGGTCAACTCTTGCTACATGGTCATATTTTCAACACAGCACGACAGGTGTTGATGATTTATGATTTTAAACGTACAACCACGGGTAGATTTTTACTTACACAAGTGTATTTCGCTTAAAATTTAGTTTGCTGTTGAAATTTTCTCTATGATTTTTTGCTTTCATTTTGGTGTTGATGTATATGATTTGACACTTTAGTAAAGGAGATTTTAACACACCATCAAATTTAATCAACCATTCATGATTTTGTGAAAACATGGAATAAAGTTGCGCTAATATGTTAAACAGTTGTCCTATTAAAAGTTTAAATATACACAAATTTGAAGAGTGACATAGAAATTTCAAAAGATTGAAATTAGGATGAGACGATGTCATGATAAGATTTAGATTTGGTTAATATCCCGATTCATAGTTAAATTCATTATTGTCAAATAAAGAAAGGTCACCAAATATGTTGCCTTGGATCAGGGGTGCCCAAGGCCTATGCGCTTGGTGCTCATTTGTTTTTGTAAAAACACTTAGCTATAGGCTGTGTGTTTTAATACACATATAGAGCGCTCAGCACTAGCAATACGAAATACACAAACAACTTTGTCTTATTAGTTTTTTTGTCGTTCTTCACTGTATACACGCAAGCGCAAAGCAACAACACTTTCGTATGCTTTGCTGGTAAACATTGAAATATTTTTTTCTTTGTATGTATTGGTTTTTACAACAAAAAATATTGAATAAAAATTAGTTTTTCTTTAAATGTATTGGTGTTTGCTCTTCCATAAGGAACTTTTGGGCACTCCTGCCTTGGATGTTGTACTGCTTAAATCACTTCTTTTTAGATCAGGCTTAGGATAAGGCGAGTTAGATATAAAATTAAGTTATGTTAATGGATTGCGTTGAGACTGTACTACTGTAGTCCTTTGAGAAATTTAACTTAAATACACCTAAATTGTTTGTAGAGCCTAAACACGTTAGTTTCATACTGAAATTGAGATTTTCGGAATAGGGTATAACAGGAAAAGTTTGGTTTCAAAAGGCTTCGCATTTATGTTAAACAGTGGTTCTAATAAAACTAGTATTTTTGTATACACAAATTTAAGTAGTGACATAAGAATTCAGAAATATTAAATTAGGTTGAGATAAAGTTTTGTTAAGACATTGATTCATCGAAGTAAGGACACCAAATACGCTTCTTGGGATGCTTACTGCCTTAACCACTTCTTTGAGATCAGGTTGAGGCTAAGGAAAGTTAAATGTGAAACTATCCCAGCCAGAAATTGCCAATGGTCTGAAAAGTAAAGCACTGGCAGAACACTATTTGCCAACGATCCAACAAATAAAGTGCTGGCAAAGCACTGATTTACAACGCTCTGCCAACGTTAGTAAAAAGTGCTTTGCCAGTACTTAATTAACAAAATTTACAGCAGTAAAAATAATAAAAGCACTGGCACAGCTCTGGCTTAGAACGCTCTGCCAACGTTCGTAAATAGTGCTTTGCCAGTACTTGATTTACAAAATTTACAACCGTAACAATAAAAAAGCACTGGCACAGTACTGACTTAGAACGCTTTCCCAACATTGGCAAAAAGTGCATTGCCAGTACTTATTTACAATATTTACAACCGTTAACTTAATAAAAACAGTGTCACATCCCTTGTTCACAACAAGAGTGGAAAAATTCAAAACTAAATTGCAATTTATGATTTGAAGTTAAGAATATTAAGATCTCCTATTATAGTCAGCACAAAGTATAGTTTTTGTACTAAAATTTTACTTAAGAAATTTATTTTCAAATTTCTTTCTTTAGTAAAATTGTGGTAAAAAATCGTGCTAACTTATCACAAAAATAATTTGATAAAAAAAAACATTCAGTTATTTTGTAATTAACTTAGCTGAAGCAAGCCTATTGTCATTTCTATTCAAATTACCAAAATGATTCACTAAGAAATAATACAAATCTTTACTGAAGTGAATTACTAAGTAGGACTTTATTGGTCGTTTTTGGTACTGGCAAAGCGCTTATTACCAGTGCTTTGCGAACGTTTTAAAAAAGAAACGGCCAAGCCCTGCCCGGTGTTATCATTTTGGGGTTGGCAAAGCACTTATTATATTATTAAAAAAGCACTTTATTGGTTGTTCTACCAATGCTTTGCCAACGTTTTAAAATTACGGTTTTGGTACTGGCAAAGCGCTCATTGCCAGTGCTTTGCCAACGTTTTAAAAAAAGGAACGGCCAAGCCCTGCCCGGTGTTATCATTTTGGGGTTGGCAAAGCACTTAAATCTTCAGATATCCAACGCTCATACCACCGTTGAAAGCACTGGGCCAATGCTTTGCCGTTCGTATTTTTCTGGCTGGGATGTTATGTAAATGGGTTGAGTTGAGGCTATATTACTCTAGTCCTTTGAGAAATTGAACTCATTTGTCGGTAGAGCCTAAACACGTAAATTTAATTCTGAAATCTTGAGGTTTTCTGCATAGGGAATAGCGGTAAAAGTTTGGTGAGTAGACTTTCGAAAAGCTTCGCATTTATTCATATGATGTTAGGTAAGGTTGACAAAAGAAAGGGTGGTTTTCTTCCCTTCATGATCATCTGTGACATAAGCCTTGTGCACTCTCGCATCAGGATATAAACACTCCGGTCAACCTGAAGAATCCGGTATCCTTCAAGTAGTCCATCAGTTTCCCCCAATTAAACATCACGTAAACACAATAAGCACAAGAATTGTTCGAATGTATGTGGAATCCGTAAATTCCGCAAACGTCTTTTCTGAATTTACAATTTAGAGAAAATCCATATACACTACACACAGAGAATTCGGTTACTACGACTCAAATTCGGTTATTATTAATTTCAGTCGGTTAGTATAATTGAACATTAGTTTTCACAATTCAACTGAATTGTAATCGCAACACCCAAAATATTCAGAAATCTAATATAATTATCGTTGTACTAACTGAATTTATAAGTTGTTACCAATAAAATACATTTTTCAATTCGGTTGGTACTTTATTTCTCTGTGTGCACTACCTATTTCCTCCTTCCAATGACAAATTTTCCTGATACCAACACAATCCACTGCATTAGTAGATGACACCCCCTGACTTTTGTTCTATAGTGAAAAAATTACTTCATTAAAATGTCTGTAGACCTAGTCCTTACTCCTAAAACTGTGAAATCGCAAATTAATTTCCATATTGACAACTTCTTGGAACTTGACAACCAACATTGTATATCACGTCTGGATTTTTTGAAGATATCTTTCGTGCTTTTTGCTATTTCAGAGATAAATATAGAGTTCGCTTTTTCTAGGCTAATGTCACGCGGCTTGTTGCTTTCGATTGACATCTTGAAGCTGAACCCAAAACTTGCCTCTATTTTCGATCACGTAAAGCTTCTCGTTTCTTTAGTCAACATTTAAGCCTTACAATTTATTGTTTTTGAAATATGTTTTCCTAAAAATCATTATTGTCTGCTAATTTATAAGTTAAACTTAATCGGTATTGAAAATCCTTAAAAGATTTAGAATGTCTGGCATACAAAGGATATTTCGTTTTCAAAAAATCCCCAATAATCTTAACGATTTTTTATATGACTTTCGTCACGAACTGAAATTACTTTACACATGTAAATTCAATATCAATTTTTTGTGTTTTAACAGGTCTCATGGTATTCAAAACACACGTTCAAAATTACGCCATAATTCCTGTAAATAACCATAGAATAAGAAAATACAACCGTAAAATTTCAATACCATCATCAGCAGTAAATACTCTTCATAAAAAAAAAACAAAAAAAAAACTTAAAATCTAAAAATGTTACTCTTCATATAAAATCCAACCGAATATTAAAGTGTAACAGAAAAAAAAAATTTTTTTTTAAACCCTTAATACAAATTCAGTTCATCTTCTTTGTACAGTCTACTATTTTTGGTTAACTTCATGACACCAAAACAGCACCTAAAGGTGGCTTTTTTCACTTCTGAGAATTGCGAAATTTGAACTTCAACTAACTATAGAAATGGCAAACAACAATAAACGATATAATAATATAAATGTATGTATGAACGTACCTTTAAACAACCATAGCAACAAGAAAACATGAAAACCTATAAAAGTCTTGGATACCCGATAGTAGGGTGGCAGTAATTTTCCCAATCTTTTGAGATTCGATAGTGAACATTTGGGTAAATCAAATAATTGTGTTAGAACAATTTTAGAGAAAGCTAATTTCGGCTACACAGAGAATAAATTATGTGTTACGAGCTTGGAATCCCGATGCTTCGTTACCGGTGGTTTCATCGGAATATGTTAAAAAAATAAAACTTACAAGTAGAGTCTGCCGATCGGTTCTCTACGATCTTAATAAAATTCGGATATGTGAAGAAGGATAATAAAATTAGGGAGGCGTGTCTTTTTAGCGGCTCAATTTCTTAGGAGGAGTAAAAGAAAATATTTTTGACAATACTTTTCTTTAGAAATGTTGCGTCGATAAACTCGAAACCGCAAAACAAAATTTTGCAAATTTTCCAGCAGTTAAGTTCGGTTGTCAAAGGTTTAATACATTTTTTAATGGAAACATGTTAATATCTGAAAATATAATATAGAAATAAATATATATAACATACCAAAAATTTTCTTTCAATTACTTACATCAATGGTTGTCTAAATGATGCTATCTTTTAAAGGACGCAACTGCCGAAGATAATTATAGAAACGAAACGAAACGAAAAAATAAATAATTACAAACGACACGAAAAAAAACAACTTTTTTTGCAATACGAAAAAGGAACCATAAAAATCTACCTAAGATGGTGTGTCTTTGTCTTTCGCTTTACTCTGTCTACATGTCGGTTTATGTTTGTTTGCAATTTGACCACACTAGATTATTAATCTATAAACATTTAGTTTAAAAATACATATTAAATTTAAATATTTTATTTTGTCTTTTATTTAATTAATTGACAATTATTTTCACAAGCCGGCGACAACGCAAAATTTAAATTGTTTTAATCCTCAATTTTGTTTTATGTATGAAAAAAGATACAAAAATCTTCCATGGTTGATTTTTTTTATATTATGTCTTACTAGAGCTGTACTTTTTAGTATAATTTTCCTCGTCACTACTACATCGTGACATCCCGCGACATCTAATTCATTCTTCGTATATCTTTCAGTCTGGTTGATGTGCTAATCAACACAATTTTTTAGCAAAATAAATAAGTAAAACATTAGTAAAATATTAGTAAGACATTAGTTCAAAACAGTTAAGTGCTGAATAAGTATAACTAAAATTTTAGTTTAAAACATAAGTATTATTTTTATTTTTTTTTTTTTTTTTTTTTTTCTTTATTTTTTTTTTTTTATTTTTATAAGATACAATTATATAATAAAAGTTTACATAAATTATATACTTAAAAAAAAAAAAATATAAAAGAACTTTCGACTTTGACAATTGTCGTCAGTCGGATGAGTGATTTCTGATAATTAAAAACATTTTACATTTTGCATTTGTTAATAATTAAATTCATTAATTAAAAATTTTCTATATTTGATAGCATTGGTAATATATTTTACTAGATTATCCCAATTTCTAAAAGCGCCATTAAGAGTTGCAACAATGAGTTCATTTGGTAAAATTGCATATCCAAGATATTGTAGCCGAAGATGTTTTAATATTGGACATCGTCCCAAAAAATGTTGTATGTCTTCTGTTTCATTCAAGTTACATAATGAGCATAGTCTTATACTATTAGATGTGAATCTAGTGCCATTTAACTCTATCATGTCACAACGCGCCTTAAATATCCACATTATTGTGCTTTGATTATGTTCATCAACCATATATTTTAGTCCTTTCGTGTGATCAAGGTACTTATAAAATCTGTCAGTTCCCAAAGCACTCTGAATATTCTCTAACTTAGTTGACAATCTTAAATTTTCCAAAAGCTGATTTTTCTTGAGATTCCATTCTGCATATGAAGAGGTCCCAAAATCCCAAATTATATTAAACTGATCACTAATACGAATCAGATTTGTTACCCATGACAGATTCTTCTCGATTAGCTTAATAGACAGTTGGTGAGGCAATCTACTAGCTTCATATTCAAAAAGAGTGCGCCCAATATATCTAAGATGGAGGTCTAATGTATATAGATGCGCGTCTTGCATATTTGTCTCCAACATAAGTGCATAAGTTGGTGTAAATGAAGGTAGGTTAAGAATTTTTTTAACAAAATATCGCTGTAGCTTATTTACTTCCTCAAAAAGAGAACTTCCCCACACTTGCGCTCCATAAGTTTGAATAGAGCGGCATACCGCTTGGAATAGTTGCCATTTTGCCCGAATAGAGATGTTATGTTTGGACAAAAAGCTACTCCAAGTTGCGTTTATACTATTCTTGGCAGCTATATTTTTAATCTCAATATGTTTCTTAAAAACCATTTTAGGGGTAAGTGTCATTCCCAAGTAACAGAAGTTGGATGCAATCTTTATCTCATTTCCATTAAAACGCCATTTTTCTTGGTTAGATATTTTTCCACCATTTCTGAAGACCATTATCTCGGATTTACTCAAGTTTACTTCAAGATTCCACTTTATACAATATCTTTCCAAATTAATAATCATATTCTGTAAGGTTCTTACATTATCGGCCATAATCACTATATCATCAGCATAAAGTAGCAATCTTATGTTAACACCATCTATATGAAGACCTCCACATAAAGCATCATGTAGGTCATTTATATATAACGCGAAAAGCAAAGGTGACAAAAGACAGCCCTGCTTTACACCCGATCTGGTCTCAAACTCTTCAGACAGCTCCTTTCCCGTCCAAACAACAGATTTAGTAATTCTGTAAATAGCTTCTATAACATTCACAAACTTTGTTGAAACTCCCATCTCATAAAGCTTATAAATAAGCAATCTTCTTGATATTTTATCAAACGCCGCTTTAAAGTCAACGAAAAACGCATATACTTTCCTTTTTTCATAAAACTTTAAATGGACTATTGCAGATAAACTATATATATTGTCTACCGTGGAGTAGTTTTTCCTAAATCCAGCTTGATATTCTAATAGGATATTGTGTTTATCAGTCCAAGAACTCAAGCGTTCATTCAGTATACCCATCATAATTTTGGCAACGCAATTCATAAATGAAATACCGCGGTAGTTATTTGGATCACTGTTGTTTCCCTTTTTATAAATTGGATAGATAACGCTAGTTATGAATTTATCATCAGTGATACCTGTTTCCAGAATAGTATTATATGCTTTTGTCAACTCCTCTAAAAATGATACTGGTGCATTTATAAAAAATTCATAAGGAACTCTATCTATTCCTGGTGCTTTATTACTTTTAGTTTTCAGTAGCATTTTTTGAACTTCAGCCACAGATATTTTTGCATCTAGATCGGGGTCTTCTTTCAATTCCGCTACGTAAAAAATATCATCACATAGCTGCGGCGGATTTAGCAGATGATCAAAATATGTTCTAAAAACTGCTGCAGTTATGTTTGGACATGGATTAACTATATCTCCCCTTATTTCTCTAGCTAAGTTCCACCATTCCTTACTATTATTTATTTTACATATTTTAAGTTCAAGACTTTTATAGTACAATGATTTCTTTCTTCGCATATGTTTTTATATTTACGATTTGCAAATAGATATGCCTTCTTCTCAATTTCATCAGACGATCTTCTGTATGCTCTTAGTAGTCGAAAGGACTCATCTCTGGCTTCTAAGCATGACAGATCAAACCATTTATCTTTGAAGTTAACTGATTTTGTTTTTAAATTGTTTCCAAAGTTGCCAGATGAGATAACTATTAATTCCGTTAAATCATTTAACTTAATTGCTGGATTCTGTTGCCTTAAAACCTCTAAATTGTGTTGTACTTTTCGCTGGTAATTTTCCTTTTATTCTCATTCCACCTCAATTTAGGTAGTAAACCGCATGTTTGCACTTCCTGTTCATCCATATAAATTTGTAAAACCAAATGAATTGGTAAATGGTCTGACCAAATATAATTTTCTACAAAAAAACCATCCACGTGTTTAAGGAGATCATTTGAAATAGCACACACATCGTTAACTGATTGTCCAACATTACTTATATAGGTAAAATTCCCCATTTCATCACCTTCAGTTATGCCATTTAATACAGTGATTCCATAATCATCACAAAACTCCAAAAAATGTTTGCCTTTGTTATCCACCGTTTTATCTTTAGATCTTCTAACACTTTGCCCACATTTAAAGGTAGTATAACAAATTCCTTCATATATTTGTTGAGTTTCACCAATTCTTATATTCAAATCGCCAATAATTAATGGATTTACAATATTTTTTTCTACAAATAATCTCCTTACGTCTCCAAATTCTTTTTCCCAGTTCGCACTACGCAGATAAAGTGGTATAATGGTAAAGATTTCTTGTTTAATTTGTATATTTATTGTGATTACTTCGGATATTTCGTTAAAACTATGCTTTAGACCTGACTGTATAAGACTATTTTTTACTGCATACATGCAACCTCCAATACCCCTTCCAAAATTACTTTGTCGTTTTGCGGGTTTCCAGAATAAATCAAAATTTCTAAAATATTTCCTGAAATTGTTTAATTTGTTTTCCTCAACATGGGTTTCCAGCAATATAACAATATCAAAACTGTTTATATAATTAAAGAACTCACTGTACAACAATTTGTTTCCCAACCCGTTGATATTATATGATAAAATATTAATATTTGGAATTTTTTTACTTTTTTTAAATGTATTATCAATGCTTATCAAATTAGAATTACAATTTTCTTTAATTAGTTGGACATTTTTTAGTTTTTTGAATTAATTTTTAAAAGAATTTGAGAATAGTCTATGTTTAAATTATTAACAGAATCTTCTCCATATATATTTACCAATTTTTCACCCGCTGGTTTTTCTCCACACATGAGTATTTTGCTGTTGTTCCAATAGAACCAGTTGCCATCAACCACCAGTTTATCTCCTCTGACGCTAACTTTCTGGCTTTTGTTGTACAATAAAAGGGATTTGCGCAGTTCTAACATTATCTTTTTATCTTGTTGACGCTCCATGGATAAATTACGATCAATAAAGATAGACGTCCCAGCAAGTTTTTTTGTACGCTTTAAAACTTCCACAACCATTCCAGCTGACCTCATTTCAACCATTACGGTCATTTTTCCGTCTTTCTCAAATAACTTATTTGCATGATCAATCTCGATTTCCTTATTTAGCACCATTTTTCTCTCAAGACTTTTTTAACTGCGGCAATTATATTTGTTTGGCATTTTAAAACCCCTAACAATAAGTTTTTTCTTTCCCAAATCTTCTTCTATTTGTCTTAATCTACGTTGGTCAGCATCTCTACTTTCCTTTAGCTTAATAACTTCATCTTTCAGTTCCCTATTTTCGACTTTTAGCATATACACTTCGGTTTTTACCTCATTTATATGCTGTTTGACACCTTCAAGATCATCTTTGGTTGGCAAGTTTATCATTTTTCGTCTAATAGTGCAGACAACGAATTTGTCATTAGTGCCATAAGCTCTGTTGTATGAATATTACCAATAATATCATTTGTTTTTGCTGTTTCGGGTGAGATTTCAACCAGTCTTCTTTTCGAATTTTGCACAACTGAGCCCACTGTGTTATTAACTTCTTCATCTTCAAGCATAATGAAAGGGAAAAATAATTCTGATATGGCAACACTATGTTAAAAAACCAATATTTTGTTAGAACGAGAGCAGCTGATTTTTGTTTACAACACGTTTTATTTGTTTCGCTTGCTTATTGAGTGATGTTGAATTTAAACTTTCCAGTGATTATTTATAAATATTAAAAAATTTATAAAATTAAAATGTGAATTTTAACCACAATATGGCATACAACTATTCACAAACAACAACACAACGACTTTATGGGGCTCCAAACTGATTTTGTCAAGTTCCGGTAATACGCAACCTTTGTAAGTATGGATTTGGCCAAGAAACTTCAGGACAAGCAAAAACACACGTCTTATTGCCACAAACAATCACTCAACATAAGTATAAAGTATACCTGATAAAGTATACCTGATTTACAAAATGTTTTACAAACTTTTCTACAAACTTATTTTTTTTGAGTGTATAGTTGATGATTCCTTAGGCCAGCGGATTTTCGGTGGCAATAGACGTTTTTTTGAATTAAAAAAAAATCTTAAGTAATTAAGGCGACTAGGGAAAAATTGTATCACAAGTAAAAAAATGTGCACATTAAACACAAAAAACCGTTATTCAAAAAGCGATGAACACAAATTTTAGATGTTTGATTACCGAACTTAACAAGTATTGTTGGCAAAAATGTTCATGTTAGCAATCGAATTTGTAACAAATTGAATGGTTTTATTGAGGTTAACGAATTTTGTGTTAACATAAACAAATACAAGAATCCCGAAAAAAACTTGATTTCAAACAATACCGAAATGGCGGAATTTTTCGGGATCGGAATTTGCCAAATACCAAATTTCAAGATATTCGTGATTTAGCACGTTTTTTACCACGCTTCAGGGCATACATATATTCTTAAGAATACATTTTGAAAATTTCGGTTTCTAGCCAAAGAGGTTTCGGCAGGACGCCAAGGGGTAGACTTTTCCAAGTAGGATTGACCCCATGCCAAATTTCAATTTCCGCGCTACAGTGGTATAGGCTGAACAATGTTGAGTCAGTCAGTAACGTTCTTCTGTTATACATATACAATAAATGAATAGAAAATCGGTTTCTATAGAGAAACTATCATCAAAATATATTCTACAAATAATTGCCTCCCTTCACTGCATGTTGATATTATTATTATTATTGGTGTTCTTGAGTTCGAACCACATTATAAACAGTCAACGAAAAATCAATTGGCAACAAACGACTGCAATAAATGTTATAAATTTTCTTTTTTTTTCCTTTCTTTTCTTGATTTTCCATGTAAACGTAACAATCTCAAGGAACCATACTATTGAAGTGCAAAAATTCGACATGGTTTTCAAATTTTTTTATTTTGCCAAAAATTGAGAGGTGGTTTATGGTTTCGTTTTAAAGACGTTTTTGTAGTCGTACCTAGCAAAGTTTAGTGTATATTAACTTGAAATTTGTTGCAATTTATGATACAATTTACATAACAAAGATTTTTATAAATTACTAAAAAAAATCGTGTTTTATAGGCTGTGGAAGACGTAAAAGCCATACACAGGGAAATTTTGCGAATATAACTTGGGAATTATTACCAACCGCAATTGAGTATGTAAGATGATAGCAAACATACACTCTATAAAAAAAAGTTAGTTAAAACTTTTATTAAACGTCTATTTAAAAAATTTAACTAACTTTCAGCAATTCTTTAATGACATCGCGTTTTCAGCTAAAATTTTAGTTAAACGCTTTTATCAAAAAACTAATGTTTAACTGATAAACACGTTAATAGCCTGGAGAACAAGTATTTGTATTTGTATTTATTAAATTGATTTTCTAATACAACAAGACACAATATCTTATAAATTATAGTATTAGAATCAGGCAAGTTAACTTAGATATAGCAAAATCTATAGTAATTAAAGATTTACATTTATAATGAATAGAAAAAATAAAATAAATAATATAAATAATGAATATAATAATTAAATTTTAACTTAATAAAAATAAAGTCAAAGGTAAAATTAAAATTAAAAATTTATGAAAAATATTCCCTAAGTACGCTTCTAAACCTTATTGCGTTGCTAGCTGTTTGCAAATTATTTGGAAGATGGTTCCAGAGACGTATGGTTAATATAAAGAATTGGCATTCTGAAGCATGGTCACGATGCCGAAATTGAATTATATCTTTTCCTCTGCTTGATCTTGAAAACTGTAAACGTTCATAAAGATATTTAGGATCTTTTGTCATAACAATTTTGAAAAGAAAAATAACGTTTTTAAACTTAAGGTAGTTTGAGAAAGACATGTTCAGTACACGACAAGAATTTTCAAAGAAAATATATAACGGACGATGTTATTGTACGTTACGGTAAGCTTTCTCATATCATGTGAGTTGCATCCAGTAAAAATTTCGGATGAATATAAAAGTGTCGGTAAAAGATACGTTTTTGCCAGTAATATTCTAATACTCAGAGGGGTAAAGTGTTGAGTGTCCCATAAGCTTCGCAGCATACCGTATACTTTGCCACATGCGTGGGTAATATGATTAGTCCAGGTTAGACTTTTGTTAAATGTTACTCCTAAGTTTTTAGCAGAATCAACAATATCAATTTTTGAACCACCAAGTAATATATTTAGTTCATTATTTATTTGAAATGATTTTTTCGTATTATTATACATTTTGATTTGTTAGGATTGAGTCGCAAACCATTGGCCGAAGCCCATAAACTAATTTTATCAAGATCATGATTCAATTCTTGTATTTTAGTTGTAATTAATTCTTTGGAGCAACTAAGATATAACTGAACGTCATCGGCATATATTTGTATATTGGAGTAACAAAGTTGTTGAGGAAGATCGTTAGAGTATAACGAGTATAACAGGGGCCCAAGAATTGAACCCTGCGGGACACCTCTAGTAACCAGCAAAGGCCGCGAAACAGACCCACCGTTGGTAACTGATTGAGATCTATTTGAGAGGTACGACGACATCAATTTGACAGCAAATGTAGAGAAATTAAATAATTTTAACAATTTTTTACATAATAATGAATGGTGCACAGTATCAAAAGCCTTTGAATGGTCTAATAATACCAAAAACGTTATTTTCCTCTCATCTAAATTTCTTCTAATTTCCTCTATAACATCAGTTAATGCTGTAATGCAGCTACGGTGAGGTCTAAATCCTGATTGACGATCAGTTAATAAGTTGTTGTCATTAACATGCTTATAAATTTGTTTGTGTAATAAATTTTCAAAAACTTGGATAAATAGGGGAGGATCGCAATTGGACGATATTCATTTGCAGTTTTTGGCACCGGAACAATTTTGGCATGTTTCCACTCCATAGGACAAGTATTAGTCATTATTATTGTATTAAAAAGGTGTGTGATGTAACGAATTATCCATGGTAGAATCATTTTTATAAATTTAGGATTAATGTTATCTAATCCTTCTGAATTAGATTTAATCGCTTTAAACGCTTCAGCTACTTCAATCACATTTAGAAATTGAAAATTGAATACACTACTTGAAATATTAGTTGAAATTTCGTCATAAAAGTGAGACTGAATCACCGGAGAAGGAATATTGGTAAAGTTTTCATTTAACAAGTTAACATCAACTTCTAACGAACGGTCCACTGACTTTCCAATGCCAATATCGTGTATATGTTTCCATTTACTTTTACTGTCAACTGCTCTATTAAACTTATTAAAATAATATAAAGATTTTTCATGTTTAATCTTTGAGACAACAGCTTTTCGTGCTAAACGATATTCCAGTTTAAATTCAGGTGTTCTGTAGCGTTTCCAATTATGGTATAGATTGTCTCGATGAACTATTAACAATTTAATTTCATTTGTGAACCATGGCCTAACTCTATTCCCAATTGTTTTTGTCTTTATTGGTACATGAATGTTATAAATCTGCAGTATTAATGTATTAAGAAAAGTAAGCTGCTCGTCAACCGTTGGTAAGTAGTAAATTCGGTCCCACTCTGTGTTATTTAGAGCACGATGTAATTCTGTGGAATTAACACTGTTAAAATCCCGATAGCTGTACGTTTGAACCATATTTAAAGATGTAAAATTATATGATATAAAGATTAAATCATGCTTGGAAAATGTAGAAACTGCCAACTGCTCATAATGTAATATTTTTTGCTTGTTACTTACAAAAAGACTAGATGTAGCATGATGTCGCAGCTTGTAAGGACGAAATAGAGAAAAAAAGAAAATATACAAACAAACACACCCCTTATACGACTTACACAAAACGCAAGCGAGATTGATTTCGTTCATTTAATATTTTCTTTTTATACTATACAAAGGAACGCATGTGAACAAAAAAATATAAATAAAACAATAAAAAAATTAAATAAACTAATTAAAAAAACACTAAATTAATGATATTTTGATAAATTTGAAAAATGAAGATGGGGGCAAAAATAAAATATAAACTACGCTTTGTTCCGACTGTACCAAACAATAAATGCCAGTCTCAGGTAGTTGTTTTAACAGATAACGGTTTCTTATGTTATCTAGCACTATTTTGAATATTTTTTCTTTGTATTTAAGAATTATCTTCATTTGAAAAATGTAAAATTGCGCCATACATACATATACATAGAGGCATGTAAGAATTATTATATTTTGTTCTTAATGTTATTAATAAAATATTTTAATTATTTCCAGATTTTTTATTTAATTACATTATGTTGACGATGGGGAAGTGTCCTAACATTTTTGTAAGCAATCACAAAAAAAATAGATTTAAATTTCAGCAAAATAAATTAACTTAAGACAAAATTTTGTTTGAGTTTGAATTTTAACGTCTTTTTCAGACAATTGCAATTATTACTATAATTAATATGCAATTTTATTTAATTTTAATTGTGAAAGGCGTGGTAGAGAAGATTAAGTGTATTTTCTAAAAATCATAACTACATTGTAAATTTAAAATTTTTCTGAATCAGACTGCGCAGGTTTTGGTATTGAACCTTCGTCAGTGACCCTGTTTTTTTATTTAAATAATGTAATATTTGTTATGTTTTTATTTGTTCGATTGCGTCTATATGAAATTTTCTGTACAATCACTGACCGTGGTATAGATAAACTGATTTCTAGTGCCACATGCACTCGCACTACACGTTAGACATACAAGTGCATTAGCGCACTGATCTATCGTCAGGTCGAGTTTTGTTGTGATTAAAACTAGTTTTATTCAATACACGGTGTTTTTGTTCTTGCATACATAATCTCAGAAGTACAACTCCAACAACACAACAATTCTATTTTTAGAATCTTACTTCACTCTAATGTTCACTGTTTTCCCATATGTTGGGTCACTGACGAAGGTTCAATACCAGAAACTGCGCAGTCTGATTCAGAAAAATTGAAAATTTACAATGTAGTTATGATTTTTAGAAAATACACTCATTCTTCTCTACCACGCCTTTCACAATTAAAAGTTTGTGTTAATTTCAACAAGTCGTTTTTAATTTGCATTGATCTAAGTGTCAGCAAAACATTTTGCTGAATTTACTTATTTTTTTGCTACAAATCAGCTCACTGATGTTCAGCAAAACACTTTTGCAGATATTAAAAATTTTTCTGCAAGAATCCTGACAGCAAAAATTTTGCTGACTCAACTAATTTTTTTTTTTTGCTAACTTTACGCACTTTTTTTATGAGTGTATTTAATTATTATGGTATGGTTTGTATTTTTAAAGGGCCAATTGGGTCATAAAATGTGATGTAATTGTGGGAAGACCATATTTAATACTAAACAGATTTAATACTACACTTAGAGAATTATCTTCACTTCAGCAATTTATTGCAAAATGCATTGGAACTAAGACAATAAACCGTTTCATATGATATGATTTTTTAAACAATTTAACAGAAGTCCAAAATTAATGCAAGGCTACATTGAAATATCAAAGCACTTTATAAAATATGTTGAACTCTTGAGAATTAAATCTTAAAACTAATGTTTGAAATGTATGAAAATTAATGAAATTATGAAATTTTTATGAAAATATTATAAAATTAAGTCTGAAATAATTTTCTAAAGGAAATTTTCATTAAATTTATGAAGAGATAATTTATGAAATCGAATGAATTTTTTTTATTAAACTATGAAATTTTATGAAAAACAATTTATGAAAGATTTCTTAATATTAATAAAATTTCTTGGATATAATAAAATTCTTCATTGAATCTGCGAAAAAAAATTCTATGAAATTTTTTCATTAATATCAGAATACTTAATGTATGCGCGATTTTTAATTGTTTCTGCTAAAGCGAAAAACAAATTGCCAAACTCGGAAAACATCTTTAAAATTGGAAAAATATTGCAAATGTTTAAAAAAAATCATCAAAATACAAAAAAAAAAAATCAGGGTTGATATTTTAAATAACGGTAGTTATTATGAGTTACCTAATGCAAAATTTTAAAAAGCGATTCCATTATAGACATGTGTCTTGCCTGTTTGATTTTGAACTATCATTCTTAAACATCTGCTCACATATCTGAATCGTTCCTAATTTGTTTTATAAGAATCGTTGAGGTGAACCTAAACTAAAGACAGACCGAATTTTGAAAATTTGGATTGGAAATAAAAGCACCACCTATTTTTACGTTTTCATTTGAAAATGGGTTTTAGACCATCTAGAAACAGAATCCGTTTGCAGATTGGAGTAACAGGTACATTTGATTTAAATTGACTCAGGCGCACCGTGGCACCGTGCTTTGTCCCAAATATATGCAATGGGCAAAAATAGAAGGAGTTGTCGAATTTGTATGGAAATTGGTATGCTGATATATTTTGTCAAAATTAGAAAAAAGAAAATTTTCGCGAAAAATCAGCACAAAGATACGCACACCTCCCACACATCCTGAATTATGAATTTTGAATAAAAGCTACAATTATCATTAATATGTCATATAAAATTGGCGACTGTTCTAGAAATAAAGTAGGTATTGTTTGTGCTAATGTATATTTTGATCGCAGAAAGGACTCATGTATCTGTCATATATCCTTTTTCATAAAAACGTTATAAATTCTTTAAAAAATATTTGGTTGTTTTTTTTTTAAATTTTGTCAAAAATATAAATTTTTTTCTTTTAAATAATTACAATTATATGTACCACTTCCATATATCCTGAATTATTGTAGTTTTAAATAAAAGCTATAATTATCCTTACAATGTTTCAAAAATTGGTTATTGTTTCCAAAAAGGAATTAGTTATATTTGCGCCAATTTTTATTTCAATCGCAGCAAGAACTCGTTTGCTTTCATACATCGTTTTTTCTGAAAAGGCTATGGCCTGGGTTCTATATTCCACTACGAAGTGAAAGTGGAATCATTTTTAATTCCACATTATCAATTCCGCTGTGTTCTGAAAAACGAGTGAATCGTTTTTTTCACGACGATTTCATTTTCATTTTGTTCTTAGCAACAACATAAAAAAATGCGGGAAAAAACCAAATTATCACTTTAAAGTGAATGAAATTGCAATAAAGAAGAGTGCATTTTTTAACAAAAATAAAAATTAAACAAAAAAATACTTATTTTTAAAATAATATAAAATGAGTTTCGCAATTGTGATTTCCTAGTATTTAATTTAAAAAGAAAAACAAAGAACGGAAAATTTAAATAGAAAAAGGCTTCGTGACTGTTCAAATCCTTTGGAACTACCAGAAAAATCGTAAGACAATAATTAAAACTTAGTCGCAAGTGCTTAAAATTAATAAAAAAATAGTTTTATTGCGTATTTTAGATTAAATAAGTATGCGTTTATGATGGTTTTAAAATAATTATCACCAATGGCTAAAAAGACAAGCATTCCAATTATTTTGCAATTGGACACATCACTAATCAAAAAGGGAAATCATCGGTTGCGGTTCCTTATTTTCTATAATTTCAGTACCTTTGTCATTTTTATTTAATTTGTGGGTCTTTACCCTTTGCTAGTCGTCCCGAATGATTTAGCAGCTGGAACACCTTCGACTGCTGTATAAAGGCCAGAAAGTTTGGCAACTGAATCTTCTTTAGATGATATGTGTTGGATATTATTGGGTCCTCCACCTGTTGCCGTTACCTCTGCTCTATTTTCGGCCAATTTTTTACGAATGGTAGCCTTCCAATCAGCCCAAGCCTTTTTCCAACCAGTTGCATCGTTTTCTGGAGGTCATAAGCTGTTTAATGTACTTACTAAGTCCTTCCACAACTGGTCTTCAACTGTTTTGTCGCCCCTCTAAAAACCTTTGGCCAAACCAGATTTTTTTTGCATGAATGTTAAAAATGGGGCCTCTTTTTCCGGATTCATGTGTTTTCCGGTAAAAAATGCAACACTTTTTCAGTTAAATAAACGTATATTAACAACATATCACATTTACTTACATTGTTTGTTTTTTTTTACGTTTAATATTCAAAATAATTTAATTTTCTAAAAAGTTTGGTTTTTCACTCAGTTAACTAATACCGTTTTACAATTACTTTTTTGTAGTGAAATTGTTTTATAGAACACATCAAATTACTTTAATTCCACTAGAAACAAAATGAAAATGAAATTTTTCTTTTTAAATCACTTATGTGGAATTGGGAACACAAATTGAGCGGAAGTTTCACTTTCACTTCATTTTCGAAATGTAGAACCCATGCGTATAAAGTTTTTGAAAATCATTTTTCAATTTTTTGATAAATTGTAAGAATATTCTAAAATTCCATATACCCTGAATTTTGTAAATTTTGAATAAAATATTAAATTCAAAATTGTGCCAGTTTTCATTTCAATCACATCAAGGACTCATTCAGCTGTCATATATCCTTTTTTCTAAAAAGGATATATTTTTTTTAGAAATTATTGAATTGACACAAAAAACTAGAAAGTGTGTGAGATGCTTTTAACTTTTTAAAATTGTTGTCAAATCTGTTTGGCAATAGAACTTTCACTAGAACATCGTTTTTATACAACGTTTAAAACCTCATAAATACAATTACAAATAAATGACTCAAAAATAAAAAAAATATATGGCTGCAATATTTCACAAAATTTCGTTTACAAAAAAAAAAAATAGGATTTTTTTAAAATTAATTTCATAATACATTTTTTAATTATTAAAAATTACAAAAGGGTTTCCTTATTTTGAGTTATCTAAACTAACTACAGTAGAATCTCAAAAACTAGAACCACTTTGTACATCGGGCAGTTCTAACTCCTGAAAAGTTCTAATTTCTGGACATCTTTTTTACAGACAATTATAATAAAACTAGTTATGTAAGCATTATTTTAACACAAAACTATTTTTATTTAATAATATTTAATTAATTGAACATATTAAATTCATAGAAATTTTTTTTTTATTATTAGGTATTTAATTTTGTACAAACATATCAAATTTCACATGCATATGACTGAATTGTACTCACCACGAATAACTCGGGGTTTCCCCGTTTTATTTTTACTTCAATGAGCAAAAAAATAATTTGTAGTGAAAATACAAAACAAAATAAAAAAAACTTCCAGAAATTAGAACCACAGGTTCTAATTTCAGAGCGTACAATACATTGGAATGGCCGGTTCTAATTTCTGGACGGTTCTAATTTGTGAGAGTTCTAATTTGTAAGATTCTAGTGTATATCACATTTTTTTTGAAGAGAAAAAAATATTTAAAAAATGGATGTACATATTTAAAACTGTATGTTTTTTACATACAAAAAAGTGATTCGCTGTGAAAACCGAATTTTTCACCAACTGCATAGTTCAGTTGCAACAACCGATATTTTTGTTTGTGACAACCAAAAATCAATCAATGCAACTGAATTTTGGCTGGAACAGTATACTTCAATTAAACCTTTAATAAATTTGATTGCCGCAAGCAAATAATCCGGTTGGCTCAACTAAAGCATTCGGTTGGCAAAAAAATTAATCTGCCCAAATTAATTTGCTTTCTCAGTGTAGGTGTTCAAACAATTTTTATAATATTATTTATCTGAATTTTTAAAGTTTTTCTAAAGTTTTAATATTTTATTCAAAAACATATCTTACATCCAATTTTATTATCTACAAAATTTAAATTACAAAAATGAGATATTGGAAAAGAGCTTTCCGAAAAAAATATTTCAAAGTTTTTAGTAAAAAATCATTACTTATTTTTTTTTTTTATATTATCGATAAGAGTCCATTCCGTTCAAAAACAAAAATATGCGTGTATGTTAATGGGCACTTCGCGTTTCTGATTCTTGGGATTGTAGTGAGCAAAAAAGTCCACTAGACCATACGTCTACGGTGAAAATTGAGCTTCCAGATTTTGACTTTACGTCAAAAAAGCGCTATTTTGAAATTAAAAATTAACCCATTAAACCCCACCCACAAATATGATTGATGCATGAATCTGGTAGAGAATCTTCCAAAGAAGAGATTGATACCATAATCTTGGATAAGCTTCTCCTACTTCCTGAGATATGTCCATCCCACACATTGTTACTTTCACAAAATACGGCTAAAAATCAGAAACGCGAAGCTCCCATTAAGATGTTCAAATCGCAAACCCTAGTGTATGTGCCAGAAAAAGAAACCGCATAAGTAAAACGAGGTTACAAGATTAGTGCCAGATTCCGATATCGTATTTTTTTTTGCTCGTTTTAAATCGAGCAGTTGCACCTTGTCGAAAGTAAAAGTAAATAGAATGTGGATTTTTTCTTAGAAAGGTTTGTTAAATAATAAAAACATCACTTAGTGTTAAAAATTTGAAATGTTTTGTTATTTATTTTAAGTCAAAAAGCAATATTTTAATATCTTCTTCAATTTAAAACAAAAAAATATGTTTTAAACATTTATTACGTTTACGTTTGTTTAATGTGTATAGTATTATATGTATATCGTTGGAGAGCCATCACGCAATGAAATGGGATTTATAGTTACACATAAAAAAAAAAACAAAAAAATCTTTAAAAACATACTAGTTTTACAAATTTTTGTATGGGAGAATGTCTCAAAACTGATTTTTTTCGTAATTATTGGCTTATTACTGGGGGGTTATTATGTAATTCGATTCGAAAGAAAAAATGTGTAAATTCGTATGAATTGTATTTTGTAGTACGATTTTCGAAAATGTATTTACTTTTTTTCGAACCGGCCGTTTTTTATCCCCCTTTCGAAAACAAAAATTACCCTTTCGTAAATGCAACTATGTAATACGAAAGCGAACTTCACAAACGTTAAAACATTCGTATTTTATTCGAGAGCTAATTTGTTGTCGAAAAAAGAAAAAAAATTTAAAATGTAAGTATCGTTATACAAAATATAAGTAAAAGTGTTAAATAAATAAGTAAAAATAAAAAACATCAAATGTTTTATGTTTTTACACTAAACATTATTTTTTTTCACGATGTTGAATCTTTGAAGGAGTGGATTTTGCTAAAGGTCACCTAAATGTAGCGAATGCTAGAAGCAAGTCCAAGGATTTGTTTACAAGATTGGATTTTGATGCAGCTGGCCCTCCGACTCATGATATAACGAAATTTAAAAAAGTACGTTTTCAATTTATCAATTGTCGGTTTATAGATTGGTATTATTCAAATTTACATATGTTTATAGGTGTGGGCAGATTATAAACACCACATAAAGGTAAAATGCCGGGAAACCCGAAATAGTATTTCAGGGACTGAAGGTGGGCCGAGTAAATTTTGTTCCCTTTGAAATATAATTGCTCATCCCTTATAGGTCTGATGAATTGAATATGCGTACCATCTACTGCTCCAATTACTCCAGGTATTCCACATTTTTCAAAAAAGTATCTCTTAGCTTCTATCTTCCTATCCTCTGTCATTTCAAATACAATATGTTTGGGACAAAGAATTTTTTCAATAACATCGCAAACCTCAGACAAACACGCAGAAATTGATGCTTGAGAAAATCCTAATAGGCGGTCTTGGCCAATTTGATGCTGATATCCACCTTGCGCCAAAAATTTAAGTGTGGCAGCTAATTTTAATATAGGTGAGATGGCAGCTGACCTTTCTGCTGGTTTAAATTCATCTTTTACACAACTCAAGACATATGTAAAAGCATTTTTACTAAGCCTAAAGTTTTTTATGAAACTAAAAAGATATTATTAGGAATATATTTAATCTTGAAGGTAAAATTTTAAATTTTTCTTACTCTGTCTTATTAAGATTCATTATATCTGACGAATCTCTTATAAGTTTCCTTTCTTTCCGGAATAGAATCATTTTTTTCATCACTATCTTCTGTCCACAATAAAACACAATCCATTTAAGCTTCGACTTTTTAAATAAATATTTTCTTTAATAAAGTTTTCTTTAAATATTTGTTTCAAATTTTGACATTTAAGCACAATGCTGACAACTTTGACATTATAAGACATGCTGCCAAGTTATGTATTAACCGATAAAAATTTGGCATCACTTGTTTTACCCTTTTTTACACAAATACAACTCTGTGAAACATTCGAACGAATTAGATAATACAATTTTACTTTCGAAACGGAAATTCGTTTCGAAAGGTTTTACTTTTCGAATCGAATTACGTAATAACCCCCCTGGAAAAATATTTTTAAATTTTAAAAAAAGTTTCGAATTTTTTTTTTTTCGAAGTAGGGCTCAAAATTTTCTTAATTTTTGCTTAATACTGTAAAAATATTTTTAAGTTTTCTGTAGAGTACTTTTGGTTCACCAGGGGATTTTTTAATGTTGACCAAGTACAATTTCTATACTTTATATTTTTTTAAATTTGTACATAAAACATTTGCACTTGCTCAAAACTAAAAATTCCCTCGGTGGACAAAAAAAGTTAAAAATATTTTTCCTGTAAAAAGCAAAAAGTACGAAACTTTTGAGCCCTATTTCGGAAAAAAAATTAAGCTTTTTTTTTGGTCAAAATGCACCACAACCGGTAATTTCAATCTCTGGTAGGGAACTGAATATACACTTTTTTTTTTACTTATTTTCCCCATATTAAGGTCTTAAATATGCATCGATGGAGGTCTTAAATATGCATCTTGATGTGTAGTGTGAAAGTAAAAACTGCACTCTCACAAGTGCATGTCCGAACTCGTTAAAAATATGTGCGAAGTGAATTAAAAGTACACTTAAACTTCACATTAATAATGTATTAAATTTGAAAAGTGATCCCTATTTTAAACATCCCAAATCATTTTTTGAAATAATAAAAGTGATCATCAGACAAGCCAAACTTAGCATTTTTTCCTGTTTTATTCATATTTGCAGTTTTTGATTTTTCATTTTTCGGCTTAATGCTATAAACACATAGACCACAGCAGACTACAGAGCTGCACGACTACAAATGCCGTTCACTGCAATCGTCGCCGTGTGGTCAGCTACTTATTATTTTGGAAACGACAGCAGTATAGTAAACAGCTGATCCTAAAAATTTGACGTTTTGATAAATATTAATCTTTTTTGTTTTGTGTTTCTAAAATAATGGCTGAGGAATATTTTGTGAATTTTATAAAAGCCTGGACTGTCATTACGTATCTTTTTTAACCATAGTCATCTTGGCGATACTTAGAAACGTTACCACTTTTGTTTTGCTTTATGTATGTCTATCATTATCGTGTCGTGTATCGTTTTCATTTGACGTTTGAAAAATGTCAAAAGTAAAAGAGAATGACATTTGTTTTGCTTTATTTTGTTTTAAGAAAGCGGCATTAAAGTGTTTGAAAATGACAAAATCGTAAGTATATTTTGTTTTTATGGTGTTAGAAAATGTTTAATGTATAATTTTAGGTACGTTTCACAAACGCAATTGGAACATTTGTTAGCCTTTATGGAAAATAACCCATCGTTGGCAAAATACTACTTACCTAAATCCACCCAAGGTAGGTATGAACTAAGTAGCCTGTGGAATAAGCTGAAGGATGAATTAAACGCCCTAGGATTCCCCAATAAATCCGTACAAGAATGGGGAAGAGTGAGTATTTCTACATCACTGTTTATAAATATTATATTTAATTTACATTTTTGTTTTAGTATTGGACGGAATATAAATATAAAAATAAATATAAAGTACATTGAGCCATGCTTAGTCCAAAATCGTTTCCTGAAAGCCACTGATATCCACCTGAACCTAGAGTTTCCAAAGTGGTGCAATATACGTTGAACGCTTTCCATTTTTTAAACAAACAGTGTCTAAAATATATTTGAATGCATCTTTATTTAATTTTAATCGTTGAATAAAGCTATATAAAAAAAATATAAATTAATATAAATACAAAATTTTAAAATGTTCTTACCTCTTGATGGAAGTGAAAATGGGTCGGATTCATCTCTTAAAAATCTCCTTTTTATACGCAACTGTTTTTTTTCCTCCTCTTCAATATTTATTGTTGAAAGAATTAAAACACTGCGACGAAACATATTTATTTATTAACATATAATAATTTTAATACCAAAACGACAATGAATTCATTGTCGTCTAGATATGCTTAAAAAAGGCGCGACTATCACTCTTTTTTAACATGTTTATATTTTATATAAAGCTTAATACCTATCGCCAAAACGATAATCGTTTTATCGACATTCTTACATAAAGCAATGGTATCGCTGAAACGATGTCATTGAGTGACAGTGGTCTTACATAATTCAGGCCCTGGATAGCTGGAATAGTGCATACCACAAATTTAGTGCATGAAGTTATAAATTTGCAATAAAAAGTAATCGTAGATGGTGGGTTCGAACTATCAGATATTACTTGCCGTCGGGAACTTGTGACGCTTTCTAAAAAGGACATGGCCTCCAAATACTTGCATTTTTTTTGGGGTCGCAGCACTACTTCCGGAAGCAAGTTGCTGCATTCTTTTGCACCGCTTGTAGGAATCACGGATCCCTTTCCACCTTTTTTTGCATTCCACTTCTGTAAAAATACAAACAATTAGAATTTGAAATATAAAAATAATGATCACTATATTACCATTTAAATTTACATTTGCAGCAACTTCTTTCCATGCATATTCTTTCTTTTTTAAATTTTTGTAATCTGTCTGGCCCAGATCATATAATTTTGTACGGTTGCGTACCTCTTCAATCAAACTTCGTCCATATCCATTTTTTTCCAAAATATCACAATGCAATTTAAAAATATAAACAGCTGTTTTTTATACAAATGAATTTTTATTTCAGTAGTGCCAATTACATCTTTTTTTTTCTTTATTAAAATAGAACAACATGCTTGGTTGTAGACACGTATATAAAGTTCACTTAAAAATACAATTACTTATTTATAATACATTATTATAACGTAAAAATAAATTTATCTAACCCCTCTTGAATATTAATGCAATTATAGCATTTAATGTTGCGACGTTTTTTGTGTTTAACAATATAAAATATATTAAAGCACTAATTTGTTACATATTTTGTTTTATTGTCAACAATATTTTTTTTTGTAGCCAACAAAAATAGAAATTATCCTAAGTTGACTACAGCGGCAAAAGAAGTCGAGTAGCCGTGTAGTTGTGTTGGTGCCAACATAATCATTTTCATATAAACGTGTGTATTTTATTTTTGACAGGCTGCATCCTGTAGTCGTGTAGCTGCAGTCGTCTATGTGTTTATAGCATTAAACAAGAATTTTTTAGTTTTTGAATTGCTTTTTTGAAATTTGTAGCTTTTTCTTTAAAAAAAAAGTCTGATTTTCTTAAACTTTTTGTAGTTTTGCTATTTTTTTTTGCCGTTTTTCCAATATTTTATTTTTGCCATAAACACCACAAATTTTTAATTTTTTGTCTTCTGTGGTCATCATAAATACACCTGGTCACCTTATTTTGTGCTTTGATTAGTTTATATGATGTTTACTATTAGTTAACCTAACCTCAAATTACTGTTGATAAATTTGTTTTTATTAAGCTCTTACTGTAAGTGGAGAAGGTACTCCTTTGCATAAATATAAACTAATTGATTATAATGGCCACTAATAATCACAATTTAATAATTTCAAGATTTATAACTTACTATTACAATGATTTAATTTATGTTATAGTACATAATTTCAATATACCCCGTACTCTCAGGGGTATAATTATTATTTAAAGATTGGGCATTTATTTTGTGAAGTGCAAGTATTTTATTTTATTTTTCATTTGAAACAATTAATCAAATCCTATCACTTACAACCAATGACTTTTTTCATTCAAAACAATAAAACCGTTGGTGGCGATACCCCAAAAAGTCATCTACATATGTGACCAGTAAAAAGGACAATCCTCCAGCCAGGCATTCAGCCAGCCATCCAACAACCTACTCACCTAAAACATACATACACTCGTTCACACACTCATCCTTCCCTTCATTTGTCGACTGCATACAACTTTATATGGTCAGTAATCATAAACATCAAAATTCATATGTCAACACCATGCAGCACAACATATATAATCCTTCCTGATATCATCCTCCTCCTCTGTTATACCTACACTAATAGAAAAAAGTTAGCAAACATTTTTGCTGAAACTACTAAAAATTAGTTAAAAATTACGTTACGGTAGAAACTGCTAAAATTAGCAATTTTTTTTTTTTGTTAAATATTTATAACATAAGAATAGCAAAAATAAATGTTTTTAAATATTTAGATCTATTTAAGCTAAATATTAGTTACCCAGCAAATTTTTTTAGAACAGATTACCTCTGAACCTGTTTTAGAACAAATTCTTTTACCACCGGTTACATAGCACAGGTTCCTGGGAGTCGAAATGTAAGGTGTAACGGCCAAAGAACTAGTTCTAGAACCGGTTCTTAAGCAACCTGTTCTTGTTTGGAGGTGAAGAACCTATTGCAAATAGGACAAACTCCATATAAAAAGAACCAGTTACAGAACAGAAATTAGAACCTGTTATAATACAGTATAAGCTGTTCTGCAACCCAGCAAAATTTTTTAGAACAGATTACCTCTGAAGGTGTTCTAGAACAACTTCTTTTACAACAGGTTGCATGGAACCGGTTCTAGAACAGGTTCCTGGAAGTCGAAATGTAAGGTGTCACTGTTCCAGAACCAGTTCTATAACTAGTTCTAGAACCGGTTCTAAAGCAACCTGTACTTGTTTGGAGGTGAAGATCCTATTGCAAATAGGACAAATTCCATATAAAAAGAACCAGTTGCAGAACAGAAATTAGAACCTGTTATAATACAGTATAAGCTGTTCTGCAACCCAGCAAAATTTTATAGAACAGATTACCTCTGAACCTGTTCTAAAACAACTTCTTTTACAACAGGTTACATGGAACCGGTTCTAGAACAGGTTCCTGGGAGTCGAAATGTAAGGTGTTACTGTCCCAGAACCAGTTCTATAACTAGTTCTAGTACCGGTTCTAAAGCAACCTGTTCTTGTTTGGAGGTAAAGATCCTATTGCAAATAGAACAAAGTCCATATAAAAAGAACCAGTTACAAAACAGAAATTAGAACCTGTTATAATACAGTATAAGCTGTTCTGCAACCAGTTATTTGGATTTTACTATTTTACTGGGAACCAGTTATTTGGATTTTACTATTTAACTGGGTAATTAAAAGTAACAAATTAATCTGCTAAAATCAACAAAAAAATTTCTAAATATTGGTAGACAAAAAAAAATTCTTACAAAAATAAAAGTTTTTTCGATATTTTTTAATTCGAATGAAAATCTGTTCTTCTGAAATCAGCAATCTATAATTTTGTATGAACAATTTTTGTTGATTTTAGCAAAATATTCTGTTATCTGCATTCTACTAAATTTGAGGTAATTATAGCAAAAAATTTTGTTGATATAACAGATTTTGTTTGCGGTTTTAAGTCTTCAAATATTTTGTAAAAGTTTTTGCTAATTTTAGCAGAGTAAACTGCTATTTTCAACTAACTAAAATTCAACTCGAATATAACTAAAATTTTGTAAATTTAACAGATTTATTATTGTTATTCTTATCTTACCAATATATAGCAATATTTAGTATCATTTTCTGATATTTTTACAGATTTATTTCTACACTAAAAAAAAAAAAAAAAAATAAGTTAGTAGAAAAGTTAGTAAAACGTCATGAAAATCAAAATTATGTTTTCAGCTAAAATTTAAGGATTACTTATTTAGCACTTAACTGTTTTGAACTAAATTACTAATTTTACTAATGTTTTACTACTTTATTTTGCTAAAAAATTTTGGTGATAAACACATTAATAGTGTGGATTACATCCAGATTGAAAAATATACACAGAATGAAGTAGATATCTCTGCAGGTCATTATGATAATGAAAATGATACTAAAAAGTACAACTCTTTCAAAACATATAAAAAATCCACCATGTAAGGTTTTTGTTTCTGTTTTTCATGCATAAGGCTAAATTGTCGATTAAAACTAATTAAATTTTGTGTTGTCACCGGCTTGTGAAAGTAATTGTCTATTAATTAAATTAAAGACAAAATAAAGTATTTAAATTTAATAAAGATTAAATCTGTATTTATAAACTAATTGTTTATAGTGATTAATAATGTAGTGTGGTCAAATTGCAAACAAATATACATTCAGGTAGACAGACTAAAGCGAAAGACAAGAACACGGATCTTAGGTAATTTTTTATGTTTCCTTTTTCTAATTGCAAGAAAGGGTTGTATATGTCATACTTTGTTATTTTTTGTTTCAAGAATCATCATTTTTTCGTTTCAAGCCATCATATAGACAACTATTGATGTAAGTAGTTGAAAGATGATTTTGTTTATGTTATATATAATTATTTCTATATATTTTCAGATATTACAGTAATTTATGTCGTCAATGCTGGAGTATGAACATTTTTCTATTTTATAACGCATTGTAAATTATTTTTAAAAGAATCAAAAAAAAAAAAAAAAATATTTAGTACTTTCAGCAAATAAATTAACTAAAGTATAATTATTCTACAAATTTGTCGAGGTTTTTTCAGTCAACTAATATTCAGCAAAAATTTTGCTAACTATTAGCAATGATTTTTTAATTTTTAATCAACTAAGAGTTAGCAAAACTTTTGCTGAATCTACTAATTTTTTTGCTGAAAATCAGCGAGCGAGATTTTGCTGACATAAGCAAGTTTTTTGCAAGTACTTTCCTGACTAAAATTTTACTGACTCAGCAACATTTTTTGCTGACTTTACTAACTTTTTTATTGAGTGTTGCTTGTAGAACTGTTCACTGTATATAGAACTGTTTCAAAGTCATTGAGTTGAGTTTTATAAATTTTCTCCTGTCTTTTGCAATGTTTATGCGTTCAAGTGTAAAAGACAACCAACAAAAGAAAAGCGACTGCTCTATTTGTAGTTGTATTTGTTCTGAACAGAGCTTTAAAATAATGTATTTTTCTATTATAAGTTTCAAATTCAA
Source organism: Delia radicum (assembly GCA_021234595.1). Taxonomy (NCBI): domain Eukaryota; kingdom Metazoa; phylum Arthropoda; class Insecta; order Diptera; family Anthomyiidae; genus Delia; species Delia radicum. The sequence goes on from CM037851.1 coordinate 100,096,209, forward strand.
GGACGAATAGTGGCGTTTAAAAGTTAAATACCCTATCAAAAAAGGTTATACCTCAAACATCAAAGGTTATACCTCAAATCAATGTCCCACAAAAAAAAAAAAAAAAAAAAAAAGACCAACTTTAAAAGGCAATAAAAATTAAGTCAGAGCTAAGTTTTCAAAGCCCTTTAGTGTTTTTGATCTACTGATAGTCTATTTTCATTTCCATTTGTTTTCATTCGCGATACAATCGATTACCCCAAATTGTTGCACAGTGTAATCAGCCATCACTTTAAAGGAATTTTGTGCAAATAAGAGCTGATAAAAAAAATAATTTTTGACTGAAGCTAAGCAACAATTTTGTCCTAGCATGGATTAAATGCACCGACATTCAGAAGGGGTAACTATATCGTAAGAAATGAAAAAAAAAACTTAAAACTTAATTTAGTTCATATTAGAAAGAATTAATCCTTTTAAAGCTCTAACTCTAACTATTTTTGTTGTTGACTTGCCTTGTTGCAGTGTGTGTGCGTTTAAATTTTACTCCCACACACACGTTAGCGTATGTGTTTCTGAGTATGTTGAAACCATAAATAGTAAACCGTTACACAGTTGGATATTCCACAAAATTATAATGAAATTGAAAACAGACCTAATATCGAGCTTAAGTTTTGATTTTGATGCTTCCAAACCCCCCGATAACTGTAATATGACCACCCAAAATAGGGACTTTTTGCATATAAAATTTTGAGTGTTTGCCCATTTTTTGTGTTTCTAATCGGATTTTCAAAGAATTAACATACAGTAGTTTATCGATTTAACGAACCATCGGTTTAACGAATTCGGGATTTAACGAACTCATACAAATTTTGAATTGAGTACCTTATATTACGAACACCGTAACTTTGTACCGTAATTTTGTACTCGATATAACGAACAAATACAAAATTAGCAGTGTTGCCAACTCTGGAAAAAACAAAAGCACCGTGAGCAGTGCAAAAAACGGGTAAAAAGGGTAAAATTGTACAAAAAAAAGGGGTAAAAAAGCACCACATAAATTTTTTTAAATAAATTTAAAAAATAACTAAGTAATGTAAAACTAGGTAGAAAATTCTTTAAACAGGGTAAAAAATCACTAAGTCTAACTGAAATTAAAAAAAAGAAATGGTTTGAGATAAAAAAAATTAAATTTAATAACATTAAATAAAAAAAGTAACAATTCATTTAAACATAAAATAACTTTTTGAACAGAACATTTAATAACAATATGTTCAATTTAAATTAAATCAATTTCGTCCTGGCATTCATTAGGCCACAAAACAGTTTTTATAAAACATTTACAAATCAATATGTTCAATTTCAAATAAATTGAGTTTCAAACAGTTTTATAAAATATTTTGACTTTTGTAAGTATCGTTAGAGTTTATTTTATTATAAACATTTGAAGGTAGTTTATAACTGCTACAACATCCATTTCCAAATTTAAGACCGTATTTAATGTGTAATAAAGCATTTGCTTAATTTAGTGACATGCGGTTTCTAATCTTTGTTTTAAACAAATTCATCAAACTAAATGTCCTTTCGACCTCCGCGTTTGAATTAGGCAATGAAAGTAATGTTAAAACAAACATTGTGAGTTCAATAAATGGGTTTTCACCCAAAGAATCCTTGAAGTTGTGGACTTCTATCCAAAACTCATCCGTCCTTTATGTATTTTTCCATTTATGTAGCTTAAGATTTGATAGACAAACTTCGATTTTACTAATGACATTTGAATCATTTATAAAATTTTTTATAAAATCTATGATATCATTTGCATTGTTTCTAAAAATATTATCCACACTAAATAATGATAAATTGTGTAATAAATTAAAATTTTTGGAAGCTTTCGTCTTAGCTCTATTTCAAGATTTTTTGTAAATTCTATTAAATTATTTGTTATGATTTGTTTGTCATTTGCACTTATATTATATTCTTTGCATGACTTTTGAAATAAGTAACCAAGATGACCAAACTGGTTAATATTTTCATCCAAATTACCCTTTAAATAATCAAAGTCTTCATTTGGCACGATTATTCTGTTTCTAAGACTTTTCAACAAGCAATATAAGTCGTTGTATAATTTGACGTGGTCCGCGTTGTCAGCCTCAAATGCCAAGTTCACACTTTGAACTTCTTCCAAAATTGAACCCAAATAAACCAAATAAATTAAATTTTTGTTATCATTATACATGTTTTTCAGCAAATTGGAAACAAAACAATTGTCTTTTAGCAACTTAAAGTGAGTTTTAGCTCCAGCCACATTTTTAATATTGGCTTAACGGCTTTTCAATAGATAACCACCTGGTTATTGTATACCATTGGAATTTTTTGTGGATTCATGTAGTCGTTGTTCAACAGTTTGAAGATTTTGGCATAAGCTTTTTGTCTAATTGGGGAGTGAGCAAACCAGTTATGAGATTCTTTACAAAAAATTCCAAATTATTTGGAAAAAAATGTATCGTTGTACAAAAAAGCACTAAAAGCACTGTCAGAAATTAAAAAAAAGCACTGTAAATACCCGCTTTTTTAAAACGGGTATTTTAAAAAAATCTACGGGTACGAAGAGGTAAAAAGCACCAAAAAATACCCGAAAAGCACCGAAATGGCAACACTGAAAATTAGAGTCTTAAGTATAGAATGAGATGCAAATACAAAGATTTCCGCAAACAATATGCAAAAGCAATAGACATATAGAGAAAGGGGATTCCCCAACGATGTTCTGGCTGCGTATTCTGTGTTTACTTTTGGAGTTTTTAGCATTCTTGTACGATCGTTTGTGGTGTAAACATTAGAAAACATGGGAAATAAAAAAATAAATAGTTCTCGGTTTAACGAATTTTTCAATTAAACGAACAGGGCTGACATTATATAGTTCGTTAAATCGAAAAACAACTGTATTTGTAATCTGCTATCTCTAATAGTACCCATTTGAGAATGAAAAATTCCAAATTAGGTCCGACTTATGTAAAGTTTTTTTTGTTGCGAATAGCGGGACGAACTCGTGGACAATTTATATTTTAAAGTGGTGTTTAAATAACTAAATAAATTCTTGATTAAATAAAAAAACGAACGCAATATCTTGTGCCACTCAAAAACTTCATTCGTTTAAACTTTAAACTTTAAAGTAGAAATAAAAAAAAAATGTTTGTGATTTTCTCCCCAAAAAGCACCAACAGTAGGGTGGGGCGATTAGTATGGAAATCTTAATGGGTGCTTGGCGTTTCTGATTCTTGGGATTGTACTGAGCAAAAAAGTCCACATCGTCCAAAATCGAGCTTCCAGATTTTGACTTTACGGCAAAAACGCCCTATTTTAAAATTAAAAATTAACCCCTTAACCCCACCCACAAATATGATTGATGCATTAATCTGCTAGAGAATCTTCCAAAGAAGAGATTGATATCATAATCTTGGATAAGCTACTTCCGGAGATATGTCCATCCCACACATTGTTACTTTCACAAAATACGGCTAAAAAGTCAAAATCTGGAAGCTCGATTTTCACCGTATGGTCTAGTGGACTATTTTGCTCAGTACAATCCCAAGAATCAGAAACGCGAAGCGCCCATTAAAATGTTCAAATCGCCCCACCCTAACCAACAGCCTTTTAAATCCAGATAAATATTTTTTTTTTCTGAACATATAAAGTGTGCATACTCTTCGAAAAGGTATTTTTACATAAAAGCGAGTTGTGTTAAAAAAAATTTGGATTTATATATACTTTTCCCCCCAGCCGCTTCTAAACTTGGCACATTTAACCCAATGTTGTGAAATTGTGCACACGTCCAATTAGCGGACGCGTTTGTATATACTCCAACATATACCTAATTTATTGGGTAAGTCTCTACAAATCCCAGCTTTTAATGTAGACATGACAGTAAAAAATGCAAAAAATCTCATTTTTGGATTTATATTTTTTATTTTTGGGAATTGTGGGATTGCTTATAGCAAATCATAAATTCGGACGTAAATATTACATTGTCGACTTATTAAGTCCAATCATTGGATTTTGTCTATTAATAAATATTTTATTGAATAGTGAAAATTTACATAACCCAAGTTTTTGTTTTACCAAGAGTGCTAAAGGCGATTGGTTTTAAAAATATAGGAACCCGATGAAAAAAGTTTCTATATACTCATATACAACTTTATATTAGGATATATGTTTATATCGTAGTTTATAAAATTTTTTTAATATGGCGTAATATACATCATATATCATTATATCGTATGTTATATTTTTGTATATCTTGTATATTTGATCATATGAAATATATATAGATATATACATATATGACCATATATGACCATATGTAAGTGTATATGGTACAATTAATCAAAAATAATTCTATAACGTTTATATATGTATAATTATATATGGTAAAACATATCATTATATATAAATATACATATATTTAGTACAATTTATTGAAAAATGAAAAAAATTCTATCACATTTACAAATAATTTAAATTTTTTTGAAAATCAGATCAGAAACAAAAAAAAAAATCATATTTTGGGTGGTCATATTTCCGCCCCCAGGGAGGTCTAGAAAAACTTAATTTCGATATTACATCACTTATGCCTGTGACAAATTTTATTGCAATCGAACTACCAAATAAGAAATGGCCGAATCATTTTCAAAAGTTTTTGTGGTATAACCCACTGTACGTTATGGGTCTATTGGTTGCGGTTAGACTTTTCATATCTTTTGTGGCAAATTGGAAAGTGCTGAATGGTTGTTGCGGAAAAAAGTCAGTTATGGAAGGAGTTTAAGTTTTATTCTGTTGAATTTTATACGTTTTATTCTTTTTGTGTAATTTTGTTTACAAATCTTTTACTTTGAAAGATTATTTATGATAACAATGAATAGTTAAAAACACACATTTTTTAATTGAAAAGGATAATAAGGTTTGAAGGTTTAGTTTTCTTTAGTACAGCTATCGTCTTTTTACAAAGCGAGTGGGAGATTGGATTATATTACTTTTTCAACAAACTATAGATGGACGGAAGATTATGCTTTTTAAACCATTTAAATATGATTAATAGATGCTTGGCTTCGTATAGTAAGCATGTTTTCAAACTTGATGAATGTTATAACCAGGGACAGGAACTTCATGTACTAAAAAATCGTGTTTTTTGGCGAATGTAATATATGTACATTAGGGGATGCTGCTCACAACCCCTAAAAACGTGAAACTATGTCTAAAAAGTAAATTCTAAAAATTTGAGCAAAATCGATTAACCCTACGATGCTGCTTAAATTGGTCAAAGTTTGGGCTCCTGGGCCAAAATGGCCAAAATTGGAAAAAAGTTTTTAAATTAAAATTTAATGAATATATCAAAACCTAAATACTTTTGGATTTACATTTGCCCAGAGATACTCTGATAAAAAATATAAAGTTTTTGGGATATCGTTAACCCTTGTTATTCCGGTACCAAACAGAAAAGGTAAAAAATAGCATATTTTTCAAACCACTAAATTGGTTTTTTTTAAAAATTTTGTTAAACAAAATTTCGAAAAATGTTAATTTTCTTTATTAATTTTAGAGTATATTAGTTGGGTATTAAAAATAAAAAAAAATTTAAAAATCTATCTTTTCAATTTTTGGGTATACCCATTCAAAATGGCGGATTTCAAGAAAATCAAAATTTTATGCCAAATTTTCAAAAATTAATTTAAAAAAAATCCATATAGTTACTAATAACCAATAAATATATTTTGTTTACTTATTTGGCTTATAAATAGTCATTAAAAAATAAGTACAATTGAAAAACATTGTTAACCTATGTTAGCCCGGTAGCGAAACTACACATTTAGGAAAATTTGGAGCTTTATGCTAAAATTGATAAAAAAAAATGAAAATGCTTGAAATTAATTACTAAAGTATGGTTTTTGTATTCTACTAGAATGGAACTAAACATATAAAAAAATATGAAGTTATATGCACGTCGTTAACCCATGTTTACCACAGGGCAAAAAAATGTTATTTTTAATGCCCCATATAAACTGAAAAATATATTTTTAATCAAGTAAATGGTCAAATTAAGTTACAAAATATTGTAATTTGTGATAAATATAATTTTGTAGTAGTTAAATTTTTTTCAAAATTAACCCGTCGCTGCACCGAATATAAAGACCACCCTAATGTACATGCAAAATCTTTAAATATGCACTAAAAATTTTAAAAATATGCAATTAAGAATTGTCTCAATATAAATAATTAAAAATGTGTGTTAATTGTGCAAAATGTATGCAGAGAATATATTAAACAATACAAACTAATTTTCCGATGAAACAATTTCCGATATATGTATATATAATCATATATTTACATTCATATTACATCGTTTCTCAACTGATTCGAAAAATGGCATACCTAATCTTATCTCATGGGGATGGGGTCTTTCATAGAGGTGCACTTGTGCGGAAAGCTATCTGTCTGCCATCCACTTGGGGATGGCAAGAAGCAATTCCTCTATCGAATTTTCCAAGCAGCTCACAACTTCCGGTGTTATGCCCGTGGTTTCAAGCAGAGATACCTACCGGTGTTAAGAAATGTCTTGACACCGGTAGGTATCTTTGCTTGAAATTGCGGGTGTTAGAGCAAGTATCCCCTGGAAATGTTGTCCAGACATCCGTCTGGCGGCAGCTAAAGTGAGAAGGCATGCAGTTGAGTGCCCGAATGTCATACTAACAACATGCGTCTCGGGTTAGTAGGTGTAAAACACTGAAACTTAACTATCTCGTTAGCCGTCTTTTGGCTAACCTGCCTAGAGGTTGTTGGCAGCCCCAACACTTGGATCGGTCAAGGTGCCCCAATCAGTCGCTTTGACCTAAATTAAGATTATTAATGAAACCATAACAAATATATATAATAGGGCGGGTCGATTTAATAATCGCCCAAAGCTCAGTGAAAATCGTATTCTAGGGATCAAAATAAGAAACTTTGCGGAATTAACCATACCTCTAAAACGAATTCTACTACCCCCGAAACTGTTGACTTTTGTCCCGTAGGGTCAAGTTTTGAAAAATCCCACTTTGACCCATGTAGAGTGCCCCAATCGAGTCCAAATGTATGACCGACCCCCACTAACTTTGAAGGGCCGATCCACCCATGCTCGTGGCACACCCCCCTGGAACTCCCCTGGGGGGTTCCCCATACAAACATTTCAAAAAATCTCCATTTTTGGCACTTTATTTTATTATTTTTTATTTATGAAAATGAAAATTATTCAAGTTCGAGGCCATATACTCTATATTTCTTCATTAGGATATTGTCCTAACAAATAATCTATAGAGTTTTTGTTTTCAAATTTATTATTTGACCCTTTCAGGAATGTGTTGATAGATCTATTTCGGGAATTTTCTAGGTTCCCATCATCAGAACACGTTTTGAAAGCGGTAACAATCCCATGTCAAACATCAAGCATTCATATGAACTAGTTTACTCACTACATGAGAACTAATATACATATGATTTTGAAGTTAAAGATTATAACCATTGATCAAAAAATAAATTGAAAACTTGTTTGTGTGTATGTCTACCTTTGGTAAATATTCAATACACGTTTTTGTTTCTTTCCTCCTTTTTATGTTTTGTTAAGTTTGTAAACAAAACAGGGGAAGTAAACTAGGCGGTACTTTGCCTTTTTTCACAAGTTTGTTATAATTTTTATTAAAAATAAAAATTATGTTTTTTTCGACCTTTAATTGTGCAATGAAAATGAAAATTATTCAAGTTCGAGGCCATATACTCTATATTTCTTCATTAGGATATTGTCCTAACAAATAATCTATAGAGTTTTTGTTTTCAAATTTATTATTTGACCCTTTCAGGAATGTGTTGATAGATCTATTTCGGGAATTTTCTAGGTTCCCATCATCAGAACACGTTTTGAAAGCGGTAACAATCCCATGTCAAACATCAAGCATTCATATGAACTAGTTTACTCACTACATGAGAACTAATATACATATGATTTTGAAGTTAAAGATTATAACCATTGATCAAAAAATAAATTGAAAACTTGTTTGTGTGTATGTCTACCTTTGGTAAATATTCAATACACGTTTTTGTTTCTTTCCTCCTTTTTATGTTTTGTTAAGTTTGTAAACAAAACAGGGGAAGTAAACTAGGCGGTACTTTGCCTTTTTTCACAAGTTTGTTATAATTTTTATTAAAAATAAAAATTATGTTTTTTCGACCTTTAATTGTGCAATGAAAATGAAAATTATTCAAGTTCGAGGCCATATACTCTATATTTCTTCATTAGGATATTGTCCTAACAAATAATCTATAGAGTTTTTGTTTTCAAATTTATTATTTGACCCTTTCAGGAATGTGTTGATAGATCTATTTCGGGAATTTTCTAGGTTCCCATCATCAGAACACGTTTTTGAAAGCGGTAACAATCCCATGTCAAACATCAAGCATTCATATGAACTAGTTTACTCACTACATGAGAACTAATATACATATGATTTTGAAGTTAAAGATTATAACCATTGATCAAAAAATAAATTGAAAACTTGTTTGTGTGTATGTCTACCTTTGGTAAATATTCAATACACGTTTTTGTTTCTTTCCTCCTTTTTATGTTTTGTTAAGTTTGTAAACAAAACAGGGGAAGTAAACTAGGCGGTACTTTGCCTTTTTTCACAAGTTTGTTATAATTTTTATTAAAAATAAAATTATGTTTTTTCGACCTTTAATTGTGCAATGAAAATGAAAATTATTCAAGTTCGAGGCCATATACTCTATATTTCTTCATTAGGATATTGTCCTAACAAATAATCTATAGAGTTTTTGTTTTCAAATTTATTATTTGACCCTTTCAGGAATGTGTTGATAGATCTATTTCGGGAATTTTCTAGGTTCCCATCATCAGAACACGTTTTGAAAGCGGTAACAATCCCATGTCAAACATCAAGCATTCATATGAACTAGTTTACTCACTACATGAGAACTAATATACATATGATTTTGAAGTTAAAGATTATAACCATTGATCAAAAAATAAATTGAAAACTTGTTTGTGTGTATGTCTACCTTTGGTAAATATTCAATACACGTTTTTGTTTCTTTTCCTCCTTTTTATGTTTTGTTAAGTTTGTAAACAAAACAGGGGAAGTAAACTAGGCGGTACTTTGCCTTTTTTCACAAGTTTGTTATAATTTTTATTAAAAATAAAAATTATGTTTTTTCGACCTTTAATTGTGCAATGAAAATGAAAATTATTCAAGTTCGAGGCCATATACTCTATATTTCTTCATTAGGATATTGTCCTAACAAATAATCTATAGAGTTTTGTTTTCAAATTTATTATTTGACCCTTTCAGGAATGTGTTGATAGATCTATTTCGGGAATTTCTAGGTTCCCATCATCAGAACACGTTTTGAAAGCGGTAACCAATCCCATGTCAAACATCAAGCATTCATATGAACTAGTTTACTCACTACATGAGAACTAATATACATATGATTTTGAAGTTAAAGATTATAACCATTGATCAAAAATAAATTGAAAACTTGTTTGTGTGTATGTCTACCTTTGGTAAATATTCAATACACGTTTTTGTTTCTTTCCTCCTTTTTATGTTTTGTTAAGTTTGTAAACAAAACAGGGGAAGTAAACTAGGCGGTACTTTGCCTTTTTTCACAAGTTTGTTATAATTTTTATTAAAAATAAAAATTATGTTTTTTCGACCTTTAATTGTGCAATGAAAATGAAAATTATTCAAGTTCGAGGCCATATACTCTATATTTCTTCATTAGGATATTGTCCTAACAAATAATCTATAGAGTTTTTGTTTTCAAATTTATTATTTGACCCTTTCAGGAATGTGTTGATAGATCTATTTCGGGAATTTTCTAGGTTCCCATCATCAGAACACGTTTTGAAAGCGGTAACAATCCCATGTCAAACATCAAGCATTCATATGAACTAGTTTACTCACTACATGAGAACTAATATACATATGATTTTGAAGTTAAAGATTATAACCATTGATCAAAAAATAAATTGAAAACTTGTTTGTGTGTATGTCTACCTTTGGTAAATATTCAATACACGTTTTTGTTTCTTTCCTCCTTTTTATGTTTTGTTAAGTTTGTAAACAAAACAGGGGAAGTAAACTAGGCGGTACTTTTGCCTTTTTTCACAAGTTTGTTATAATTTTTATTAAAAATAAAAATTATGTTTTTTCGACCTTTAATTGTGCAATGAAAATGAAAATTATTCAAGTTCGAGGCCATATACTCTATATTTCTTCATTAGGATATTGTCCTAACAAATAATCTATAGAGTTTTTGTTTTCAAATTTATTATTTGACCCTTTCAGGAATGTGTTGATAGATCTATTTCGGGAATTTTCTAGGTTCCCATCATCAGAACACGTTTTGAAAGCGGTAACAATCCCATGTCAAACATCAAGCATTCATATGAACTAGTTTACTCACTACATGAGAACTAATATACATATGATTTTGAAGTTAAAGATTATAACCATTGATCAAAAAATAAATTGAAAACTTGTTTGTGTGTATGTCTACCTTTGGTAAATATTCAATACACGTTTTTGTTTCTTTCCTCCTTTTTATGTTTTGTTAAGTTTGTAAACAAAACAGGGGAAGTAAACTAGGCGGTACTTTGCCTTTTTTCACAAGTTTGTTATAATTTTTATTAAAAATAAAAATTATGTTTTTTCGACCTTTAATTGTGCAATGAAAATGAAAATTATTCAAGTTCGAGGCCATATACTCTATATTTCTTCATTAGGATATTGTCCTAACAAATAATCTATAGAGTTTTTGTTTTCAAATTTATTATTTGACCCTTTCAGGAATGTGTTGATAGATCTATTTCGGGAATTTTCTAGGTTCCCATCATCAGAACACGTTTTGAAAGCGGTAACAATCCCATGTCAAACATCAAGCATTCATATGAACTAGTTTACTCACTACATGAGAACTAATATACATATGATTTTGAAGTTAAAGATTATAACCATTGATCAAAAAATAAATTGAAAACTTGTTTGTGTGTATGTCTACCTTTGGTAAATATTCAATACACGTTTTTTGTTTCTTTCCTCCTTTTTATGTTTTGTTAAGTTTGTAAACAAAACAGGGGAAGTAAACTAGGCGGTACTTTGCCTTTTTCACAAGTTTGTTATAATTTTTATTAAAATAAAAATTATGTTTTTTCGACCTTTAATTGTGCAATGAAAATGAAAA
>CM037851.1:100107567-100253111 GCA_021234595.1 Delia radicum
TTCAAACCGCTGTATTTAAAAAACAAGTTTTTTAAATTAAAAAAAAAATAGGCTTCTTCTTAAAAAAACAAATTGTCGAATTTTGAAATGGACAGCCCTGGGTTAGATTAAGATTCGTAAAAAAATTCTCTAATTTTTTCAAAAAAAAATTAATTTTTGCATTATTTTAAAAGCTCTAATTAAGAATAAATAATTTTAAAAAATTTAAAGATTGCAAATATTAAAAAAAATGTTGTGCGATTTTATTTACACACGTCATGGGGATCACATATATTTTTTTTTTTTTTTAATTTTGACTATTTTTCAAAATTTGGCGGTTATTCAAATTTTGACGAGTTTTTCAAATTCTGACGAATTTTTTAAATTCTGAAAATTTTTTCTAATTCTGAAAATTTTTTATAATTCTGAAATTTTTTTTCTAATTTTGACGATTTTTTGCAAATATTGACGATTTTTTTTCCTAATATTATCATATTTTAATTTTTGGTATTTTTTTTTTAATTTTTAGCAATTTTGTTTAAATTTTGGTAATTTTTTTCTTTCTAATTTTACTGATTTTTTTCTAACTTTAACTTTTTTTTTTATTTTGATGATTTTTTTTAATTTAGCGTTTTTTTTTTCCAATTTTTGGCGAATTTTTGAAGCTTTACGGTATACGTTTAACCGGCGAACATATACATGTTTGGCTCCATATATATATATATAAAGGGTGTCCCAAGAAGAACGCAATTTTTAAATCTGGCAACATTCGAAGTGTCATTGTTTGACATTTGAACAATTGTTATTGTTTGTTAGTAGCAGGTACGAGGTTAGTAAAAATGGAGCGCTACACGAATGGAGTATGGATGGAATGGAGTAATTGGGTATTGGAGAGACAACATGAAAATGCTGATTTTGCCGATAACATCATCTTCAGTGACGAGGCCCATTTTCATCTTGATGGCTTCGTCAATAGGCAGAATTGTCGCATTTGGGGTGAGGAAAATCCTCGAGTGATTCACGTGAAGCAAATGCATCCTCAACGTGTCACTGTGTGTTGAGGTTTTTGGGCTGGAGGAATCATTGGACCTTTTTTTTATGAAAATGAGGCAGGTCAAGCGCAAACAGTCAATGGTGTTCGGTATCGTGAAATGATAACCAGTTTTTTCTTGCCTAGAATTGAAGAAATGAATGTGGAGGGCATGTGGTTCCAACAAGACGGCGCCACATGTCATACAGCCAGAGAAACAATTCAATTGCTGCATCAGTCATTTCCCGGTCGTGTTATTTCGCGTTTTGGAGATCAGAATTGGCCGCCTAGATCGTGCGATTTAACACGATTAGATTTTTTTTCTTTGGGGTTTTTTGAAGTCGATGGTTTACGCGAATAAGCCGATGACGACTCAAGCCTTAAAATAGGAAATTGGACGCTGCATTAATGAAATACCGCAGCATTCATGCAAAACGGTCATTGAAAATTTCATTAAAAGATCGCGTGCATGCCTGCAAAGCCGCGGCGGCCATCTGCACGATATATTGTTCCATACATAACCTCATTCTGTCTTCTTTACGATATAATAAAGTTTCACGATTTTTTTTTAAATATCTGTGTTTTATTTAAAAATTGCGCTCTTCTTGGGACACCCTTTATATGTTTATTTTAAGTATTTTTGCATATACCAAACATAATATCTAAAAAATCTTTAAAAATTGCAAATATATCTTTTTAATTTTAGAAAATTTGAATCATTGTAAACATATATCATCACCTAAAATCCAAAAGGCCGTAACTACACTTTTTCGTTTTTTAAAGGAGAGACAAAAACATAAATAAGAAACTATTTTAAGTTTCTTATCCAAATTTTCGAATTATGCTTAAGAAACAAAGACGTACTTGTTTCTGAGAAAAAAGTTCAAGGAAAAATATTTGTTTTTAAGTCATGTAGTTACGGCCTTTTTTTTATAAAAAATTTATAAAATTATTTAATGTATTCCGTGAAAATAAAACTAAATTGGTTAAACATAAAACAGTGTAAATCATTACATAAAAGGCCGAAAAACTACACTACACTACTTTTTGGTTAATAAATATATTAAAATTGCAGTTACTGCCTTTTGATTTTCGTTAATAAAATTGGTGTTTTTTACGTAAACGTGTAAAATTTTGTGGGAAGGTGTATTTTGGTTAAGTACATCGTAATCAATCAAAAAAACAATTTTGAAGTTTTTGTTAGATACGGCCTTTTGGATTTTAGGTGACGATATATAATTACCTGGAAATATATTTAAAATTGTCTTTTTTCTGCATGTTTTAAACTACATTTGCAGTGGTATTTACCTTCATATTATTCTAAGTGAATATACATAACGTTATGTACGACTACTTTTGTAAAATTTTCAAAAATTTTTCATATTTCAAAACGCGATATTTCTGCTCCGTGTCAAAATGAAAATTTTCACTTTTTAAACGTAAGAATTTTATAAACTTTTTAAAAATTTTGCGAAATTGAATTAATTTATTCGCATTTTTCTTTTAGAAAAAAAAACATGACTGGAGAACATAGTTACTTATCTGGAATAAATTTTCACGACGGGCAAAATTTATATAGAGCAAAAAAATTCATATTTTTTCATTCCTATCGCGAACAGCGGAAGTATTTTCCAAACACATCTCGCTTTGTGACAACTAAATCACTGTATCAATTCCGCCAAAAGCTACATCAAATAAAAGATTTTAATTAGTTTAAAACTAATTTCGAAAAGGCATCAAACAATTTTAAGGACTTTAAATTCAATGAGCAAACAAAATGTTCATAACAGCGAAAATCATCCTCATGTAATATTTATTGTTTTGCGAATTTTAAAATAAATAAATATCATAGATCCACCCAAAAAGCTCATATTTCATATATTTTGAAATGTGATAAATGCAAGAAGATCTATAAATTGATCATATTTTTTGCGCCGTTAAAGTTAATTTTTGCTCCGTTAAAGTGAAATGACTAAAGCGGATGGAATCAGCCAAGTGTCGACAATTTTTGAAATTCCACATATATTTTTTTGGTTGTTTGTTAAGTTTATTTATTAAGTATCATATACTTAATTTTAAGCCGAAAAATAAACCACCCACTTCTGCTTTAAATAACTTCCAATTCACAAGCACTCTTACATACATCTCATGTGGTTTTGTTAAATAAATGAAATCTTATGGAATTAATAGTCTGCAAATTATAAACTGGTCATAAAATACAACAGCAGCAAATAATATGTCTGGTTTTGGGTATTTCGATACTAAAAATAAAAAAAGCAATTTTTAATAAGTTCATGCACTCAGTGTAAAATCTTCATCATATTTATGAAAAACTTCATAAATTCATTGTTGTATGATGAAGTTGTTTCATAAAAGAGCAAATTGATGGCAGGCTTCTCCATATTTATGAAATGATAATCAAGTTTCCTAACTTTTTATGAAATGCTTCATAAATATTATGAAATATTTCATAAATATTAGGAAGCTGCTTCATAAGCTTTAATGAAATGTTTCATATATATTAAGAAATGTTTCGTTAATATTATGAAAAATGTTCGTAAATTATGTTTAACATTTTTTCCTAAATTTCTTTATTTAAATAACAAAAAGATGCGATCTGTTTTTTTTTTAATTCTTTTTATTCACTATAATAAATTTTATTTTACTCAAAACTAAAAAATATGAAAGTACAAGAGTAAAATAAGTACAATTTTACAACTTTGACTTGTTTTATTCGCAACAATTATTATTTTAAAAATTAAATTTTATATAAAAAATATCTTCTAAAGTTCGAAAATTGCAAAATTCTGTTTGTAATATTAAACAACCCAGCCAGAAAAATACGAATGGGAAAACGTTGGCTCAGTGCTTTCAACGCACATTGGGTTGAAATGGGTCCAAAGTGGCGCTTAATTGAAATTTTAGAATTAAGTTTTTGCCATAATGATTGGTATCGAACAAAACTAGATAAAATTCTACACCACTATTTAAAATTTGAACCATCTAAGTTGTTTACTTCATCCGTAGTGAGCTGTCAAAGTTAATTATTGCTGTTTTCTTAAAACGTGAAAAAATTTAAATTTGATAAAAAGCAGTGCTTATTTTTTTTAAATTTAAAATTAATAAAGTTAAAGTTTTATGATGGAACCTTCAACTTCAGGTATTTAAGTGTACAAAAAATGATTTTGTGTTTATAAAAATATGTGTGGAAATATTTGTAATATTTTTTTCTAAAATCGGGGTATTTTCCATATATGATGGACCAGAAGTAACAAAGTAGTAAAGTGCCGGCTTTAAAGTTGTGTTTTTTGAAAAGTATGGGATTTCTACTTGATATTACAAACAAAAAAGTTTGCCTTTTTGTTGCCCCGTTTTAAGATATTAATAATTTTATGTAAAAAGTCTTGTTTTCAAAATTCCTTTATTTACCATACCCACAGTGTTTTTGTTGTTACTATTGTCTTACTCTCAATGTTAGCTATTTTTGTTGTTGTTGATATTATTGTCAATATATTTTGATATTTAATAGAGATGGCTGCGTGAGTGGCGGTTGATCACCTGTGTTCACGAGGGTGACCAATTTACCAGAAAAGAATAAAAATTACCCCTCAATTCCAGCGAAAAAATAGGACTATCTATCAATTTAAAAAGGTCCAAAATTGATATAATTTCCGCATTTAATGGGCCACAAGTATTAAGTTAGTAAGAGTTGGAATTAGTTTTATGGATTTTAGAAAATATAGGATATCAGCTTATATTTAAAAAAAAAAAAAAAAGTCCAGACAATGCGCGGCCCTTTTTGTTATTTTCATTTTTGTGTAAAAACTCTGGTTGTCATTTATAGAACAAGACCAGTAAATGCCCTGCAGGAAATGCCAATAGTGAAAAAGTATTGATTCACTATTGACTGTGTCACCAGTACTACTAACCAAATATTCCCCAGGCAATGTAATTTGCTATAGACATTTAACATGTACGTGTCATTGAAAATCACTAGTGACATTAGAACTATTGACTAGGTAGTGAATAGGTAGTTCTTATGGGACCATATGTAGACATTGCAACCAAAGATGCACTAGTGACTAGGTAGTTCTTATGGCACCATATGTAGACATTAGAAACATGGATTCACTGGTGACTAGGTAGTTCTTATGGGACCATATGCAGACATTGGACCAAAGATTCACTAGTGACTCATTAGTTCTTATGGGACCACATGTAGACATAAGAACCATAGATTCACTAGTGACTAATTAGTTCTAATGGGACCATATGTAGACATTGGAACCAACAATTTACTAGTGAGTTAATAAAGTAAAAAGTGTAGACGCTTAGTTGACAATGTCAACAAAATAGTAGACAAAAGTGGAGACTTGGAGACACTTGACCCCAAGCTTCCTGCAGGGTGTGTTTTAAAATTGACATTCTCTCTTTTTTTTGGTATTGTTTTTGTTGATGCATTTTGTTTTTTTAGAGATGAGTGTGTGTGTGATTTCGGTCACTTAAGCTCACGTACAAAAAATTGTATCACGCACAAATTACAGGAAGTAAACATATTCTTAATACTTTTAGCTAAATGCAAGTGATTAAATTTTAATTTAATCACGATTTTAAAAATTATAGAGAGCACTTTGCTCGCAAATGCAGCCGGGAAAAGTCCAATGAAGATATTTTCAATAGGTTTCTGCTAAGTATGATAATTGGGATATTTGTGATGTATTTGAAAATGCAAAATAATACAAATATGTTAATATATTTTTTATTAAAAAGGTAAAACGAAAACAAAGATTCCCCAAAAAGTTTTAAATTTTTTATGTTTTCAGATTAATTTGTACATTTACTGAATTTAGTGAAAGCAAAAACTGGATAAAAATTTATACTAATAGGAATACATATTAATAACTTATTCTTTAAATTTATTTTGATTTCAAAGTTGCAGCGAAATGTGGATCATGTTTTTTCCGAAAAACAAAAAACGCCTAACAGGTTAAACAAATTTTTTTCTTCCATTTTTTTCTTAAACCTGTGTTTTTATGTATTTATGACTATTCCTTACTACAAAATTATAATATTCTCTTTTGTGACTTTTTTGAAATAAATTTGTACATTTATAAGATTTTGTGAAAAACAAAAATTGGATTTTAAATTAAATTTATACTTATATAAATGCATATAATAAATTTATTCTTTGAAATTTAATAGCACATTAAGTATGCTTTGATTTCCAATTTCATTCATTAATTTATCGCTTTTCATTTCAAACTTAAAGCATAAATTGTAAACTAAGGTCTTTTTTTCCAAAAAAAACAATAATGCGCTTAACGGGTTAAAAAATTTTTTTTTTTTAACTTTGTTTTTCTCAAATGCTGTGTTTTTATGTGCTTATAATAACTCATCAATAAAAAAATATAATATTTTAAAACTACGGCTTCTATGAATCAATCGCCACTTTGGGTTTGGATTTCTGAAGATGTAAGTCTTTTGCCAACCCCAAAATGATAACACCGAGCAGGGCTTGGCTGTTTCAAAATATCAAAATCATAATTTTAAAACGTTGGCAAATCATTGGTAAAACATCCAATAAAGTGCATTTTTAATGATAAAATAAGTACTTTGCCAAACCCAAAATGATTGTAAAACATTGGCAAAGCACGGGTGCATGAAATAACCCCCACTGAAATAACCCCCACCGACGAAATGAAATAAGCCCCACTGAATTTGTGAAAATGAAAATTAATCCCCGCCAAAAATGAAAATTAATTCCCCACCAATGAAAATGAATTAGCCCCCACCAAATTTGGTGGGCATTAAAATGAAATAATACCCACGTATTAAAATGAAACTTTGCCCACCGAAAATGAGATAAGCCCCACTTTACATTATTTATATTTTTATTTGATTTTATTTAATGAAATATGGCTTCGCAAGCTTAAGTTTTTCTGTGTGGCGGCCTGCGGCCGTTCTTAGGGGTTTTTTCCTCCAGTAGGACGCGGCAGGTGGCTTCGCTCAATAAAGTTTTCCTGCCCGCGACACAAAACAATAAACATTTTTTTTTTAATTTTTTTTCACGTTGAGATTAAATAAATGGAATATTGATTTAAATTGGATACCACGATATTCTTTAAAAGGAAATATAGCCAACCAGGCACGTAGCTAGGAATTTGTTTCGGGGGGGGGGTCTATTCGATTTTTTATTTTGATTATATATATTTTTTTTTGCACACTAAATTTTTACCTACACGTAATGGGCAATCATGTATTAATAATAGAAATCGCTTTCTCAGGTCATTTTGCAAAAAAACTTCCAGCATAAAGTGCATTTCCTTAAAATGCATTTTTTCATTTTTTACTTATTGTGTTCATTATTTTGCGAATTTTGATGTCTATATCGCGAAACAACGCTTTAATCTGTTTGATCACAAACACGTCAAATTTGAAAACGTTGGTGTCCTTTAAGTTGCATATCCATCGTTATTGTCTAATTACGTTAAATTTTTAGCTAAATATTAATTTTTAGTTTAATTAAATAAAAAAAGGATTATGCGGAAAACTTTTTGAAAACCGCTAAAAATAAAATTGCGTTACTTTATATTTTTATGTGCTAATATACGTCTAGGGTAGCTAAAACTTGATAAATGTAAAAAAAAGTAAAAAAGTTTTAACTTCTAATAACCCGATTTAAATTAATATGATGCTTTATATAATCATACGAAATTTAATATGAGTCTTAATACAGTTTTATCCGAGAAATGGGCATAATAATTAAATAACATCCGAATAGTGACGCGATACAATTTAATACGATTTTATATAGCGGTATAAATTTATATCTGAACTGATACTGGTATATACAAAATAAGCTATAGTTGTATCCGGTTTTTGATTTTAAAACGTCATGAAAATCTGAAATATCTATTAATCCTTTTAGACTTGAGCCACTTGCAAAAGGTTTACAACTTTATAATTTGTAACAAATTCCATAGCATTTGGATATTTTATTATATTCAAAAATAAAAAATAATATAATGAAAATGAAGATTTTGTGGAATTTATTAACTTACACCATTGAATAACAAACACGGAAAAAAAGTTGAAACTAAATTTAGAGTTTTAGATTGAAAAAAATCTTAGACTCAATTAATAACTCATAATGTTACAAATGTTACAAATGAAACAAATTCTTTTTTTAGGGCTAAGAACCAGAAAGAAATCAATTCAAAAGACAAAAATTGAGGTAAATTTTGTGTATAAAATTATACACAAAATGATGCAATTAATTGTACTATTGTATTGATGTAATACATATTTACATCCAAAATATAATTGACAAATTTTCTAGTGTGACTCTGCATGGGGTAATATACAATTTTATCTAAAATAAAATTGTGTTTTTTTAAATATGATATAATATCAATATATATATTATTTTGCAATGTCTAGGTATATAAATATAATGTCATTATTAATTGGATTAGTTTTAGCGTATTCTAAATGCAATATACAATTATACGCAACTATATATGACATCATATAAAATTTTGTCTACGAAATTAATTTTATTTATGAATATATATAATTATGTCCGGATAAATGCACTGGCAGACAAAACCTTATAAGTGTATATAAAATAATGTATTAGTTTATGCAAACGTTTTAACTCGGGAAATTAAAGATTTATAACCGTCCAAAAAACAAATTAAAAGGCAAATATCCTATATAAATTGCCTGACACTTACAAGGAAGCTTTTCCGATGGGTTTCCTTTAAAATTAATGAAATTCGGATAGGTGATAAAGAAGAAAAAATATATGAAAAACGTATTTATTTTTAAAATTGGCGGTGAAATTTAACACATCTTTGTATGAAAATATGTCTAAACTTTAGGTAATTCAGACATATTTAAAAACAGTGTTAAAATGCTCGAGAAAACACACATTTTGAAAACCATTTTGGACACTATGTCGTGAACCCAGGCTGCCACTTATTTGAATTATTTTAACAAATTATTCACTATTTTTTCCCCTTTTTCATATATCCGACTTCATGTCTTGTATTAAAAAAATGGTAAATTTTACAAGCAAGCGTGATTATAGTCTAAAAGAAATAATAATAAAGAAAAAATATAAAATTTGAAAATTTAAAAATATACCTGACATCGCCTAGGTCTTATTTAAACTAAATTATGTATTTCCAATTCACTTTGATTTATATTTTGGACAATTTCAAACGCTTTTCAAATTGTCTTTAATCAATTTTTTAAATAAAAACCCTTTAAAATGTCTAAAAAAACTACATCGTTATAACACAAAGACTGTTTAGCTGCTTGATTTTAAAATGTCGCATTTCAAGGAGCGCCGATAGAAATTTGTTTACATTTAGTCTAAAAAAAAATTGAGAAAATTTGAGTCACATCGGACCACGTTAACACATTATGCATATCGATCAAAGTTTGAGGCTTAAATTTGTTACAAAAAATTAAAAATATATATGAGATATCGTAATATATATCGTAAAAAAAATACTGAAAACTATGTTACCAGATGCGGGCGTAGCAAACCAAATTTAAATAAAAAGATTGCACTGTAAGTAAAGTAACGACTTTTTCGGCACAAGTAAACTTAATGTTGAGTCTTAGTGGTAGATTATGTCATTGTCAAAAAAATTTCAATTAAACTTTTGTTCGATTTAAAACTTACTTTCAATTAACTGTTTAATTGAAAATGAATTTGGTATAACAAAAATTTCAGTTTTTATAACGTATTATAACAACATTGAAACAAATGCAAAAATTTTAAAAAGTCGCCAAAATTAAAAAAAAATCGTTTAAAGTTACAAATTCGCGTTTCTTTATTTTTGGTGATTTTTTTTAAATTTTTTTCGAATTTTGGCGTTTATTTTGGGAGTTTTTTAAATTTCTGCAATTCTGAGGATTGTTTTTTAAATTTTGGTATTTTTTTTTTTCAAATTTTGCGATTTTTTCAAATGGTCTCGATTTTTTTAAATTTTGGGGATTTTTTTTACAATTTTGGTGATTTTTTTTAAAATTTTGTAAGTTTTCCCAATAGTAAACAATTCAATTAAATTTTTAATAGATGTGAATAAAACTATATGTAATTGAAAATAATATTAATTAAATAGATACAAATTATTTTAGTTGTTACTACAATTGCATCAACACGACCGAATTCAGTTTAACTTTTGCTGAATCAACAAATATTTTAATTAAAACTCAATTTTAGTTTTTTCTGTGTAGACATATTTAATTTTTAGTTTGCATTGTCTCAAAAAATGTTTTGATTATATTTTAAGTCAAAGACTATGAAATCTCTTATGAAATGATTTTATTTATTGCTTTTTGTCGGAAATCAACTCTAACAATTATAGCCGCCCATTTGCAGGCGATGTTTTCTAACGAAATTTTAAGATGCGAATCATATAAAACTATTTCCTATTTGATCCAAGTCAAAAATAAATATTTTCATATTAAATTTATCAATAACATTGTTACTTTCTAACGAATTGTATTAAATTTTTAAATTGGTCAAATCATTTCGGGTGGGGGCTCTAGCCCCCAAGAACCCCACCCCTAGCTACGTGCCTGTAGCCAACTTGGTTTTATTTCCATTTTTGTTGGAAATAAAGTCAACCTGTGAATTTGACTTCATTTCCATTTTTGTTTTATTTCAGTTGGTGTTATTGGACCCCACCGTGTCCTTCTAAAATATGGATACACCTTTATGTCAACATTCTGTAAAAGGGCAAATTATTAGTTTTTTACCAACTAAGGAACCTGGTGATATGGGCACGAATGGATTTTTAATAAGAAGAAATGTGTTTTTTTAATTGAAATAACGTATTCTTTTTTCGTACTTTCTAATATCACCTTTACAAAATAAAACTAGTACTGTAAAAGTAGGAATTAATTCAAAAACCAAGAATTGATATTAGAATTAAAATGAATTAAACCCCACCAAAATGAATTAATCCCCACCAATGAAAATGAATTAACCCCACCAAATGTGGTGGGTAATAAAATGAAATAATACCCACGTATTAAAATGAAACTTTGCCCACCAAAAATGAGATAAGCCCCACTTTAAATTTTTTATAAATTTGGTGGGGCTTATTTCATTTCGGCGCTGGGGGTTATTTCAGTGGGGGTTATTGCATTCACCCGCAAAGCACTGGTAATGAGTGCTTCGTCAGTACCAAAATCGTAAAGTTGGTAAAACAGTTAATGTAAAAAATTAATTAATAAAAAAAAATGTAAATTAAAATTAAATTCAATTAAAAAAATATCATTTCTATTCTGACTATGAATTTGTAATTTTTCAAAGAGAAATTTGAAATGTATAAAGAATAGGGTTTCATTTAAAATTAGGTAAATTCCAATTTTTAAATTAAAAATTGGGAAATTTTCGAAACAAAAAATTGATTTTATATTTGAAATTAGAAAATGTACAGAACTCAAATAGATTTTTCATTTGATATTATTGATATTAAAATTTTTAATTAAATTAAGAATATTATATATGAAAACGTGATTTATTAATGAAATTTAGTAAATCGAGCTAACTTTTGGCCAACGTTGGGGAAGTGTTGTGAACAGGGTCTGTGCCAGTGCTTAATTCGATTTGAGCTTAATTCACAAAAATAATTAATAATTAGAATTAAAAAATGCTTATATTTCATTCCATTAATCCATTCCCTAAGAGTTCATTCACTAGCTTCATTCAAAAGCTTTAATAGATATTGAATGAACTCCTAACTTGAACGAATTCAATTATATGTTTATTCAACAATTTACTAATTGAATGAAGAAAATTTAGTATCATTCATTTAATACAAAAAAGTTTGACATTAACACACAAATAAAAACGTAACTCACAAGCAATAACAAAGCTTAAAACGAGTTTTTCTTTTGTTGTAGACTAATTATAAGTAATTTGCTTTTCTTTTATGTAAATATTTCAGTTACGTTAATCATTTGATTACGTTAATAATTTGACTAAATGAATGAAAGTAAATCTTTCTTCATTCACCATTTTACTAAATGAATTAAGAAAATTTTGAATTATTCAAGAAAGAAGCTAAGAATTCATTCCTTAGGAATGCTTTTTCGGAATGAAATTTCAGTAAAATTTCATTCATTTTTCAAAATTGTATTAAATAATTAAGCCTTTTCAACCTTTGATTAATATTATATAAATATAAAATAAATAAATAAATTAAAAAACATAAAAATAAATGTTTTAAAATTATATAAAAGGAATATTATAAATAAGTTTTTGTGTTAAAAATTAGGACTTAAAGAAAACAAGGAAAATTAGTAATTTAAATTGTCAGGAATAATATTGTTTTAGTAATTTTTTGAATTTTTCGAACATTGCAGTCCAATTCTAGATTTTTGTATTTTTTACTCTAGTTGATCTTACAAATGGTCTCCCCATTCAAAAAAACGCCTATATATGTACTTAAAAAATAAATAAAACTTTATAGCCTCAAGCTTTCATTAAAGGTAAAGGGTGTCCCAAGAAGAGCGCAATTTTTAAATAAAACACAGATATTTAAAAAAAAAATCGTGAAACTTTATTATATCGTAAAGTAGACAGAATGAGGTTATGTATGGAACAATATATCGTGCAGATGGCAGCCGCGGCTTTGCTGGCATGCACGCGATCTTTTAATGAAATTTTCAATGACCGTTTTGCATGAATGCTGCGGTATTTCATTAATGCAGCGTCCAATTTTCTCTTTTAAGGCTTGAGTCGTCGTCGGCTTATTCGCGTAAACCATCGACTTCAAAAAACCCCAAAGAAAAAAATCTAATGGTGTTAAATTGCACGATCTAGGCGGCCAATTCTGATCTCCAAAACGCGAAATAACACGACCGGGAAATGACTGATGCAGCAATTGAATTGTTTCTCTGGCTGTATGACATGTGGCGCCGTCTTGTTGGAACCACATGCCCTCCACATTCATTTCTTCAATTCTAGGCAAGAAAAAACTGATTATCATTTCACGATACCGAACACCATTGACTGTTTGCGTTTGACCTGCCTCATTTTCATAAAAAAGGTCCAATGATTCCTCCAGCCCAAAAACCACACCACACAGTGACACGTTGAGGATGCATTTGCTTCTCGTGAATCACTCGAGGATTTTCCTCACCCCAAATGCGACAATTCTGCCTATTGACGAATCCATCAAGATGAAAATGGGCCTCGTCACTGAAGATGATTTTATCGGCAAAATCAGCATTTTCATGTTGTCATGTTGGTAAAACAATTTCACAATGAGAATGCGTTGTACATTCGTGTAGCGCTCCATTTTTACTAACCTCGTACCTTCTGCTAGCAAACAATAACAATTGTTCAAATGTCAAACAATGACACTTCGAATGTTGCCAGATTTAAAAATTGCGTTCTTCTTGGGACACCCTTTATAATGTGCCACCATATATCGTGAAATAAAAAAGTTATTAAAGGTTGAAGTTGGACAATGTTGATTTTCTGCGGTTAAGCTGAAAGCTTTTTACACACAAAAACTTTCCTCGGTGAAGCCACTAAACCGCCTATTACAAGCTACGCGGTAAGCTTCTTGAACAGAAAAACTTACCTCAGCGAAGCCATGATATTGACAAACTTAAGGAGGAGAAACCAACTAATCACGGCCGAAGGCCTCTTACGTAGAAAAAGTTTGCTTATCAAAGCCGCTTACTTACTAATGGATGACTTTTTAGGGATAAATTCAATAATCCAGAGATATGGTGGCATATTATGCCTTTAACGAAAGCTTGTGGAATTGGTTATAAATTTTTATGCACTTTTTTATATACTTATATAGACGTTTTTTGAATGGGGAGCCCTTTTCTCAAAAAACCTAGAGTAAAAAATATAAAAACCTAAAACAGCGCTGTAATAGGTTAACTTATGGGGCATATGGTACATCATTGGAAAGATATTTGAAAGAGCTTTCATATGATATAAGTTTTGTCGAGGTGGCAAATGTATTTTGTTTTTAAAGAATTGATATAACCATCAGATCAGATCAGCTACAGCTGCAAACATCTTGGAGCAATATGATATCAGATTCGAAAGTTAAAAACGTGAATATTGGACATAGGCGAACAAACTTTCGGTTGGACATGGTCCAATCATTTAAGTTTCAAGAAACACTGAGATATTTGGAATTCATTCGATTCATTTCCTGTAGGATAGGAAATAAAAACATTACCTGCATACCTTAAATAACGTTACCCTTAAAATACCGTTACCGAAATAATTAAAAAGCCGTTATCTCTAAAATGACGTTACCGAAATAACTAAAATACCGTTACCTAAATAATTAAAATACCGTTAACGCTAAAAACCGTTGCCTAAATAATAGAAATATCCATACCCTGAAATACCGTTATCGAAATAATAGAAAATAACGTCACCGTTACCGATACCCGCATCGAATCGGTTACCATCCATGGTTTCTTAGTCAAATGGTTAAATATTCGGACCATAATATTGTGTCAAACTCAGTGTAATACGATCCACCATGTTTCGGATCAAATTGTATTTCAATTAGATATAAGGCTATATCAAATCCGATAAATTTCTTTGTTGCATTTAATTTTTTTAATCGGGTCATATAAATTTTTTTTAATCGCCCGATCAAAAAAAAAAAAAATTAATACAATTAGATCCGAGAAATGGTAAATCGTATTGTAAATAAATGGATTATTATTATTACATTGAGTTTGATAAAATTTGATATATCAAAAATTATACTCGTACTTTTCTCTGTTGCATCATATTATTTTTTTTTAATTGGGCTTTTATTTCAATATAATCACAGCTTAATCCACATTAATGCAAATTTTACTATATCTGTGATAATTCTTGCTTTAAACAGTCACGGTATAGGTAATTTGAGGGCAATGAACTACTAATTTATTGCAGGAGGGTACCAACATTTTTTTTATGGTTCTTCGACGATGTGGAACTTTGACATCCGAGCAAAAGATTTAACAAAAAACTGTTATGTCTACAAAATATTTGTTATATTTGCCTTAAATTTAGTTGAATGAAAATAACATAATCTTTTGATTAAATCAAAAAATATTTTAAATATTTGCTAAAAACTTGAAGACTGCTGATTTCAGAAGACAGATTTTTATTCCCATAAAATAAATCTAAAAAAACGTTAAAAACGTTATTTTTTTTTGTTTACTAATAGGTAACAAAATTTTTCGCTGATTTTATCACATTAATTTGCTCAAATATAACTAAAATATTGTATATTAATTGTTATCTACTAATATTTAGCCAAACAAAAATTGCTAATTTTTGTCGTTTTTATTGCAACTTCATTGAAATAAACTCAAATAAAAAAGGATGTAAAAGTTACAGAAAAATCTGTAATTGTTACAGGTTGTTTTGCTAATATTAGGCCAGTACAGCGTTTTGCAAATTTTAGCACAACTTGACTGCCATTTTTTAGTAAAGTAATAAAAGTAGTAAAAAAATTAGTAAAAGTTACTAAAACTTAGTAAGCTTTAAATGGAAATCTATTTGCTAAAATCAACCAAATTTTGTACTATATATTAGCGATATACATATGGGGCGTTTCATATCAAGTGACCCAACTTTTGAAATTGATGTCTTCCGATCGGGATAAAATTTGCTAGTTACTCGTTAAAATTTTTATTTTTAAGGTTTTAGAAACACTTACACACAAATAGGAAAAAAACTCAAAATAGTGCATATGCTAAACATTGAAAAACCTTTATCTTGAGTTAAAAAACATTTATTTCGATAGATACCCCACACGCATCCCACTAAGCGACCTTAAAGCTCTTAAAGGAAAAGACCTAAGCTTTCTTTTGAGCAAAAAAAAAAAAAAAATGGGCATATTTTGAAAAAAAAAGTCAAACAAGTTTTTGATTTTGAAAAAAAATAGTCAAAAAAAATTTTTTTTTTTTTAAATATTTTTTTTTTTTTACAGGCCTCGAGCTCAAACATTTTATTTTTATAATTAAATTGGAAAGGTCGAATAAAAAACAACTACGATTGAAGAAATAGCTATCTTAACTATATAGGACAAATTTTGCTAAGAACAATAGGTAATAAGTTACATGGATGAGAAAAAAACACATGTTTGGCCAAAATGTAAAATTTTGACCCCCTCTAACTCAGTGAGTTCTTTGCCGATATTGTTGAAAAATTGTGTCTAAACTACTACCCAATATTACTAACCCTGGTGGAAATTTCATCCCGATCGGAATACATCGTTTTCAAAAGTTGGGTCACTTGACTTGAAACGCCCCATATATAAATACAAAAATAATTAATCAAATTAAATTACCTTGATTAAAATTTTTTTCGAAAAGTTTCTGAAACTTTTTTTTAAAATGATGAAGATCTATAAAATATTTGTCTTGTAACTTTTTTCCAATGTTTTACTAATTTTTATAGAAAAAAATTTTTTTTTTTAGTTTAGTTTTTATTAGTTTTAACAAAAAGTTTTAATTTTATTTTGTTACATAGTGTGTAACTAAAATTCAGTAGTTTTTGTAGTTTTTTTTTTTTTTTTAAAAACAACAGACGAAAACATAAACAACTGAAATTTCAGTTAAAATATCTACAACCGCATTGCTACAAATAAATGTGTGTACACAAAGAAAAATAATAACATTTTCTTAGCAAAATAATGAAACTTTTCTTTACAAAGTAAACGATCAATTTCTTAAAATCAAAAAGCTTCATTCTTTTTATGAAACAAGTTTTTCAATGAAACTTCATTATGGAGTGTACGAAATTTTTAATAAATAAAATGATATTTTTTATAAAATTTTATGAAAACTTACATTAAATTAATAAATAGTTTCCATGTGCAACTTCATTGCTTTAATGCAAAATTTTTTTAATATCATGAAGACAATATACTCTGTTTAGTGACTGCATTACATTTCTCAATGAATTTAAATTCTTCTTAAGGACACTATGTAATGAAACCTTAATTTTGTTAAATATTTCCAGCGATACAAAAAAAAAAAAAAATAATTAAACTACAAGTTTGTTTATGACATGTTCAGTAAATCGTGTCTCACATTATTAAAATCGTATATTTTGAATTAAAAAAAAAAAATTATCATAAACAACTTTGAACATAAAGATAAACCAAAAGAATAAAACAACATCATTGACATCACCTACAAACAATTACAAACACTAAGACCTCGATTAAGGCGGTTAAATGAAGAGAAGTTTTTAAATACAAATTCGTAGGGGAAGGTGACCAAAGATGGTCATGGTTGCTCTACACTGAGAGAATTATCTTCACTCCAGTAATGAATTTCTTCACAGATTTAATGAAAATTGTCACTGGAACTCGTCCATTGAAACTCTTCATAGAATCTATGAAACAGGTTTAATTAAAGTCAGTGATTATGAAATGTTGGTAGAAATAATGAAAATCTTCACAAAACTAATGAATCATTCCGACAATTTATATAACATTATAATTTATGAAACAGTTTTATAAAAAATTTTAATATTAAAAAGTTCTTTGAATTAAAAAATCTCTTTATGAATGCCTTGAAAATGCATTGAAACTAGGCCAATTAACCGCTTCCTATGATTTTTTAAACAATTTCCTAGAAGTCCGAAATTAACAAAAGGCTATATTATAATCATAAAACATTATATAAAATATGTTGAACTCTTGAGAATTGAATTTTAAAACTAAAGTTTTAAATGTATGAAATTATGAAATTTTATGAAAAAATTAAGTGTTTAAAATAATTTCATAACTATGAAAATAAATTTTCCTCAAATTTATGAAGAGATAATTTATGAAATCGAATAAATTTTTTTTTGTAAAACTCAGACATTTTATGAAAATTTTCTTACTATTAATAAAATTTTTGGGTATAATGATATTCTTCATTGAATTTACGAAAAAAATTCTATGAAATTGTTTCATTAATATCATGAAGGAAAATTTTCTCAGTGTAGAGCCCAAACAGCATACGATATCTTAAAGTGTTGTATAGCATATGAAAGCACAATATGTTGGTTATCTTTTGGCTACAGAAATAAATTTTTATTTTGGACACAAACAATTCTTAAACCATATTTTTAAATTGTCCAAAATTATAATTTAAAAAAAAGTGGCCGCAAGAAGGACACTTTAGGAAAACTTCTCTAAAAATAATAATTTATTATATTTATACAGACAGTTATCAGACATGCAGAATCATCTAAATCACATTTTGAGCATATATACCAGGAACCAGTGATTGCGGCTCATTTTAAGTGTTCTTATCTCTTACACTCGTGGAACGCAATCATATTGGATTTAGTGGACTTTGCTGATGTGGTTTTTAGTAAAACATACAAAAATCTTCATATGCGTGTGAAGACGATATATAGACTTAGAATACTATGTAGGTAAAGACCACTGCAAATGTAGTTAAAAACAAATGAAATTTCATTTAAAGAAAAGACGACTTACATTTCAGTAAATTCAACTAACATTGTCATTTGTTTTTTAATGTTCAAAAAATGCACCACAATTGTAGTAAAAATGAACCACATATGTTAGTAAAAAATAAACAAACATTAATTTTTTAAATAACGAAAAACTACTATAAAAAATGAATGTAAAATCACAAAACAGTCATTTGATGTGGTTTGTTTTTTAAATTTGTTCTACAAATGACTGACATTTACATTAAAAATAAAGAAACTGTATTACAACCCAAACAACTACATATTTTTAAAGCAGACGTTCCCTGGGTGTATGATTTTCTGTTAACTTGTATTTCATTCTGAATACTTTCGAGCCGTTGGTTGTTCTTCTTCTATTTTTGTTTCTTTGATGAACTTTTTAACCTGAGACTTGATTGTTTTTCTTCACGAGCACTTTTTTTACCTTTCGAATCTGTAATATATTCTTGGGAAGTGATACGGCTGCTTTTCATGTTAAAAATCTTCTTTGGCATATGACTCATTCCTATATTTAATTTTAATTTTCAATAAAGTGGTCAACTAAGGGTATTTGAAGAAATTTTTTAAGTGTTACTTAAAATTGGTACAAAGACAATATATCCATAAAATCTTTTTAGAATATCGTTATGCGATAAATAAATTATATACTGCAATACATACCTGTGCGAAATCGCATATTTAGATAAATTAAATGACACAAAAAAATTATATTTATTATGTATGTTAGATTATTAACCTCTATAAACAGTTAGTTTACAGATACACATTTAATCTTTATTAAATTTAGATATTTTATTTTGTCTTTTATTTAATTAATAGACAATAACTTTCACAAGCCGGTGACAACGCAAAATTTAAGTTGTTTCAATCCACAATTTCGTTTTATGTATGAAAAACAGATACAAAAATCTTCCATGGTTGATTTGTTTATATGTCTTATGATATAATAAAGAAAATGATAGTATAATTTTCCTCGTCTTGACATGACGTCTAAAACATTGGTAAAATATTAGTAAAACATTAGTTCAAAACAGTTAAGTGCTGAATAAGTATTACTAAAATTTTAGTTGAAAACATAATTTTAGCAAAAAATTAGCTGAAAAATAGTATACCTGATTTACAAGGCGTTTTACTAACTTTTCTACTAACTTATTTTTTTGAGTGTATAAGCTGAAGTATTTGAATTTGGAAAATTCTACTTCCATTAGTTTTTTTATAAAGCCCACAGTCCAGATGATGCTCTACATTAACTTTTAACTTAACTTTTTTCACCTTAAATTTTTTTTCAACAATAAATGAGTTTTTTGTTTCGCTTTTTTTCAACACACAATTACTTTTTTACATACAACATAAAAATCTACCTAAGAAATGTGTCTTTGCCTTTCGCTTTAGTCTGTCTACCTGTCTGTATATTTGTTTGCAATTTGACCACACTAGATTATTAATCTCTATAAAAATTTAGTTTACAGATACACATTTAAACTTTATTAAATTTAGATATTTTATTTTGTCTTTTATTTAATCAATAGACAATAACTTTCACATGCCGGTGACAACGCAAAATTTATGTTGTTTCAACCCACAATTTTGTTTTATGTTTAAAAACAGATACACAAATCTTCCATGGTTGATTTGTGTATATGTCTTATTAGAGTTGTACTTTTCCTCGTCTTGACATGCCGCGATATCTATATCTGCGTATATCTTTCAATATGGTTATCGGCCACACTATTAATGTGGTAATCAGCACAATTTTTTTAGCAAAATTAATTAGTAAAACATTGGTAAAATATTAGTAAAACAGTAGTTCAAAACAGTTAAGTGCTGAATAAGTATAACTAAAATTTTAGCTGAAAGCATAATTTTAGCAAAAAATTTTCTCAAAAATAGTATACCTGGCGTTTTACAAGGCGTTTTACTAACTTATTTTTTTGAGTGTATAAGCTGAAGTATTTGAACTTCCATTAGTTTTTTATAAAGCCCAAAGTCCAGATGTTGCTCTACATTAACTTTTAACTTAACTTTTTTCACCTTAAATTTTTTTTCAACAATAAATGAGTTTTTTGTTTCGCTTTTTTTCAACACACAATTACTTTTTTACATACAAAAAATTTTTTTTTCATCTCAAAAAAATTGTTTTTCACCTCCAAAATGTTTTTTTTTTTTTGTATAATGTGTTCTCTGTTTCATTTGTAAAACCAAATTTAATGTATGTACTTGTTTTAAATCGTGTTGTATTGAAAATCCTTAAAACAGGCGTATCGTTAAACGAGAATTAGTTGTACAATCCACTGAGCAATATGTATACATTGTGTATGGAACATGTGATAATTAAATGTCACTGCAACTCATTACATTTTTAAACACCACTGAACATTTTAAAACTTTCAATGCCTGCCTAGCATTTAGGGCAGGGGTGGCAGACATTTTTTCGTTGCGTGCCACAAAGTGACAATTTCTTTTGTAAAAATATTTCGCGTTCCTCCATGATATTACGTATCTTTTGAAAGCACTTTTTGTATGAAAACCCTTTAATGTCATCTTCATATAAAGTTTTTTAGATCTAATTTTATTACGGTCTGTTTTCTACTTTTGTCCAATGTTGTGGCAGTTGTCACTTCAAGATTTTGTTTTTATTGAAACAATTTAAGCTTTTTTCATTTCAAAATGCCACAAATTTGTAAAGAATCGTAGTGGAATTTTAAAAATGCACTTAAACCACACCATTTTCAGTTGTTTTTCAAGAATCGCCAACTGTTTTTCAGATTTATCAATTATATTTCAGAAATTATCAATTGATATTCATACTTATCTATTGAATTTTGGAAATTATAAATTGATATTTACGGAATTGATCAATTGTAATAATTAATTGTACTTTACACGCAAAAAAAAAACATGGTTGCGGCAACCATATTCGAAGAGCATCATACATTTTTGGATTTTTGATTGCGACAACTATGTTACAATGACTGTGATAGTTATAATATGATAATTGGCTTACCATATTATGGTTCCCAATGGATTTTAATATTATATTATGATTATAGAAATGTTTATAAATTATCATATTATGATTTCTAAATTATTCTCCCAACATTCTGTTGTAGCTGAATTAAAAAGTTATGCATGTTTTTGTTAAATAGAACAAACGGTTATTTATTTATTTAATAACTTACACATTTACATAAACTTATTTTAAAATAAAGAATAAGATTTGTGTAATTAAGGAGTAACATAAATCATTATTTTGCCGTTTTTCGATGTTTACATAAAAAAGCAAAACTAAACTTTCTTTTTTCAGCACAAATCTTATTTGAGATTTCAGCTTAAGTACGCATTAAAATATTAAGAATATAAATTCACAATACATTTATAATGATCATAACATGTTTCTAACAATCCTAGTTATCATATTATGATCATGTAAAATAAATTCGTCATCATTTATTACCATATAATGATTATTGCAAACATATTATGATTGTTGCAAAAATATTATGATTACATCCAGGCACGTAGCTAGGGGGGTGGGCTTGGGGGCTAGAGCCCCCCCGAAATGATTTCACAAATTTAAAAACTTAATACAATTCGTTAGAAAGTAACAATGTTATTGATAAATTTAATATGAAAATATTTATTTTTGACTTGGATCAAATAGGAAATAGTTTTATATGATTCAAATATTAAAATTTCGTTAGAAAACATCGCCTGCAAATGGGCGGCTATCATTGTTAGAGTTGATTTTCGACAAAAAGCAATAAATAAAATCATTTCATAAGAGATTTCTAAGTCTTTGACTTAAAATATAATCAAAAAATTCTTTGAGACAATGCAAACTAAAAATTAAACATGTCTACACAGAAAAAACTAAAATTGAGTTTTAATTAAAATATTTGTTGATTCAGCAAAAGTTTAACTGAATTCGGTCGTGTTGATGCAATTGTAGTAACAACTAAAATAATTTGTATCTATTTAATTAATATTATTTTCAATTACATATAGTTTTATTCACATCTATTAAAAATTTAATTGAATATTGTTTACTATTGGGAAAAATTACAAAATTTTAAAAAAACCACCAAAATTGTAAAAAAAATCGCCAAAATTTAAAAAACAATCCTCAAAATTGCAGAAATTTAAAAAACTTCCAAAATAAACACCAAAATTCGAAAAAAATTTAAAAAAAATCACCAAAATTAAAGAAACGCGAATTTTCAACTTTAAACGATATTTTTAATTTTGGCGACTTTTTAAAATTTTTGCATTTTCAATGTTGTTATTATACGTTATAAAACTGAAATTTTTTTTTATACCAAATTCATTTTCAATTAAACAGTTAATTGAAAGTAAGTTTGAAATCGAACAAAAGTTTAATTGAAATTTTTTTGACAATGATTTTTTCTGTGTATTTTGACATAATCTTTTAAAATGGAGATACCATTAAGACTCAAAATTAAGTTTACTGGTGTCGTTACTTTAATTACAGTGCATTATTTTTATTTAAATTTGGTTTGCTACGCACGCATCTGGTAACATAGCTTTTAGTATTTTTTTTACGATATATATTGAGATATCTCTAAATCCATTAAAGCGACTCGTGTTCCACGCACAGAGACCATATTTTTTTAATTTTCCGAAGCAAATTTAAGCCCCAAACTTTGATCGATATGCATAATTTGTTAACGTGGTCCAATGTGACTCAAATTTTCTCAATAGTTTTTTAGACCAAATGTAAACAAATTTCTATCGGCGCTCCTTGAAATGCGACATTTTAAAATCAAGCAGCTAAACCAGTCTTTGTATTATATCGATGTAGTTTTTTTTTAGATATTTTAGAGGGTTTTATTTAAAAAATTGATTAAAGACAATTTGAAAAGCGTTTGAAATTGTCCAAAATATAAATCAAAGTGAATTGGAAATACATAATTCAGTTTAAATAAGACCTAGGCGATGCCAGGTATATTTTTATATTTTTAAATTTTCCAATTTTATATTTTTTCTTTATTATTATTTCTTTCAGACTATAATCACTTGTAATATCGCTTGTAAAATTTGCGATTTTTTTAATACAAGACATGAAGTCGGATATATGAAAAAGGGGAAAAAATAGTGAATAATTTGTTAAAATAATTCAAATAAGTGGCAGCCGGGGTCCACGACATAGTGTCAAAATGGTTTTCAAAATGTATGTTTTCTCGAGCATTTTAACGCTGTTTTTAAATAAGTATAAATTTCCTAAATTTTAAACATATTTTCCTACAAAGATGTGTTAAATTTCACCACAAATTTTAAAAATAGATAAGTTTTTCATATATTTTTGCTGCTTTATCACCTATCCGAATTTCATTAATTTCAAAGGGAAGCCATCGTAAAAGCTTCCTTATGAGTGTCAGGCAAATTATATAGGATATTTGCTTTTAATTTGTTTTTTGGACGGTTATAAATTTTTAATTTCCCGAGTTAAAACGTTTGCATAAAATAATACATTATTTTATATACACTTATAAGGTTTTGTCTGCCAGTGCATTTAGCCGGACATAATTATATAAATTCATATATAAAATTAATTTCGTAGAAAAAATTTATATAGTTACGTATAATTATATATTGCATTTAGAATACACTAAAACTAATCCAATTAATAATTACGTTATATTTATATATCTAGACATTGCAAAATAATATATATTTTGATATTATATCATATTTTAAAAAACACAATTTTATTTTAGATAAAATTGTATATTACCCCATGCAGAGTCACACTAGAAACTTTGTCAATTATATTTTGGATGTAAATATGTATTACATCAATACAATTGCATAATTTTGTGTATAATTTTATACACAAAATTTACCAAAATTTTTGTCTTTTGAATTGATTTTTTTCTGGTTCTTAACCCTAAAAAAAGAATTTGTTTTATTTGTACCATTATGAGTTCGTAATTTAGTGTAAGATTTTTTTCAATCTAAAACTCTAAATTTAGTTTCAACGTTTTTTCCGTGTTTGTTATTCTATGGTGTAAGTTAATAAATTCCACAAAATCTTCATTTTCATTATATTATTTTTTATTTTTGAATATAATAAAATATCCAAATGCTATGGAATTTGTTACAAATTATAAAGTTGTAAACCTTTTGCAAGTGGCTCAAGTCTAAAAGGATTAATAGATATTTCAGATTTTCATGACGTTTTAAAATCAAAAACCGGATACAACTATTTTTTATTTTGTATATATCAGTATCAGTTCAGATATAAATTCATACCGCTATATAAAATCGTATTAAATTGTATCGCGTCATTATTCGGATGTTATTTAATTATTATGCCCATTTCTCGGATAAACCTGTGTTAAGACTCATATTAAATTTCGTATGATTATATAAAGCATCATATTAATTTAAATCGGGTTATTAGAAGTTAAAACTTTTTTACTTTTTTTTACATTTATCAAGTTTTAGCTACCCTAGACGTATATTAGCACATAAAAATATAAAGTAACGCAATTTTATTTTTTGCGGTTTTCAAAAAGTTTTCCGCATAATCCTTTTTTTATTTAATTAAACTAAAAATTAATATTTAGCTAAAAATTTAACGTAATTAGACAATAACGATGCATATCCATTATGCGGGAGGTTTTTGTTGCAAAATGACCTGAGAAAGCGA
The DNA here is from genome assembly GCA_021234595.1 of Delia radicum. NCBI lineage: Eukaryota > Metazoa > Arthropoda > Insecta > Diptera > Anthomyiidae > Delia > Delia radicum. Next base: position 100,132,750 of record CM037851.1, read on the forward strand.
TTTCTATTATTAATACATGATTGCTCATTATTACGTGTAAAAATTTAACAAAAATTTAGGAAACAAAAAAAAAAAAAAAAAAAAAACTGTTACTCTAGTGTGCAAAAAAAAAAAAAATATATAATCAAAATAAAAACTCGAAAAGCCCCCCCCCCAAACAAATTCCTAGCTACGTGCCTGATTACATCATACTACAGACTTAAAAGCACGTGTATTTTGTTTAACATTTATCTATCGTGCCACTAGTGGCACGCGTGTGTTAGTTTTGCCAGCCCTGCTTTAGGGCAACCAGTAAGCCAACCTACTTAACCACCCCAATCTCCATTACAAACAAAAAAACACACCAACAATTTACAATCATTTAAAAATATAAACATACTCACGTTTACTAATGGGACATATCACTTATCACATGTAAATTACGAGAGAGTTATAAAACGTTTAATGAAATTTTCCTTTTTTTTCATATAAATTTAATTGTACAAATGTAATTGAATTGAATTTTTTTTGTGAAATTTTTCGTGTGAAAATAATGTTCACTATAATTAGAAGGAATGTGAGCTTGTGAAAATTGTATTCGTAAAAAAATGTTCAAATAAAAGTGCATCTTTGTAGATTTTGATAACACTAGTTTACAATTTTCAAAAACTTTGTATGTAACAAACATGCGCCTTTTTTTTCTAAATAGTGCTGGTTAAAAAAATGAGCAATGGGTATCGAGTATTGAGTAATTGCCTTTTTTTTGGGTACTCGATACTTAAATTTAACTACTTGATATTTTCAGAATTGTATTTTGGAAAAAACAACAATACAAAAATGCGACTTCCGCTAAAATAATTAGCATTAAAATACAACTCTAGAAGGAAAATTAAAGGAGAATAGTTTAAAAGAAAAAAATTGTAAAACTATGAAAAAAAAATCATAAACAGTTTGCAAAAAAAATTAAAATAGGTTTTTAAAATTTGAATTGTCAAAAAAGTAAGAATTTTCATAAAATTTTTGTAAAAATTAAAGCGAATTTTAAATTTGAAAACCGTTAAAAGTACCGAGTAGTATCGTGTATTGAAAAGTAACCGAAATTACCAGCACTACTTCTAAACCCGAAAATATTATTCAACTTATGGAGTAGTTTTTGAAATAGTTTTTGATTTAAAAATTTTAATTTTTGAGTAACTTGACTATTTTGACTATCTGTCAATTAAGGATAAAGCTACTTTTGTCAATCAATATTGCAAATTGTGAAAAAGACACACCAAAACCCCGGGACATGTAAACTTAATTTTGGGGCGAAGAATTTAAGACACTGTTTGTTTTCGTAACAAAATATTTAAATTCAAATTTAGCACTCAACATTTAAAAGTGTTTGTGTTGGAGTGGGTAGAGAGTTTGCCATGTGCTCAGAACTTCAGAGTTCAAATCTCGGAAAAGACAAACTCAAAAAGTTTTTTTTTTAATTAAAATAAAATATTCAAATGTTTAAATAGCAAATAAGGCAATGCAAATTAAAAGTGGTTGTGGTGCAATCAGTAGGACATAGGACTATTAATCTGAATACCACAGTTCAATACCAGAAAAATCAAAAAAAGTTTTTTAATTTCAATAAAATTTTTTGGAACGTAATAATATTTATTTGGAATGAAATATATAATTATCGTAACCGCCAGAATCCGATTGGCAACAAATTCTATGACCACAACTAAGGCTGTTTTCTGGATGTATGCTATTTTTGATGAATTTTTAATTAGATTTTTTAGTGTAATTGCTTCTAAAATTGCAGGATTTTAAATTAATTTCTTTATATATTTTAAATCTAGAATTCTAAATTACATCAATAAGTACTTATTCATCTCTTACAGTAGCTAATAGGGGTACGGGCATTTGAAAGCTTCAGCTGTACTACATAAACCAGTAAAATGCATGGGAACATTTTAAAACTTGTCTAAAATATTTTTTTTTTAATAACCCAGTGTAGAAACGATAATGACATATCAATATTTTTCTTACTACCAGTAATGACACCCGCTTATTCTCTGCATTATTTTATTACGAATAATAAGGACTTACTAATAACTAGTTATTTTTCTCGTTTTTTTAATACAAAAAATATTGATTTACCCATAAGTACTTATTTGAATCATTAGTTTAAATATAAAGTAATGATATAACAATTTTTTGAAAATCTATTTTATACTTATTATTTTTTCACTTCTAGTAAGTACATACATAAGTACATATTTCTCATTTTTGTAAGCTGGAAAGTAATGAAATTTTGTCCAAGCAAGTCATATATGTTTTTATCTATCAAGTATAACTTGTCGAGATAGCTCAAAATGTAGATTCATTGACTGGCAAACCTGGAATCCCAGGTTCGAATCCCATGTGGGCACATTTTATTAAAAAAAATTTGTTTCAATAAAAAAAAATATTTCTTTATTAATTTTAGTTGTTTTAAATTTATTTTAGACTCATTCTTTTTGTCCATACTAGTAAGCACATAGGTAACCACATATTTTTCTATTCTTTGTAAGGTGTTTAGTAATGATATCTCATTATTTTGAGCGACATCCCCATATAAAAGTAATAAGATATGTAATGACAATTGAAAGTACTTGCCATTACCAAATATGTGCATATATAACCACTTATTTGGTATTGCTTTGCTACACTGGGTTGTAGTTTTTAAACAAAGATGCGAAACCAGTCAAAATAACTGGTTCAGTGATTCTAGTGTTAAATCGTGATGATCCGATGAATATTAAAGAAAATACGACTATTTGAACTTTCACATTTTTTTTTTTATTTATATTACTCATTTTGAAATAAAACTAAATCGCACGCAAAACCGTGAATTTTTCGAAATTTTAAAAACTATAAACGCCAATATTTAAGTGTTAATATTATTTATAAGACCCAAGGTCAAAAAATGCGCTTTTTTTCTAAATTTTTCATTTTTAAAATGATTTTTGTTTTGCATTTTAACTGACCGAGACTGAGATGTAGTCAAAATGGTCAAATTACTCAAAAATTAAATTAAAAAAATAAAAAATATTTCAAAAACCACACCCCATAAACAATTTTTTTAAAGCGATTCCCATTTTTAGGATGTCGTGAGTACACAACACAAAATAGTCGCAGCTTTGTAACATTTTTGCTGTAAACTAGTGTATTTATTAGATTTTGTTTGAAAAGTTTTAGCCAAGAATGTTTCAATAAAAAAAAAAAAAACGAAAATTAATTTAAAACTTGACATCATATGTTTACCTAAAGGTTGTAATTTTACTACATAACCCAGCAGAACTTTGGTAATGGGTGCGATAAAGTAATGCATTATCTTGTAATGTGTACTCCTTACCTGTATCATTATTTTTCAACAAGAAGTAATGAGTTACCGATAATTGAACACTCATGGATTACCTTGTAATGATACCTCATTACATTTTACATTACTTCAAAACATAAAATAATGACTAACCGATCATCAGTTACATAATGCATGAATTATAAACGTAAAGTAATTATTAATATATATTTTTGAAAACTATTTATAGACACATTACTTTGTGATTTGTTGTAATCATGAGGGTACGGTGTATATTTTTGATATCACGAACGAAAACACGAAGCACAACAACTCATCTACATTTTAAGCAATAAAATATTGTATGTATCGATAGCTCAGTTGGTAGAGTTCTCGCCTAACTAATTGTTAAATACCAGAGCCCCAGGTTCGAATCCCAGCATGACCAAGTTATTTATGTAATAAAAAAAAGTTGTTTAATTAATTAAAAAAAAATATCTGTAAAAAAAATTTGTATGAATTGAAATGAAAATCTATTTATAGACACATTACTTTTTCCCACCATGTAACCATATAAGTCACCAGTTACTTTACCCCCAACAAGGTAATGAGTTACTTTGAGGCTCATCCCTGTAAAATTCATCAGTGAAGTCACGTGTAAAGTAATGCATGAAGCCCTATGGCGATACATTACTTTACCCATGATTTGGTAATGTGTGGTTTGCTGGGAAGTAAAACATTTTAACTTAAATTGTTATTTTTTTTTATTGTTTTTAATCTAAACTGTATTAAGCAGTTGTTAATTTAATGAAATTGTTTTAAACAAACCCTAAACAACAATTTAGAATATTTTATTCAAATAACTTTTCAATTCCTTAAAATCCTTACTATTTAAAGAAAATCCCTTTTAAGTCATATTTTTATAATGCTGATTATGATGATTTTATATATATATATTTTTTTACGTTGATTAACCAAAAAATATGTGACCAGTATTTGATTTAACAAAAAATGTCCTTTGTGCAAGTTGTATGTAGCATTAAATACATATCCTTGGGAATGAGTGTAGTACTTTTTTTGTATGTATTTTTCAATGCTTATCTCAGCCTTTCCGCATCATTTAATAATTTTATCATTTACATTATTTTCACTTTCTTTCACACTCTCGGCTCCATTTATTCCATTTTGGAATACGACCAACGCTGTTATCATATTTAATGTTATATTTTCTTTTTGGTTAAATTAACAGTAAAGATAGATCATCTCATTTTGCCTAATGGTTAATTTATTAAATGTCATTTCAATTGTTTTGTTGGTAAGCGGTAAATTTATAACGACATTTTATGGAACGAGTCAAATTATTGTATTTCCAGGAGTAAATTTGCTTTTAATATGCCATAAGACATGCATAATTTGTTCCTATCACAAAAATAACACAGTGCAACATTTTGAAGTCATCGAGTGCAAACTCCTTCTCGTGTGGAATTTCTCGAAGTGGAATTACTCGAAACTAACAAAACTCCATTTGGGTAATTGCCCTGTAATTAATGTTGTTGCTAATCCCCATGTTTGGTATTAAAGATTTTACAAACTTTCCAAGGAAGCGATTAAGCTCACAAGTGTGAGTGTAGGTCTGATATTATTAATGATATAGAAAAATTTCATAAGTGAACGATTTTGAAATGTAATTGACGTTGCCCAAGTCTGATGTTAATGTTTCTATCTTTTGTCATAATTTTTGGCCCATAGCTGCCAAACTGTGGGAAATTCAGTAGAGTAATCTTCAGAAACAAATATTCCTTATAATGTAAATCATATTTCTTCAGAACATTATAATACTTTAAAATGCTTTTTTAACATTTTCCAGCTGTATTCGAAAATTTGAGAAATGTATGAAAAATGTAGCAAAAGGCAAAAAACATGAATTAATCAATATCCATTGAAGTTGATGCTCTCCGTGAAGCCTGTGAAGTTGATGCTCTTGGCTTTTCCGTTGGTGGTTATGATCTGAATCATTATCTGAGCTTGATAGCACATTCAGTGGTATATCTCTTTCGGTGTGTCCTTCAAATATATTGCCCTCCGCGACTTCGGTGCCTGCATCTTCATAATGCGATACCTTATGACTCCTCCAACAAACTTATGCAAGCAATGAATCTAGCTTATTTTCTTTGTGTCGTTTTTTCCATTGGCATGGTGACCTGATGGCTTAGCAAAATGCAAATTTCCTCTTCGTCGATGAAACCAATTCAAAATAGTGCTATAGCAATTATTGCACACTGTATTCGGCGTGAAAGTTTCTGCACTTGTATTCACTTCATCGAATATTGCATATATGCAAAGTTAAATTCCGGAGTTAACAAATTTTTTCTCCCCTTTCCAACTTTGGGCACTATAGGACCACAAACGTAAAAAAATTCATTTATTTTTGGGCAGTTGTTATTTTCCATATTGAAGCATTTAATGTTTTTGCTGCTCAAAACAATGTGTTATTGTCTTGTCACATCAATGACAGCATGCGGCTACACGATATTTGTTTTCATTGCTACACTCCGGGAACTTCTGCTTTAAAAATATTTAGTTGTTTGGGTTGCAATACAGTTTCTTTATTTTTAATGTAAATGTCAGTCATTTGTAGAACAAATCATTTTTTTTTTTAAACAAACCACATCAAATGACTGTTTTATAATTTACATTAATTTTTACAGTAGTTTTTTGTTATTTAAAAAATTAAAAAAAAGAATAAATGTTTGTTTATTTTTTACTATCATGTGGTTTATTTTTACTACAATTGTGGTTAATTTTTTGAACATTAAAAAATAAATGACAATGTTTGTTGAATTTACGGAAATCTAAGTCGTTCCTTTCTTTAAGTGAAATTTCATTTGTTTTTAACTACATTTGCAATGGTTTTTTACCGACATAGTATTCTAAGTGTAGGCCTAGTTCAAGCTTTATATGCACTTGCAACAACGCCATCAATATACAGAAATTGCACATAGTTGATAAATTAAAATCTCGAATTTTCGATGTAAAACACAGCTAGAAAATATTAAAAAAAATCATTTTCCAGTAATTATAATATTCTGAAGAAATATAAGAGCAATTCCATATGAAAGCGATCACCTTTTGGACGACCCCTCTCCGATTTTAAAATAAATACAACTTTCAATGAGGTCACTTATGAAGAATTCTTCAATTTTGTCACATGACAGTGGTGCACACCACCACTAAACCAGTCACTATATAAAAAAAAAAAAATATGTAGGTACATTATTTTTTGCTGGGCAATCGATTGAGACTATTTATTTTAAAATCGGAGAGGGGACGTCTAAAAATTTGCCAATTTTGATCGTTTTCATATGGAATTGCTCATAAACTATATTATAAGGAATATTTTTTCTGAATATAACTTTACTGAATTTCCCACTATTTGGGAGATATGGGCCAAAAATGGTGAAAAAATATAGAAAAAATTAAAAATTTTCAACATTTTAACAATTTTGAGGCCCATTTTAGTAATTTTGAGGCACTTTGTTATATTTTATGGTAAAATTTTTGCTATATTTACCATAAAGTTCTAATATATGACAAAACTAATTTCTGAGTGTATTTTTTTATTTTTACATGTGATAAATACTGTAAGATCTATAAATTTATGCGAATTTGATGAAGTCCAACCAAAAACTGTAATTTTAATATTTTTAATTTGATTTAAACTTAAAACTGCTATAAAATTTGCGCCGTTAGATATAAATGATTAACGATTATGATTACACGCTGTCATATAATGAGAATTTTGAGAAAAAACGCGATAAACCAAGTATCTTTACGCTGTTTCAATCATTAGGCTTCAAAAAGCGCCAAAATAGCAATTTGTGGTAAATTTAAACGCGATTTTCTCAAAATTGGATGCCGGATTTCGAATCAGGGCTTCAATGATTACATAAATCATATATCGGCATTCAAACCAATGAAGATTGTCGAGGTGTGTTATTCATGTCATAATATTTTTTTTTAATATTTTGACTCGAAGTGTCGAACATTTTTGAAATTCCTCATATATATTTTGTAACCGCCTCGCTATTACGTAAATTTTGATTTTTGTTCAAAAAAGGTCAACCCTTTTAAACATCAACAACTTTAAACGCTGGTAGCCAACTACAGATACGCTCCAAAATATTTCTAAATATTTGTCCTATGTTAACTGATAAATAGCCATCGTTTGAGTAGTATAATTACAATTTTTTATCGGGACACACTAATGCACATCAATTATTAGCTCAGACGCTAGATCGTTTTGTGTCTAAAATGTGTCAATTGAACACCTCCAGTGACAACGCCATGTTAAAGTGATCGGTACGTTACATATGAAAAGTCCGTTCAAGGACCGGTTCCTATTACTTTGTTGAATTGGGACACCTACATATGTTACGTTTAATTTTATAAGCCACACAAAATTGAAGAGCCGCAAAAAAACAATATGAAGGTAATTTATATTTTTTTTTGTTGCTACAAACTAACTTTCTATTGATTTCATTTAAAAAAAAAACTTTCCTGTATTGTGACAGGAAAATTGTATAAAACATGAAAAACCAGGTATTCTGTTCATAAAACACAATTTTCTATAAACCACAAAATAAATTAATTAAAAACAATAGAAAAACAACTACAAATTTTATTATTTACTAATTGTTAAACAACTAGAAAAAAAAACTACAGATTTAATGCAAAACACAACATGATTAAACATGTCTTTATATATGGATAACAGTACGAACATAATTTAAATGAATTCATTTTATAAAAAGACTACCAAAGCCACAAACAAATACCTAAATTTAGTTGCAATCTTTTATCAAAGAGAATACAGACTAAAGAGATCCCAATTTGCTCAACCTCTGTTGAATCTTTCTCTCTTCTTTCTGTATCAACATTTTGTATCGAATTTGTTAAGTTCGAACACTCTCAGAATGTTCGAAATCTCTTAATAAATGTTAAAGCAGTAATGCCGACCTGCTGCTTTTATCAATATTTATGGTGCATTTATTAAAGCTTGTCAGTAGAATCTACTGAAAACTGCCATTAAATCAAACTTAATTTTACAAAATAACAAAAAACAAAAAAAAAGTCCTCATTTTTTGTACTTTAAATATATTTAAAATAGCTCTAGAGGGCGCTACGTATCATAAAAATAATATGATTTTTGATATCATGGGTAAATTTCCTTTCATTTTAGTACCCACACTTATATATGTTTCTGCGCATACCGGCTTTATAGAAAAAGATAGAAAAACATTTTCTTTTTTAATTTCAGAGGTGGTCATATTTTATATTTTTTTTTTGGGAACGCCCCATAAAGTGCAGTTTTGCCCTTATTTCCAGCAGGGAAATAAATTTTTATATTTTTCATCAACATGACGAATCAAAAATATAATCACTGTTATATATTTTAAAATAATTTTTTCAGTCCTACTAATATTCAGCAAAAATTTTATTAATTTTTAGCAAGGATTTTTTAATTTCTAATCTACTAAGTGTTAGCAAAACTTTTGCTTAATCTACTAATTTTGTTGCTAAAAATCAGCTCGCTGAATTTCAGCAAAAGATTTTGCTGACATTAGCAATATTTTTGCAAGCACCCTCCTGACTAAAATTTTGCTGACCTTACTAACTTTTTTATTTGAGTGTACGCTTCAATGGAAAGAAAAAAACTAATTTCTGTGTGAATTTGTTCATATAAGTATAAATAATTTTGTTTTTTTTTATTTTAACCAATACTCAGGGGATGTCCCCTACTCTTGCAGTGCATTGTATTGATCAGGAAAATAGGGTATGGGAAGGAGGAAAGAGGGAGTAGTGTTTGTGGATATATGATTTAAATTTTTCTAAATTGTAAGTAACAGGGATGACTTCTGCGGGAAGTTTGTTCCACTTACGAATTGTTCGACTAAAAAACGAATTTTCTCTGTAATGCGTTGTGAAAAACACAGGACAATCAACTACAAACGGATGTGCTCTACTAGATAAGCGAGTACTACGAATAAAAAGTCGGGCTCGAGGAATAAGTTCACTTATCTCAGATGAGCACCTCTCCCATAGTAATATCGATAGAAAAGTGTCACACAACCCACATTCCGACGATGCTCCAATGAATCAATAGAGTTGGATACACTACTGTCATTGATAGGCTTCACCGCCCTCCCCTGGACACGATCCAGAAGCTTCAGAATAGACACTGAAGCCCCTGTCCATCTATGAGAGTTGTATTCCATTTTCGGCCGGATATAGCTGGTATAAATAGTAAGGAGATCGGATGAAGTGAAGTAAGTCTTGCACCGTTTCAGAAAACCAAGACACTTGAATGCCTCTTTCGACACTTGAAATACGTGCTTATTCCAGCGGACATCACACTGTATTCTCATGCCCAGAACATCAAGAGTATCCGATTCCTCAATACCTATACCATCCATAGCTACAGATGGCAATGTTAATTCCACAGCCCGTCTGTGGGTTAACATACAACATTGGGTCTTGCGTGCATTAAAATCGACCTTATTCGCGCGACCCCACTCAGAGATTGTAAAAAGGTCTTGATTGAGTGTGTCATTCATGTTCTGCCGCATGCCCTCTATCTCCAAAGAGCTTGGCCTGTGATGGAATGAAAATGAATGACAAATGTTGCTGTCATCTGCAAAAGAGTAGATAGGATTGAAGGTCTGACCAAGAAGGTCATTAATAAAAATAAGAAAAAGGGTAGGAGAAAGAACAGAACCTTGCGGTACCTCTGAATTTAGCTGAAACTCGTTTGATGAGACCCCATCTAAAACAACACGTATAGTGCGGTCTCTGAGAAAACTCGTTATAAATCGAGAGAAGACATTACCGACACCAAAAGCAACTAGCTGGGTTCGATTCCTACCAGAGGTACCACTGGTCTATTTTCGCTACAACGCGCCGAAAGTCATAGTGGCTAGTGCTCGGTTAGGGCAATAGTATATAACTTGTAATTATATGATTATTAAATTATTAAAAAAATCTGCTAACTAAATGAGAATTTCATGCCGGTTTAAATTCAATGTTATAAAATTTAGTATGGCAACAACATTTTTTTTTTTTTTTTTGGTTTTTGGGAAGGTATACTTTATTGATAACTTTTTAATCAAATGAGTTATTATTTAATTGCAAATAATTCAATTTCTAATTGAATTAGCAATTTTCGTTGTTGGCGGAATTTCAGCAATTAAAGTTATTGAATCGGTGGTTTTCGTAATTGAAATGGATTTTTTGTGTGTTATGTACATAGAAATAAAATGGGGATATTTTTCTTTAAAAATATTTATATAGAATTTAAGAAAATTTGGGATATTAAACAAGTTATAAATAAAATTCAAAAAACGACCAAAAACCCCCAATTTTTGGAAAAAAAAAAAATCGATTTTCGCGACCTCTGAAAAATCTGAAAAAAATCCCAAAAATAATTAACCCCATAAGTATTCAAATTCAGCTTGAGCACCCATGATAATCGAAAAACAAAAAACTTTTGGGACACACTATTAAACATGTATTGTACTTATTTAATTCAAATTCCCAAAAACATTTTTTTTTCCAAAATTTGAATTTTTGGAACAGGAATGTGAATGTGAAAAATTAAATGTGAAAATTTTTTTAAACAAAATTATAAAATACATTCCTTTCCAGCTCTGGTTTGTGGTATGTTAATAATTTTTGTGTAGCATCATGTAAAGTTGTCAAACGGAAAGGTTAAACAACAATATTTTGAAAAACCATCATTTCATTATGCAAAAGGAAAGGGTTTATTTCCTTGTATCTCTAAAGACATTATAGAAAATATGAACCATACAATAAATATCGTACTCTATTGCAAATACAGTAGGCACTACGTTATGCCAAAGTTACATTGTAAATTGTTGTGTTACTGCAATTGTTCGCTTGTATGTTTGTCTGTATGTGTGTGTGTGTGGTGCATATGATGTTGCAACATGTGTTATGTTTGGGTTGTGGTCTCGTATTTTATCAATATGATAACTTTTTTTTTTTTGAATTTTGGAACATGGAGCCTACACACAATTACAGAACCAGGCATACAAAACTTATTCATAGTATTGGTACATGCAGGGGCTACCAGCACTTTGTAGTTTTATGTAACCTAAAACAAAAGTGGCAGCCTACATTCTACTACTACTACACTAGTTTTAAAAAGTTTGAAGTTTTAAATTTGACCCCCTTTTTTAATGCAAAATATTTTTTTTAAGCAAAAAAAAAAATTATGTAAAATTTTTGCATATGGTTACAAGCCGTAGCAACCCTCCTACATTATCATGTCAAGTCTAGTTTTTAGGTAGGACAAACAAAAAAAAACGAAAAATTAAAATCTTTTTCAATTTCATGTCTTTTTTTTCTGACTTGCTATACCAAGAGACAACATGTATTACAGCCTTAACTGTCGCTACCATAAGTTGACACTTTTAAAAGGCACTTCATGCCAAAAAAAAAAACAAAACAAAGAAACAGTAAGGAAACAAACAGGGGCGTTTAAAGGCCTTCTGCTCCTCTTTCCCCTTTTCAGAGGTTGTGTTGTTTTAGGGAAATATTATAAATTTTAACCAAATTTAAAATAAAGTCAAGAAAATACTAGTTTGCCGGTAAAAAAAAATTTATATATATAAAAATGTTCATATATGGTTGCGTATATGGACAAATATGAACATATGTTTCATATATGGGCATATATGGAAGTGTGATTCCATATATAAAACGGTACTTAAATATGTTCATATCTGTGATTTCATATTTGATGAATTTCATATCAAAACCTATAAAAACACACATTTTGAACCAGACCCTCTCAGAATTTGATGAAATTTTGCATACAGCTACATTTTACCTATACAAATACAACTTAGAAATTGCATTTTTGAAAATATGTGGGCGTGGCAAGGTATCGAAGTTTTTGAAAAATGACGATAATATGTACTTTCAAGCTGTGATTACTACGGAATGGCTGAACCGATTTCAAAGATTTTGGTAGAAACTTTTTTAAATTTTGAATTTGTAAATCGCTTCAATATCTATATGGAAATTTCTGTTAATTTATATCGGTCAGCTATAATATTTGAGTTACCGCGAAAAAAATTTTAGTAAAATGGATATCTTGTGTAATTATTCTAAGGTTCGTAAAAATTTGTAACATCCCTTATTAATGAAAATGAAAATTATTCAAGTTCGAGGTCATACTCTATATTGTCCTAAAATATATCTCTTATTAATCTTATAATCAAGGATTGAAGTGTACGCCGTTTCATGATGACGCATTAAAAAACTAGTCTCATACGGCAGGATTCACATATGGCATTTAACCCTAAGTGCCCAGTTAGAAAATCCCTTAGTAGTTTAAGGTCATTATACCAGAATGATATTTTCGTTCACTTTTATTATTCACTAAAAGTCATATTAGATTTTAGTTTACGTGGGCAGATCAATAAGTCCGTGACTTTTTGAATGAAACACAGTTATGAAAATGAAAATTATTGAAGTTTATGGCCATACTCTATATTTCTTTATTAGGATATTGTCCTAACAAATCATCTATAGAGTTTTTTTGTTTTCAAATTTATTATTTGACCCTTTCAGGAATGTGTTGATAGATCTATTTCGGGAATTTTCTAGGTTCCCATCATCAGAACACGTTTTGAAAGAGGTAACAATCCCATGCCAAACATCAAACATTCATATAAACTAGTTTACTCACTACATGAGAACTAATATATGAGCTTGAAGTTAAAGATTATAACCATTGATCAAAAAATAAATTTAAAACTTGTTTGTTATGTGCAAGGTCCACCTCTGGTGGATATTCAATACACTTTTTTTGTTTTTTCCTCCTTTTTATTTTTTGTTTAGTTTATAATCAAAACTGGGGGAGTAAACTAGACTGTACTTTGTCTTTTATACAAGTTTGATATAATTTTTATTAAGAATAAAAATTATGTTTATTTCGACCTTTAATTGTGCAATGAAAATGAAAATTATATATATATATATAAAGGGTGTCCCAAGAAGAGCGCAATTTTTAAATTTTAAATAAAACACAGATATTTAAAAAAAAATCGTGAAACTTTATTATATCGTAAAGTAGACAGAATGAGGTTATGTATGGAACAATATATCGTGCAGATGGCCGCCGCGGCTTTGCTGGCATGCACGCGATCTTTTAATGAAATTTTCAATGACCGTTTTGCATGAATGCTGCGGTATTTCATTAATGCAGCGTCCAATTTCCTCTTTTAAGGCTTGAGTCGTCGTCGGCTTATTCGCGTAAACCATCGACTTCAAAAAACCCCAAAGAAAAAAATCTAATGGTGTTAAATCGCACGATCTAGGCGGCCAATTCTGATCTCCAAAACGCGAAATAACACGACCGGGAAATGACTGATGCAGCAATTGAATTGTTTCTCTGGCTGTATGACATGTGGCGCCGTCTTGTTGGAACCACATGCCCTCCACATTCATTTCTTCAATTCTAGGCAAGAAAAAACTGGTTATCATTTCACGATACCGAACACCATTGACTGTTTGCGCTTGACCTGCCTCATTTTCATAAAAAAAGGTCCAATGATTCCTCCAGCCCAAAAACCACACCAAACAGTGACACGTTGAGGATGCATTTGCTTCTCGTGAATCACTCGAGGATTTTCCTCACCCCAAATGCGACAATTCTGCCTATTGACGAAGCCATCAAGATGAAAATGGGCCTCGTCACTGAAGATGATTTTATCGGCAAAATCAGCCGCAAAACTTTCACCATTTTGGTAAAACAATTTCACAATGAGAATGCGTTGTTCATTCGTGTAGCGCTCCATTTTTACTAACCTCGTACCTTCTACTAGCAAACAATAACAATTGTTCAAATGTCAAACAATGACACTTCGAATGTTGCCAGATTTAAAAATTGCGTTCTTCTTGGGACACCCTTTATTAGTTCTCATGTAGTGAGTAAACTAGTTTATATGAATGTTTTGATGTTTGGCATGGGATTGTTACCTCTTTCAAAACTTGTTCTGATGATGGGAACCTAGAAAATTCCCGAAATAGATTTATCAACACATTCCTGAAAGGGTCAAATAATAAATTTGAAAACAAAAAAACTCTATAGATTATTTGTTAGGACAATATCCTAATAAAGAAATATAGAGTATGGGATCGAACTTAAATCATTTTCATTTTCATTAATAAGGGATGTTACAAATTTTTTACGAACCTTAGAATAATTACACAAGATATCCATTTTACTAAAATTTTTTTTCATTTTCATTGCACAATTAAAGGTCGAAAAAAAACATAATTTTTATTCTTAATAAAAATTATATCAAACTTGAAACACAATTTTTTAGAACAAAAAGTTTTGTTTTTCAGCATAGTCCCCTTTTTACTCAATACACTCAGTCTAATGTTTCTCCAATTATTCTATGCATTCCAAAAATAGGATTTTGGGAGGTCCTCACAAGCACTTGTTAGAGCAATCATTTCATCGTTTTAGCTAAAACTCTTTGCACCGAGCCATTTCTTTAGATTTGGAAATAGAAAATAGTCACTGGAGGCTAAAACCGGAGAATATGGCGGACGAGGTAAGAATTGGAAGCCCAACACAAACGATTGAGTTTATGGTCAATTGAGAGCAAATGCTGCTTCCATCTTGCGGATAGCTTTATTAAGCCCAGCTGATCATTTTTTTTACCAACACACACGATTGCGTTTATGGTCAATTGAGAGCAAACGCGGCTCCTATCTTGCGTAAAGCTTTCTTAAACCCAACTGATCATTTAAAATCGAAACCACAGTGTCATATGAAATGCCTATGACTTCCTATCGGTCAACACCATACCGTTAATTTTGCCGATATATTCGGGTGTATTGACCTGAATTGACCGTCCAGAAGATTCAGTGCCACTAGCGATTGTGCGACCACAGCGAAATCAGTAAACCTCGTTTTTACCATTGAGGTGGAAGTTTCGAAAAGACGGGGAATTTTTGTATTTAAAAAAAAATAAAAAATAAACCACGTTTTTCAAAAACATTAAACCACGCTACTGGCAACTAACATACTCCTATAGCAATTGCTATTAAAAAGTGCCCATTTTTTAATATTCCAAAAACGTTTTCATCATATAACTATTTTTTTTTTTGTTTTAAGCGAAAAATCTCTTAAAAATATTGCCTAGAATAAAAGTGTTATTCTAGGAATTTTATTTGACCACAAATATTGCCTCGTTTATGGTCACTCATAATAATGACCATATTTATTTTTTGCAATTTTTTTGAAAAAACCACACAAAGTTTTATACCCAAAAAACAAAAACAAAAAGAGCTTTCCTAAGATGATTTGTGTAATATTTATGTAAATTGTGGTTGGTAACAGGTGTTACAAGAGCAATTAGTTTTTCTGTATAAAAATAAATAAAAAATTTCTTTAAAATTATAGATATTAAGATATCAAATTTAAAAAAAAAAAATATATCTATAAGCATTTAAAAATAGACTTCCATTAGACTTCCATGTGCTAATCATTTGTGATAATATCTAGTCCTGATTTTCCTTTCTTTTGTGTGTATTTAGTTTGTTTCGTCAAACAATCATTAAGTTTTCCATTCATAAAAGTCACGGGGTTTTTTTTTTTATTCAACCAGACTGACCAAATGACCACCCCAATTGATTGTTTGTCTAGAACTCCCCATGGGGGGGTAGTGGTCGCAATTGTAGTCATTGTCGTCGTTGTAGTCCATTTATTTTTTTTTTTTTTTAAATATTTTTGGTCAACTCTTGCTACATGGTCATATTTTCAAAACAGCACGACAGGTGTTGATGATTTATGATTTTAAACGTACAACCACGGGTAGATTTTTACTTACACAAGTGTATTTCGCTTAAAATTTAGTTTGCTGTTGAAATTTTCTCTATGATTTTTGCTTTCATTGGTGTTGATGTATATGATTTGACACTTTAGTAAAGGAGATTTTAACACACCCATCAAATTTAATCAACCATTCATGATTTTGTGAAAACATGGAATAAAGTTGCGCTAATATGTTAAACAGTTGTCCTATTAAAAGTTTAAATATACACAAATTTGAAGAGTGACATAGAAATTTCAAAAGATTGAAATTAGGATGAGACGATGTCATGATAAGATTTAGATTTGGTTAATATCCCGATTCATAGTTAAATTCATTATTGTCAAATAAAGAAAGGTCACCAAATATGTTGCCTTGGATGTTGTACTGCTTAAATCACTTCTTTTTAGATCAGGCTTAGGATAAGGCGAGTTAGATATGAAATTAAGTTATGTTAATGGATTGCGTTGAGACTGTACTACTGTAGTCCTTTGAGAAATTTAACTTAAATAAACCTAAATTGTTTGTAGAGCCTAAACACGTTAGTTTCATTCTCAAATTGAGATTTTCGGAATAGGGTATAACAGGAAAAGTTTGGTTTCAAAAGGCTTCGCATTTATGTTAAACAGTGGTTCTAATAAAACTAGTATTTTTGTATACACAAATTTAAGTAGTGACATAAGAATTCAGAAATATTAAATTAGGTTGAAATAAAGTTTTGGTTAGGACATTGATTCATCGAAGTAAGGACACCAAATACGCTTCTTGGGATGCTTACTAGCCTTAACCACTTCTTTGAGATCAGGTTGAGGCTAAGGAAAGTTAAATGTGAAACTATCCAACAAATAAAGTGCTGGCAAAGCACTGATTTACAACGCTCTGCCAATGTTAGTAAAAAGTGCTTTGCCAGTGCTTAATTAACAAAATTTACAGCAGTAAAAATAATAAAAGCACTGGCACAGCTCTGGCTTAGAACGCTCTGCCAACGTTCGTAAATAGTGCTTTGCCAGTACTTGATTTACAAAATTTACAACCGTAACAATAAAAAAGCACTGGCACAGTACTGACTTAGAACGTTTTCCCAACATTGGCAAGAAGTGCATTGCCAGTACTTATTTACAATATTTACAACCGTTAACTTTATAAAAACAGTGGCACATCCCTTGTTCACAACAAGAGTGGAAAAATTCAAAACTAAATTGCAATTTATGATTTGAAGTTAACAATATTAAGATCTCCTATTATAGTCAGCACAAAGTATAGTTTTTGTACTAAAATTTTACTTAAGAAATTTATTTTCAAATTTCTTTCTTTAGTAAAATTGTGGTAAAAAATCGTGCTAACTTATCGCAAAAATAATTTGATAAAAAAAAACATTCAGTTATTTTGTAATTAACTTAGCTGAAGCAAGCCTATTGTCATTTCTATTCAAATTACCAAAATGATTCACTAAGAAATAATACAAATCTTTACTGAAGTGAATTACTAAGTAGGACTTTATTGGTCGTTTTTGGTTTTGGTACTGGCAAAGCGCTTATTACCAGTGCTTTGCGAACGTTTTAAAAAAGAAACGGCCAAGCCCTGCCCGGTGTTATCATTTTGGGGTTGGCAAAGCACTTATTATATTATTAAAAAAGCACTTTATTGGTTGTTCTACCAATGCTTTGCCAACGTTTTAAAATTACGGTTTTGGTACTGGCAAAGCGCTCATTGCCAGTGCTTTGCCAACGTTTTAAAAAAAGGAACGGCCAAGCCCTGCCTGGTGTTATCATTTTGGGGTTGGCAAAGCACTTAAATCTTCAGATATCCAACGCTCATACCACCGTTGAAAGCACTGGGCCAATGCTTTGCCGTTCGTATTTTTCTGTCTGGGATGTTATGTAAATGGGTTGAGTTGAGGCTATATTACTCTAGTCCTTTGAGAAATTGAACTCATTTGTCGGTAGAGCCTAAACACGTAAATTTAATTCTGAAATCTTGAGGTTTTCTGCATAGGGAATAGAGGTAAAAGTTTGGTGAGTAGACTTTCGAAAAGCTTCGCATTTATTCATATGATGTTAGGTAAGGTTGACAAAAGAAAGGGTGGTTTTCTTCCCTTCATGATCATCTGTGACATAAGCCTTGTGCACTCTCGCATCAGGATATAAACACTCCGGTCAACCTGAAGAATCCGGTATCCTTCAAGTAGTCCATCAGTTTCCCCAATTAAACATCACGTAAACACAATAAGCACAAGAATTGTTCGAATGTATGTGGAATCCGTAAATTCCGCAAACGCCTTTTCTGAATTTACAATTTAGAGAAATTCCATATACACTACACACAGAGAATTCGGTTACTACGACTCAAATTCGGTTATTATTAATTTCAGTCGGTTGGTATAATTGAACATTAGTTTTCACAATTCAACTGAATTGTAATCGCAACACCCAAAATATTCAGAAATCTAATATCATTATCGTTGTACTAACTGAATTTATAAGTTGTTACCAATAAAATACATTTTTCAATTCGGTTGGTACTTTATTTCTCTGTGTGCACTACCTATTTCCTCCTTCCAATGACAAATTTTCCTGATACCAACACAATCCACTGCATTAGTAGATGACACCCCTGACTTTTGTTCTATAGTGAAAAAATTACTTCATTAAAATGTCTGTAGACCTAGTCCTTACTCCTAAAACTGTGAAATCGCAAATTAATTTCCATATTGACAACTTCTTGGAACTTGACAACCAACATTGTATATCACGTCTGGATTTTTTGAAGATATCTTTCGTGCTTTTTGCTATTTCAGAGATAAATATAGAGTTCGCTTTTTCTAGGCTAATGTCACGCGGCTTGTTGCTTTCGATTGACATCTTAAAGCTGAACCCAAATCTTGCCTCTATTTTCGATCACGTAAAGCTTCTCGTTTCTTTAGTCAACATTAAAACCTTAAAATTTATTGTTTTTGAAATATGTTTTCGTAAAAATCATTATTGTCTGCTAATTTATAAGTTAAACTTAATCGGTATTGAAAATCCTTAAAAGATTTAGAATGTCTGGCATACAAAGGATATTTCGTTTTCAAAAAATCCCCAATAATCTTAACGATTTTTATATGCCTTTCGTCGCGAACTGAAATTACTTTACACATGTAAATTCAATATCAATTACTTGTGTTCTAACAAGTCTCATGGTATTCAAAACACACGTTCAAAATTACGCCATAATTCCTGTAAATAGCCTTAGAATAAGAAAATACCACCGTAAAATTTCAATACCATCATCAGCAGTAAATATAAAATCCAACCGAATATTAAAGTGTAACAGAAAAAAATTTTTTTTTAAACCCTTAATACAAATTCAGTTCATCTTCTTTGTACAATCTACTATTTTTGGTTAACTTCATTACACCAAAACAGCACCTAAAGGTGGCTTTTTTCACTTCTACGAATTGCGAAATTTGAACTTCAACTAACTATAGAAATGGCAAACAACAATAAACGATATAATAATATAAATATATGTATGAACGTACTTTTAAACAACCATAGCAACAAGAAAACATGAAAACCTATAGAAATCTTGGATACCCGATAGTAGGGTGGCAGTAATTTTCCCAATCTTTTGAGATTCGATAGTGAACATTTTGGTAAATCAAATAATTGTGTTAGAACAATTTTAGAGAAAGCTAATTTCGGCTACACAGAGAATAAATTATGTGTTACGAGCTTTAAAGCCCGATGCTTCGTTACCGGTAGTTTTATCGAAATATGTTAAAAAATAAAACTAACAAGTAGAGTCTGCCGATCGGTTCTCTACGATCTTAATGAAATTCGGATATGTGATAGAGGAGTACACAATAAGCGATAACAAGTATTTTTTTTTAAATAGCCCAATCTCATGTTTAGGGGTTGAAAAGTGGGGTAAAAAAATACATTTATTTATAGTAATTAAATGTGCTAAAGTCCCAAAACTTATTTAACAAATTGTGAAAAGCAATCTGATGTAGGCGTGTCCCTATCCGGATTTCATTCCTGCCCAAGGAAATCTTCAGGGGACTTTGTTATTAGAATTTCTAGAGATATTTGTTATGTTAAATCACAAACTCAATGAGAATTTCTTGTCCTCGTCTAGGAGCGAGATTCAAAATTTAAAATATCAAAGAAAAAACAACAACAAAAAATTGTCACAATTGGCTTTGTCAACTGCGGTTTATTTCGAGTTGTTTCAGAGAAATTTTTGACAAATGGGTTACCAAATTAACGAGTTGTTGGTACGAAACATGTCCGTTAACTTTGAAGTATTTTTCAATACAAAAAATGTATTTTAAATGAAACTAAAACCGGTCTTTTGTTATAGCCGGATTAAGCTAAAAGCTATGTATATTAATGCCCAATAAATTTATTCGTGGGGCTGTCTCAGGTTTTTATAACATTCGTAATTGTGCGACTTTTTCCGAATAGTTTTTTCACGTACAATTTAAATAATTCAAATAAATAGCAACAACAACATACTGCTGGAACTTAAACTGCTGGAAAATTTTGCAAAATTTTGTTTTGCGGTTTCGAGTTTATCGACCCAACATTTCTAAAGAAAAGTGTTGTCAAAAATATTTTTTTTTTACACCTGGGCCCTATTCCACAAAACAACTTATCAACTTTTCACTTTGCACTTATCAAATTCCATTTTTTGGCAAAGTGATAAGTGTTTCTGTTCCACAATATTCTTTGCAAATCTCACTTTGCACTTAGCAAATTTTAGTACTCTTTGCAAAGACTTTGCGTTCTCTTGCAAAGTCTTTGCGTTCTCTTGCAAAGTCTTTGCGTTCTCTTGCAAAGTCTTTGCGCTCTTCTGCAAGGTGAATGTGCAAAGTGTTCCACAAAGCATTTAATCATCTTTGCAGTTCTGTCTTATCACTTTTCACTTTGCATTGCTAATTAGATGTTGTTAAAATGAGCCGCCAAATAAAAATGGAAAAAAAACTTGCAGTGTTAAATGTGATTAAAGAAAAAAAAGATATTTTATTTGCTAGTTTTCAAAACAATAAAGTAAGTATTTTTATATAAAATTATTGTAAATATTTAGAACATTTTTAAGTTTACATTTCATTTTGAAGGTTAATAAATTAGATAAACAGGCTGCCTGGGAAGAAATTTTGGAAAAAGCCCAATCCCTGCAACTGGCGTCGGCCAAAAAAACATGGACCCACGCGAGGGACAGTTTGTTTGGGCTCTGGAAGAGTCGAACATTGGTACGATTGAAAGCCTCTTCAGCAGGGTTATCGGGATTTCGGCGTAATGGTGGTATCAACCAGTTTTTCAGTCCGTAACCACTATCACCCAAAACAACAGCATCCGGAAATGGTCTCCATCCATTGTCAAATCTTTGGCTTACAGCCGAATTCCGTAACACCCTTGAGTCATGAACGCTGCCTGGCCAACTTGCATTTACACTGTAAAATGTGTAGTCTGGCCCGCATATCATCATTACGTTCAATGAGTGGTTTCCATGCCGGTCCACATATCCTTCCTCGTGTAATGTAGGCGCATCAATTTTAATGATTGTGCCATCCACGCAACCACACACACAAGGGAATCCACCCATCATAAAAAACTTTTCAGCAATATCACTGATGTCATCGGGCCACCGCACTGTGTTTTGGAATAAAACGTCTATTATAACGTCGACAACTCTGTGGATGGTTCTGCAAACTGTTGATTTTGCAACACCATGTATAGCTGCAACTCCATGGTACTGGCAACCATTTCCGAGCCAATGCAAGCACAGTAGCAGTTGATTTTCAGCCGACAAAGCATGACTGCGCTGTGTATTGTGCTCTAATTTTTCTCCAATTTTATTTAAAATGAAATCAACTTGGATTCGATTTAAACGAAAGCACTCTTTAAAATTAAAGTTTTGTAGTCCCGAAAAATTAATTCGGTCTCTATAATTTCTTGATATAACCGCGTCTTCACTATCGTCGAACAGAAACTCACGTCTTAACATTTTGAAAGCTTCACTAGTTATAACAATATGAATTTGCAAAGCGATCGTTTACCTTGCAAATTTTTGACAAACTTATCAAAATTTGCTTTGCAAAAATAGAATTTACAGTTTTTGTGGAACGAAACAGCATAATTATTTGAAAAGTCTTTGCAAATTACACTTTTCAATATTAACTTTGCACTTTGCATAAGAGAACGTACGTGGAACAGAAATTTTAAATAGAATAGAAAAATTGCAAAACTTTGCAAATTACACTTATCAATTTCAACTTATCACTTATCAAATTTCACAGTTCTGAGGAACAGTAAGTTTTGCAAATTGACGAAAAATTTGATAAGTGCAAAGTGAAAAGTTGATAAGTTGTTTTGTGGAATAGGGCCCTGCTAAGAAATTGAGCCGCTAAAAAGACACGCGTCCCTAATTTTATTATCCTCCATCACATATCCAAATTTGATTAAGATCGTGGAGAACACATCATGAGACTTTCCTTGCAAGTTATTTTTTAAACACACAGAGAAAAATTCAGCTGTTTGCCAACTGAAATTCGGTTACTTCGACTCATATTCGGTTATTACGAATTTCAGTCGGTTGGAACAACTCAACATTAATTTTCACAATAAAGTTCGATTAATTCAACTGAATTTTAGTTGCAACATCCAAAACATTCAGAAATCTAATGTAAATATCTGAATTAATAAGTTGTTACCATTAAAATACACTTTTCAATTCGGTTGGCATTTTATTTCTCTGTGTGAAAGAATTTCCTCTTTTAATAAATTAGTTTATCAGTTTTAAATGATTTTTTTGTAATTTTAAGTTTCAGGTTTCTACCTAAAACGAATAGCGTACACAGAAAAAATTATCAACCTAAAACATCTAATTAAAGATTTGATTTGAATTTAATTTGTTTCTAAACAAATATTTAATTGAATCAATTAATATTTTAATTGACTTTTAAATATATAAAATACATATTTTATTTTAGACGCAATTATCATATTATTTTTTCATACACTGTATGCATAAATAGAAATTTTTCAGTATAAAATACCAAATACATTTGAAGTTAACAAACAAAACAAGCACACACACAAACAGACTCAGTATTGCAAAAATCACACATGCCAACGTATATATCACACATTTTTTTTGTGATTTCCTGGTATTTAACTAAAAAAGAAAAACAAAGAACGGAAAATCTAAATAGTAAAAGGCTTCCTGACTGTTCAAATCCTTTGGAACTACCAGAAAAATCGTAAGACAATAATTAAAACTGAGTCGCAAGTGTTTAAAATTAATAAAAAAAATAGTTTTATTGCGTATTTTAGATTAAATAAGTATGCATGAATGATGGTTTTAGAAGAATTATCACCAATGGCTAAAAAGACAAGCATTCCAATTATTTTGCAATTGGTCACATCACTACGCTACTTCGGACAAGGAATTTACCAACAAATGATCGCAAAAGACTTCAATCTAGCAGTGGAAAGAAGTACAGCGTTAAAAATTTTAGCAAATATGTGTAATGTTTGAAAACTGTCATATGCCCAAAATGAATTAGATTTCAAAGAAGTCGCGAAGAAATTGAGAAATCAAAAAGAGAAATCAAAAAGGAAAATCATCGGTTGCGGTTCCTCATTTTCTATATTTTCAGTACCTTCGTCATTTTTATTTAATTTTTGTAAAATCACGTTTACTACATTGTCGGAACTGGTGCCATCTAAGTTTGACAATTCAGTAGATGAATTTGTGGTTGTTTACCCTTTGCTAGTCGTCCCGAATGATTTAGCATCTGGAACACCTTCGACTGCTGTATAAAGGCCATAAAGTTTGGCAACTGAATCTTCTTTGGACGATATGTGTTGGATATTATTGGGTCCTCCAACTGTTGCCGTTACCTCTGCTCTATTTTCGGCCACTTCTTTACGAATGGTGGCCTTCCAATCATCCCAAGCCTTTTTCCAACCAGTTGCATCGTTTTCTGGAGGTCCTAAGCTGTTTAATGTACTTACTAAGTCCTTCCACAACTGGTCTTCAACTGTTTTGTCGCCCCTCTAAAAACCTTTGGCCAAACCAGATTTTTTTTTCCATGAATGTTAAAAATGGGGCCTCTTGTTCCGGATTCATGTGTTTTCCCGTAAAAAATACAACACTTTTTCAGTTAAATAAACGTATATTAACAACATATCACATTTACTTACATTGTTTCATTTTTTTTTTTTACGTTTAATATTCAAAATAATTTTATTTTCTAAAAAGTTTGGTTTTTTCACTCAGTTAACGAATACCGTTTTACAATTACTTTTTTTGTAGTGAAATTGTTTTATAGAACACATCAAATCACTTTAATTCCACTAGAAACAAAATGAAAATGAAATTTTTCTTTTCAAATCACTTTTGTGGAATTGGGAACACAAATTGAGCGGAAGTTTCACTTTCACTTCATTTTCGGAATGTAGAACCCATGCGAGTATCATTGCCGTGATAGGTGCAAAATCAATTAAAATATTAATTGATTCAATAAATTTTTTAATTGAAACCCGTTTTTTCTGTGTAGGTCATCAAAGGTAGAACTGTTTTCTGTTAAGCCCCATCTAGATCAAGATTTTATAATACCCCTAAAGGTATATTCTGGTATTTTTAACATACCTTAAAAAAAACTTTTTTTAAATATCAGACTTTTATCTCAAATCATTTGTGCACGATGTCAAAGGGAAGGCTGCCACTTTTTATCCCTAATCGTATAAATTTTCTAAGATTCAGTTTTAGCGGATGCCTACACTAAATTTAAAGCAAGACTTTTTTCGCTTTTTAACTGAACCAAATTTTAAATTCATTAGTTCAGCGGCTTTGGCATTCAGTTTAGGTGGAGACTTTTCAACAAATAAACCCGCATTTAACGACGTTAATTTTTAAAGTTCATAAATATACATAATCAATGAATACAACAGTGAACAAATATTGCAAAAGGGGAGGATTGAAAAGTGGGAAAGTACTTTTCACCCCTCCCAACAGGAATTTCCAACAATTTCTTCCAAGGCGATGGAAAAACAAACTTAAAAAATTTCATTTTTTCACCATATATTTTAATTCAAAATTTCTGGCTAAAGCGGGTTTGTCAGGCCGGCAAGGGGGAGAGACTTTTTCCTTTTTGATTTCTCGCCCCTTCCAGTGGGAATTTTCTAAAATATCTTCTATTCAGATGTCTACTCGTGATAATGCAACCACATACCAAATTTCAAGTTCCTTTTTACAATCCCCGATGGAATTTTCAAATATGTTGTTTAAACAGATGTCTACTTGTGATAACATACATAGATACTATAGATGCCAACGGGGAATTCCAGAATTTTCGGGTTTTAGTTAATCCCGATTTCCGAGATTTTCTATTGTAAATCCCTAATTTTTTCTATATTTTTTGGAACTTTTCGGATTTTTTTTTTTGCTAAAATTTAAGATAACTTATGATTTTTCTTGAATTGTCTTATATTATTTTTAGATGTTTATGATTCTGAAAAAACGCTTATATTTTTTGCGAGTACACTCCTAATAATTTCAAAGTGTTCCTTGTAAAATTATTAAATATTTGTGTTTTTAGTATATAAAATTGTATGTATTACACGATATAGTGAAATATTTAGTGGCTCGTTATTTTTACACATTTTTTAAATTTAAATCAAATATTACTATTATCATAAGTTATGGTATCATCAGCGATATCATTTTCGATATCGATACCAGACTGGGCTACACGGAGAGAATTTCTTGGACGAGTTTAGTAACACCAAACTAATGAAGTTTTTTTCGCAATATAAATTGAAAATTTCTTAATCTTTATGAAAAAGCTTCATAGTTTCAATGAAACTATTTTTAATGACACTTTTTCATTAATCGTATGAAATTTTTAATAAATAAAATTAAATGTTTTATTAAATTTTATAAAAAACTGTAATAATTTGATGAAAAGTTTCAATGAAAGAATTCCAGTGACACTTCATAAATCTATTGCAAAAATTCATTGATAGCATGCAGATAATTCTCTCAATGTTCGGCGAATTTACTATCTTTATTCCAGGGAATTGCTATAGCGAAAACGGTAACATAATTTTGTGAAAAAAACGACATCATTGGGAAAGGTACATTTATGGGCAAAAAACTAACGTTTAGGTATCACAAGTAATTTCCGTTCCAGATTAGTTGATGATTCCTTAGACCAGCAAGCAAAACTTGTCACGCCAGCGGATTTTCGGTGGCAATAGACGTTTTTTTGAATAAAAACAAAAAAAATCTTAAGTAATTTAGGTGATTAGAGAAAAATTGTATCACAAGTAAAATAATGTTCACATTAAACACAAAAAATCGTTATTCAAAATCGATGAACACAAATTTTAAATGTTTGATTACCGAAATATAAAATAACCTACAAAAGGTGCACAGAGAAAACATATTCATGTTGGCAATCGAATTTGTTACAGATTGAATGGTTTTGTTGAGGTTACCGAATTTTTTGTTAACATAAACAAATACAAGAATCCCGAAAAAACCGGGCTTTCAAACAATACCGAAATGCCGGAATTTTTCGGGATCAGAATTTGCAAAATCCCAAATACCAAATTTCAAGATATTCGGGATTTAGCACGTTTCTGGGCACAATTCCTAAAAGTACCATAGGTCAAATTCGTAAGAACGCATATTGAAAATTTCCAAAGAGGTTTTGGCAGGCCGAAAAGGTGAGACTTTTCCCCGGAGGATTGATCTCCATGCCAAATTTCAATTTCCTAGCTCCAGTGGTATAGGCTGGATAATGTTGAGTCAGTCAGTAACGTTATTCTGTTATAAATATACAATAAATGAAATAGAAAATCGTTTTCTCTAGAGAAACTCTCATCAAAAATATATCTTACAAATAATTGCCTCCCTTCACTGCATGTTGATATTATTATTATTATTGGTGTTCTTGAGTTCGAACCACATTATAAACAGTCAACGAAAAATCAATTGGCAACAAACGACTGCAATAAATGTTATAAATTTTCTTTTTTTTTTTCCTTTCTTTTCTTGATTTTCCATGTAAACGTAACAATCTCAAGGAACCATACTATTGAAGTGCAAAAATTCGACATGGTTTTCAAATTTTTTATTTTGCCAAAAATTGAGAGGTTGTTTATGGTTTCGTTTTAAAGACGTTTTTGTAGTCGTACCTAGCAAAGTTTAGTGTATATTAACTTGAAATTTGTTGCAATTTATGATACAATTTACATAACAAAGATTTTTATAAATTACTAAAAAAAATCGTGTTTTATAGGCTGTGGAAGACGTAAAAGCCATACACAGGGAAATTTTGCGAATATAACTTGGGAATTATTACCAACCGCAATTGAGTATGTAAGATGATAGCAAACATACACTCTATAAAAAAAAGTTAGTTAAAACTTTTATTAAACGTCTATTTAAAAAATGTAACTAACGTTCAGCAATTCTTTACTGACATCGCGTTTTCAGATAAAATTTTAGTTAAACGATTTTATCAAGAAACAAAATTAACTGATAACCACATTAATAGCCTTGAGAACAAGTAAAAAGACTAGATGTAGATGTCGCAGCTTGTAAGGACGAAGTAGAGAAAAAAAAAGAAAATATACAAACAAACACAACCCTTATAAGACTTACACCAAATGCAAGCGAGATTGATTTCATTCATTTAATATTTAATACAAAGGCACGCATGTGAACAAAAAATATAAATAAAACAATAAAAAAAATTAAATAAACTAATTAAAAAAAAAAATACTAAATTAATGATATTTTGATAAATTTGAAAAATGAAGATGCAGGCAAAAATGAAATATAAACACGCTTTGTTCCGACTGTACCAAACAATAAATGCCAGTCTCAGGTAGTTGTTTTAACAGATAACGGTTTCTTATGTTATCTAGCACTATTTTGAATATTTTTTCTTTGTATTTAAGAATTATCTTTATTTGAAAAATGTAAAATTGCGTCATACATACATATACATAGAGGCATGTAAGTAATTTAGAATTATTATATTTTGTTCTTAATGTTATTAATAAAATATTTTGTTTATTTCCAGATTTTTTATTTAATTACATTATGTTGACGATGGGGAAGTGTCCTAACATTTTTGTAAACAATCACAAAAAAAAAATAGATTTAAATTTCAGCAAAATAAATTAACTTAAGACAAAATTTTGTGTTAATTTCAACAAGTCGTTTTTAATTTGCATTGATCTAAGTGTCAGCAAAACATTTTGCTGAATTTACTAATTTTTTGCTACAAATCAGATCACTGATGTTCAGCAAAACACTTTTGCAGATATTAGCAATTTTTTTGCAAGGATCCTGACAGCAAAAATTTTGCTGACTCAACTAACTTTTTTTTGCTAACTTTACGCACTTTTTTTTATGAGTGTATTTAATTATTATGTTATGGTTTGTATTTTTAAAGGGCCAATTGGGTCATAAAATGTGATGTAATGGTGGGAAGACCATATTTAATACTAAACAGATTTAATACTACACTTAGAGAATTATCTTCACTTTAGCAATTTATTGCAAAATGCAATGTTTACAAAAAAAATAATCAGTAATGTTTGTGTCAGTTTTCATTTCAATCATTGCAAGGACTCATACAG
Organism: Delia radicum; assembly: GCA_021234595.1. NCBI lineage: Eukaryota > Metazoa > Arthropoda > Insecta > Diptera > Anthomyiidae > Delia > Delia radicum. The sequence goes on from CM037851.1 coordinate 100,161,609, forward strand.
CTGTCATATATCCTTGGCTATAATTTTTTTTTAGAAATTATTGAATTGACACTAAAAACTAGAAAGTGTGTGAGATGCTTTCAACTTTTTAAAATTGTTGTCAAATCTGTTTGGTAATAGAACTTTCACCAGAACATCCTTTTTATACAACGTTTAAAACCACATAAATACAATTACAAATCATTGACTCAAAAATAAAATAATTATATGGCTGCAATATTTCACAAAATTTTATATTTCGTTTACAAAAAAAAATAGGATTTTATTAAAATTAATTTCATAATACATTTTTTAATTATTAAAAATTACAAAAGGGTTTCCTTATTTTGAGTTATCTAAACTAACTATATCCTATTTTTTTTAAGAGAAAAAAAAATATTTAAAAAATAGATAGATTTAAAACTGTATGTTTTTTACATACAAAAAAGGGAATCGCTGTGAAAACCGAATTTTTCACCAACTGCATAGTTCAGTTGCAACAATCGATATTTTTGTTTGTGACAACCAAAATCAGTCAATGCAACAGAATTTCCGCTGGAACAGTATATAATCCGGTTGGCGCAACTAAAGCATTCGGTTGGCAAAAAAATTAGGCTGTCCAAATTAATTTGCTTTCTCAGTGTAGGTGTTCAAACAATTTTTATAACATTATTTATCTGAATTTTTACAGTTTTTCTAAAGTTTTAATATTTTATTCAAAAACATATCTTACAGCCAATTTTGTTATCTACAAAATTTAAATTACAAAAATGAGATATTGGAAAAGAGCTTTCCGAAACAAATATTTCAAAATTTCTAGTAAAAAATCATTACTTAATTTTTTTTTTGTATTATGGATCAGAGTCCACTCCGTACAAAAGCAAAAATATGAGTGTATGTGACAGAAAAAAGAAACCGCATAAGTAAAACGAGGTTACAAGATTAGGTGTGCCAGATTCCGATATCGCATTTTTTTTTGCTCGTTTTAAATCGAGCAGTTGCACCTTGTCGAAAGTAAAAGTAAATAGAATGTGGATTTTTTCTTAGAAAGGTTCAGTGGCGTACCCAGGGGGGGCCCTGGGGGCCAAAGCCCCCCCCCCCGAAATATTTTCGATTTTATATATTTTTTTTGTTTTGGTTAGTATGTAATAAATGAATTTATAATATTTGAGACTAATAATATATATCGAACAAAAATAAAAGTTATTTTTTGATTTTTATTTTTTCGAACAAAAATAAAAGTTATATTTGATTTTTATTTTTTCGGGCAAAAACAAAAGTTGTATTTTGATTTTTATTTTTTTCGAGCAAAAATAAAAGTTATTTTTTGATTTTTATTTTTTCGAGCAAAAATAAAAGTAATTTTTTGATTTTTGTTTTTTGTTTTTTGTTTTTTCGGGCAAAAATAAAAGTTATTTTTTGATTTTTATTTTTTCGAGCAAAAGTTATTATTTGATTTTTATGTTTTCGAGCAAAATAAAAGTTATTTTTGATATTTATTTCAATTTCTTGAGTTGAAATTCCATAAGTTATAAATTTTTATTTTTATAACGAATAAATAACAAATAACGCAGTTATATTATACATATATAATATATAAATAAAATTTATATATTATATGTAATAATATATAAATTTTATGGTTGCCTTTTGTAATATTTTCGAGTTTTATAATCAGTAAAACTTATTTTTAATATGACGATTTTTTTGAAGAATTCTTGTTTTAAAAATGACGAATTTAATTTACAAAAATTGGCGCACTGCTCGTACAAATAGAGATGTTTGTCTTGTAGTTAGATACTTAAAAAATGTATAATAATATATATTAATACAGTTATCACAAAAAATAAATTGCAAAATATTTGCTGTATATCTATCATCACTGAAAAATCATAATTACAAAGCTAATAACTTTTATTTTTGGTAAAAAAAAAAAATTAAAACCAAAAAATGACTTTTATACTTGCTCGAAAAAATAAAAATCAAAAAAACCTTTTATTTTTGCTCGAAAAATTAAAAATCAAAAATAACTTTTATTTTTGTTCGAAAAAATAAAAACCAAAAAATAACTTATTTTTGCTCGAAAAAATAAAAATCAAAAAATAACTTTTATGTTTGCTCGAAAAAATAAAAACCAAAAAATAACTTTTATTTTTGCTCAAAAAATAAAAATCAAAAAATAACTTTTATTTTTGCTCGAAAAAATAAAAATCAGAAAATAATTTTAACTTTTGCTCGAAAAAATAGAAATCAAAAAATAATTATAACTTTTGCTCGAAAAAATAAAAATCAAAAAATAAATTTTATCATCTGGCTTTTATGAAAAAAGGAATAATTTTTACGGTCTCTGGAGAAAAGGTTGAACCTGACATTGACATTTACACTTTTGACATTGACACTTTTATGAAAAAAAAATCGTTGAATTAAATTTTAAGAGCTTTGTTAATAGTATATAAGGATCTTAATTAATATGATAGCTCACTTTAAAAATCAAAATAAAATTATTTAATTGATACATAAATTTGTTAAATATTTCAAAAAAAAACTTGTTTGTAGATATAAAAAAACTAAAAAAACAAAGACATGTCAAAACATTTTTGCTTCAAAATTGCTATCATAACTGGGTATAACGTCAATGGTAACTTTCCCATCCAAAACTTATTTAACAGATACAAAATATTAGTGTCCGACCGAACTCATTTTTTTCGGCCGAAGTCGAACTTCGGCCATAATATCAATGTTCGGCCGAAGCCGAAGCTGAACTTTTTGTTTTAATAAAAAAAATATAAATTGTTTTTTTAGATCAATAAATTTAAACCAAAATTATATGCTTTTCAAACAAAAAAAATTTATAAAACAAAAATTGGGCCCCCCCCCCGAAACAAAATCCTGGGTACGCCGCTGGAAAGGTTTGTTAAATAATAAAAACAACACTTAGTATTAAAAATTTGAAATGTTTTTTATTAATTTTAAGTCGAAAAGCAATCTTTTAATAGCTTCTTCAATTTAAAACAAGACTTTTAAAAATCTCTTTGAAATGTTTTTTATTTATTTTAATACAAAGTGCTTTGAAAATATGTTTTAAACATTTATTACGTTTGTTTAATGTTTATAGTATTATATGTATATCGTTGGAAAGCCTTCACGCAATGAAATGGGATTTATAGTTACACATAAAAAAATAAAAAAATCTTTAAAAACACTAGTTTTACAAAATTTTTGTATGGGGGAATGTCTCAAAACAGAGATATTCGAAACTATTTATACGTTTCAGTAATGCATTTTCAAAAATATGAAGTTTAATATCCATATTGCCTATGTTTTGACCATATAGTTGACACGGGAAACTTCGTCTAAAATACAAACGCGCACAAATATCGAAGAAAGAAAAAATAAGTGTCCACTTAAACTTAATAGAGAATAATATATGTGAGTTTGGACCTAAACCGATTATACCTCTTAGTGCACAACCCCCCAAAATTTATGTGTTTTTAAATACCGTGAAAAGTGGATCATGCTCGGACATATTACTTTATACTGGTGATAAGCATTTCAAATACTTTTCATTAGATACCAAATTTATATATAGTTTCTTTAAAGGAAATATGAAAAAACCGCAAAAAATTTGGACCCGCTTTTTAATCCCTAAATGTGAGTTTGGGCAGCTAAAAACACATGGGTCCTTTAATTTTTCATTCAAAATAATATATCCAAATTTCCTGACAATAGGAGAGAAGGACACTCCTTTTTTATATAACCCAAATACCAGGTGAAGGGTTTTATTATATAATCCAAATACTAGGTGACATTAGGGAATATTCCCGATTTAGACATTTTTTTTGACGAATCTTTGAGATTTTTTTTGTAAATTTTAAACAAATTTCTTAAATTTTTGCGATTATTAATGTATTAGCAATTTTGACAACTTTTTAAAATTTCAGCGATGTTTAACACTTTTTGTTGAAATTTTGGTGAATTTTTAATTTTTGTAATTTTTATTTTTTCCATTAAAATTCGTGCAGTTTTCTAGAAGCATATTTGAACATACACATTAGGTTGTCCAGAATAGGGCACTTTTTCGAATTGGTTGAAGACATTTCTTTCGCTTATTACAGGAAAATATTTTTAAATTTTAAAAAAAGTTTCGATTTTTTTTTTTCAAAGTAGGACTCAAAAGTATCGCAATTTTTACTTAACACTGGAAAAATATTTTTAAATTTTCTGTAGAGTAATTTTGGTTCACCAGGGGATTTATAGACACAGTATGTTGTCCCGAATAGGGCACTTTTTCAAATTGGTTGAACGCATTTTTTTTCGAAATGCGATCAAAAGTTTCGTAATTATTGGCTTAATACTGGAAAAATATTTTTAAATTTACTGTAGAGTAATTTGGTTCGCCAGGGGATTTTTTAATGTAGACCAAGTACAATTTCTATACTTTATTTTTATTTTTTTATTTGTACATAAAACATTTGCACTTGCTCAAAACTAAAAAATCCTTCGGTGGACAAAAAAAAAGTTAAAAATATTTTTCCAGTAAAAAGCAAAAAGTACGAAACTTTTGAGTCCTATTTCGGAAAAAAATTAAACTTTTTTTTTGTCATTACGTTTTTTTATATTAACGTTGACATTCGTATTAACAATGAAATAATTGAAATCGTAACTTCAGCAAAGAATTTGAGCATTACATTTAACAACACGCTCAGTTGGGATAATCACGTTAATATTGTAGTAGGTAAAGCGTACTCAATGCTTCGTACTCTGTGGGCAACACACTTTTGCACTCCAGTTAATATTAGAATGCAAATTGCTAAAACTTATTTAATGCCGGTACTTCTTTAAGTAAAAAAACTTTACAACTTGACTTTTAATAATCGGGTCAACATCAGGACTCTTACGCTTCTGCACAAAATCGTGTATACAAAAGTACCGTCATATTTATATAATCGGATAACTTTTGCAAGGTCCGACAGGGGGAATAAGGTTATACCTATTGCACACAGAAGTAAGATAACGGAATGGCAATTTTACTATAACGCGATCTATCTATGGAACAGACTTTCGAATAGGGCACAAGCAGCAACGTAAACACTTTTAAAACCGAAATAACAAAACATTTGAACAATAATACAACGTAACTACACACTTTAAACTAAAATTAATAATTATTTGTAATTTTTTTAAAACTGTTTTTAATTTTTTATTTTTAAAATTTGTCATATTTTTTTTTTTTTTATTTTATAAATTGTATTATATTGTATTACTATAACTTCTTCTAGTTCCATACTATAATTAAAAGATTTATGTCTTGTTGTATGGAAATACAGATAAATAAATAAAAATGCACCACAAACGGTAATTTCAATCGCTGGTAGGGGAACTGAGAAGATCCACTTTCAATTTTATTTACTTATTTTCCCCATATTAAGCTCTTTAATATGCATCGATGGAGTGGTATTCCTAATGTTTTTTTTTATTCGGGACAACCTAATACACATCTTGATGTGTAATGTGAAGGTAAAAAACTGCACTCTCACAAGTGCATGTCCGAACTCGTTAAAAATATGAGCGAAGTGAATTAAAAGTACACTTAAACTTCACATTAATAATGTATTAAATTTGAAAAGTGATCCCTCCCAGTTACGAATTTTCCGAGTAGTGAGAATTGTAAGCCAAAGAGTGACACAGAGTTTGCTTCAACTTACTTTGTATTGTACAATGTACAATACGTATGTACACAGTCAGAGAGAAAGTAAGTTGAATGTGGTATAGAATTGTGTGTAACACACTTTCTCATTGTACAAAGTATCCTAGGCGTAGACGCTGTTGCTTACTATTTAATGTACAAAGTGTGTGATGGTGGGCTGCCAATAGAAAACAAGAAGAAGAACAAGAAAACTTCGAAAGTGTTTATAGTTTTGAGGTAAAAAGCACGCGTTGTTTTACAAAATTAATTTTTTATTAATTATTACTAAAAAAAAAGTATAAAGATGTTGGAAGGATTTAGTAAGCGTCATTTACGACGTTTGGCAGCTCGGGAAAGAAAAGAAATGACTTTGTCTAGTGATTTTATTGATAGAGAAGTCGAGGAAACCAATAAAAGTGTTGAAGTATTAAATATTGGAGCAACATCGTCTACGGACAATTTTGAAGGCACAGATATTGAAATGCCTTTAATAAGAGAAACTCAAAAGCCTGCATTGAAGTATGTATTGGCCGACTGGTATCTAGAATTTCGACCCTCAACAAGTGCTACACGCGCTCTATTAAAAGGATTACATGAGCAAAATCTTGATGTTCCACTATGTGAAAACACGTTAGTGAAAACCAAGGTACAACTTAACACAAGAACGGTAGCTCCGGGCACCTACATTCACATTGGAATTAAAAAATTTATAGATGACAACAGCCTGCTTTTAAAGAATTACAAGGAATTGGTGCTTAATGTCGGCATTGATGGCCTTCCACTTTTTAAGAGTTCTTCAGTGTCACTGTGGCCTATTTGGGTCATATAAATCGTTGAATTCTGCAATTTTCGGTAAGGCACATTCTGTTCCATTTGGTATGTATGTACAGAATTTTTAACTTGTTTTTTACTTGTATAGAAGCGGTTAAAAATGATGGCTACACGTATACGGAATACGTAAAGGATATCCGTGAATCCATTAAAGCTCTAAAAAACAGAATTCACAAAAGAAAGTACGACGAAAATAAGAAAGCTGACAAAAAAAATCCGAGCAGAATGTACTCACGCCGCTGACACCACCTAAACACTTTTGTAAACTTTATTTAATATAAAAAGGCTGTTCATTTAACTTATGCAAAAATTTATTTAATTTTATTATTTACTTATTAATTCCATGAAAAAGTTTTTACTTAAATTGTGTGAATAGCTTTATACATTTTTTATAATGTACTAAAAATATAAATCCTTTAGTTCGTATCTAAGTTTAAGCATAAATACATAGTATTAAACGATTTTATAAAAATGTTTAACTATACAAGTTTAATTTTTAATTATATATTTTTTTAAACAAAAAATATCGCCATTATGTATGTTATGTGCATGATATTCTGTAAAAATGTATGTACATTTTTTGGAAAAAAACAATTGGGGTCTTCATTTAAAAATGTAAATGCCTCGTATACTGCGTTAACTGTGTAAGATTACGAAATCCTAAGCATTTTGACAACATTTACACAGTTTACGGCATATACGAGGTATTTACATTACTAAATGAAGGCCCTAAATATAAAAACATAAATTGCGCATATACTCATAATTTTTTGTTTGTTTTTAATTCATGGAAAATGTGTACATAAATATGTATTCTTGTCTATTGTACTGTATAAAAATGTTTAAGTTTTATTATATTAATTCATAAAACAATAAAAATAATAAGTGAAGTACCAAAAATACTTTTTTTTATTTATATTAAATAGTATGGTACTTGTTTTAATCTGTTAAATGCCTCTTATAACTCTTAAACTCTTACATTTCAAAATTTTTATATCGAAATTTTGAAATTTAAAGAGTTTATGAGATATAAGAGGGATTTAATAGCTTGAACGAGTACCTGTAAAAAAGTGGGTATATCTAACATTTTCCTTAGGGTGTATTTAATGTACACTTCCATATACTCAGTATATGAACAGATACTTTATGTTAACTACAGCACCGTATACTAAGTATATGAGAAAATACTTCATTTTAATTACAAAACCAAACACAAAGTACATGGAATTGTATGAAGAACGGATACTTTCTCGTATACTTTGTGGGTTGGTGGTAATCAATGAAAAAGCGGCCATGTTATTCTAAAAGTAAGCCTAAAACGTATATAGAGTTCCGAGGACTCTGTACACACAAAGTATGCTATACGTATTTAAGTACGTACAACAAACGTTCGTTACTGGGCTATTTGAACCATCCCAAATCGTATTTTATTCATATTTGCATAGTTTTTGGATTTTTAATTTTTCGGCTTAAAACCAAAATTTTTTACATTTATAGTAATTAAATGTGCTAAAGTCCCAAAACTTATTTAACAAATTGTGAAAAGCAATCTGATGTAGGCGTGTTCCTATCCGGATTTCAATCCTGCCTAAGGAAATCTTCAGATGAGGACAAGAAATTCTCATTGAGTTTGTGATTTAACATAACAAATATCTCTAGAAATTCTAAAACCAAAGTCCCCTGAAGATTTCCTTAGGCAGGAATGAAATCCGGATAGGGACACGCCTACATCAGATTGTTTTTCACAATTTGTTAAATAAGTTTTGGGACTTTAGCACATTTAATTACTATAAATGCAATTAATGTTTATCCCGATGAAAATAAATTTAAATAACAAAATTTTTTAGTTTTGAAATTGCGTTTTTTGAAATTTGTAGCTTTTTTCTTTAAAAAAGTCTGATTATCTTAAATTGTTTGTAAATGGTCTTTTTTTGCCTTTTTCCAATATTTTTTTTTTGCCATAAACACCACGAATTTTCCATTTTTTGTCTTCTGTGGTCATCATAAATAAACCTGGTCACCTTATTTTGTGCTTTGATTAGTTTATATGATGTTTACTATTAGTTAACCTAACCTCAAATTACTGTTGATAAATTTGTTTTTATTAAGCTCTTACTGTAAGTGGAGAAGGTACTCCTTTGCATAAATATAAACTAATTGATTATAATGGCCACTAATAATCACAATTTAATAATTTCAAGATTTATAACTTACTATTACAATGATTTAATTTATGTTATAGTACATAATTTCAATATACCCCGTACTCTCAGGGGTATAATTATTATTTAAAGATTGGGCATTTATTTTGTGAAGTGCAAGTATTTTATTTTATTTTTCATTTGAAACAATTAATCAAATCCTATCACTTACAACGACTTTTTTCATTCAAAACAATAAAACCGTTGGTGGCGATACCCCAAAAAGTCATCTACATATGTGACCAGTAAAAAGGACAATCATCCAGCCAGGCATTCAGCCAGCTATCCAACAACCTACTCGCCTAGAACATACATTCACTCGTTCACACCCTCATCCTTCCCTTCATTTGTCGACTGCATACAACTTTATATGGTCAGTAATCATAAACATCAAAATTCATATGTCAACACCATGCAGCACAACATATATAATCCTTCCTGATATCATTCTTCTCCTCTGTTATACCTACACTAATAGAAAAAAATTAGCAAACATTTTTGCTGAAACTACTAAAAATTAGTTAAAAATTACGTTGCAGTAGAAACTGCTAAAATTAGCAAATTTTTTTTTGCTAAATATTTATAACAAAAGAATATCAAAAATAAATGTGTTAAATTTTTAAATATTTAGTTCTATTTAAGCTAAATATTAGTTACCCAGCAAATTTTTTTGGAACAGATTACCTCTGAACCTGTTCTAGAACAACTTCTTTTACCACCGGTTACATGGCACCGGTTCTAGAACAGGTTCCTGGGAGTCGAAATGTAAGGTGTCACGGCCAAAGAACTAGTTCTATAACTGGTTCTAGAACCGGTTCTAAAGCAAGAAGAACCTATTGTAAATAGGACAACTTCCATATAAAAAGAACCAGTTGCAGAACAGAAATTAGAACCTGTTATAATACAGTATAAGCTGTTCTGCAACCCAGCAAAAATTTTTAGAACAGATTACCTCTGAACCTGTTCTAAAACAACTTCTTTTACAACAGGTTACATGGAACCGGTTCTAGAACAGGTTCCTGGGAGTCGAAATGTAAGGTGTCACTGTCCCAGAACCAGTTCTATAACTAGTTCTAGAACCGGTTCTAAAGCAATCTGTTCTTGTTTGGAGGTAAAGATCCTATTGCAAATCGGACAAACTCCATATAAAAAAAAACCAGTTACAGAACAGAAATTAGAACCTGTTATAATACAGTATAAGCTGTTCTGCAACCAGTTATTTGGATTTTACTATTTTACTGGGAACCAGTTATTTGGATTTTACTATTTTACTGGGAACCAGTTATTTGGATTTTACTATTTAACTGGGTAATTAAATATAACAAATTAATCTGCTAAAATCAACAAAAAATTTACTAAATATTGGTAGACAAAAAAAAAGTCTTACAAAAATTAAAGTTTTTTCGATGGTTTTTAATGCGAATGAAAATCTGTTCTTCTGAAATCAGCAATCTACAATTTTGTAGCAACAATTTTTGTTGATTTTAGCAAAATATTCTGTTATTTGCATTCTACTAAATTTAAGGTAATTATAGCAAAAAATTTTGTTGATATAACAGATTTTGTTTGCTGTTTTAAGTCTTCAAATATGTTGTAAAAGTTTTTGCTAATTTTAGCAGAGTAAACTGCTATTTTCAACTAACTAAAATTCAACTCGAATATAACTAAAATTTTCTTATCTTACCAATATTTAGCAATATTTAGTATCTTTTTCTGGTATTTTTACAGGTTTATTTCTACACTTAAAAAAAAAAAAAGTTAGTAGAAAAGTTAGTAAAACGTCATGTAAATCAAAATTATGTTTTCAGCTAAAATTTAAGGTTTACTTATTTAGCACTTAACTGTTTTGAACTAAATTTTTACTAATATTTTACTAATGTTTTACTAATTTATTTTGCTAAAAAAATTCTGCTGATAAGCACATTAATAGTGTGGATTACAACCAAATTGAAAAATATACGCAGAATGAAGTAGATATCGCTGCATGTCAATATGATAATGATTATGATACTAAGGGCCATTATTACAACTTGTCTTTAAAGTAATTGTTAGTAAAAGGTAACTTTAGCTAAAGTGAGGAAAAAAGTGAGCTATAATGTTTTTCGTTATTACAACTTCCCAATAAAATAAAATTAATATTTTTGATAATGTGGCAGCACCAAACTAAAAACCGATTATTGGTTTATGAATTGGTTTATAAAAATACGTAGTGGCAACGTACTTTTATTTATTTGTTTACAAACAAACAATAATTTGTGAAATTCGGTTGTGAAATTCGGTATTTTCTTCTTTTTCTTTATAGAGCAGAAAATGTGGTAACTTTAAACACATAAACCTTACTTTAAAGTTAAAGGCAACAATGTCTTCCCTTTAGCTTATGGGTCACTTTTAGCTTAAAGTATACTTATAATAACGAAAAACTAATAATCTGTCAGATAACATCCGAACTTTAGCTATTGGCAAGTTGTAATAATGGCCCTAAAAAGTACAACTCTTTCGAGACCTATAAAAAATCTACCATGTAAGGTTTTTGTTTCTGTTTTTCATGCATAAAGCTAAATTGTCGATTAAAACAAATTAAATTTTGTGTTGTCACCATCTTGTGAAAGTAATTGTCTTTTAATTAAATTAAAGACAAAATAAAGTATTTAAATTTAATAAAGATTAGATCTGTATTTGTAAACTAAATGTTTATAGTGATTAATAATGTAGTGTGGTCAAATTGCAAACAAATATACATTCAGGTAGACGGACTAAATCGAAAGACAAGAACACGGATCTTAGGTAATTTTTTATGTTTCCTTTTTCTAATTGCAAAAAAGGGTTGTACTTTGTTATATCATAATTTGTTATTTTTTCGTTTAAAGAATCATCATTTTTTCGTTTCAAGCCATCATATAGACAACTATTGATGTAAGTAGTTGAAAGATGATTTTGTTTATGTTATATATAATTATTTCTATATATTTTCAGATATTACAGTAATTTATGCCCTCAATGTTGAGGTATGAACATTTTTCTATTTTATAACGCATTGTAAATTATTTTTAAAAGAATCACAAAAAAAAATATTTAGAACTTTCAGCAAAATAAATTAACTAAAGTATAGTTTTTCTACAAATTTTTCGAGGTTTTTTCAGTCAACTAATATTCGGCAAAAGTGTTTTTTAACTTCTAGCACTGATTTTTTAATTTTTAATCAACTAAGAGTTAGCAAAACTTTTTCTGAATCTACTAATTTTTTTTGCTGAAAATCAGCGAGCGAGATTTTGCTGACAAGTTTTTTGCAAGTACTTTCCTGACTAAAATTTTACTGACTCAGCAAAATTTTTTGCTGACTTTACTAACTTTTTTTATTGAGTGGTGCTTGTAGAACTGTTCACTGTATATAGAACTGTTTCAAAGTCATTGAGTTGAATTTTATAAATTTTCTCCTGTCTTTTGCAATGTTTATGCGTTCAAGTGTAAAAGACAACCAACAAAAGAAAAGCGACTGCTCTATTTGTAGTTGTGTTTGTTCTGAACAGAGCTTTAAAAGAGTTTATTTTTCTATTATAAGTTTCAAATTCAAGGACGAATAGTGGCGTTTAAAAGTTAAATACACGATCAAAAAAGGATACACCTCAAACATAAAATCAATGTCCCATGCAAATAAATTCTCATATACGATCCCACTTTTGCCTTTGCAGTGTATTTCATTAAAACACTTGTCCTGAAAAAGACCAACTTTAAAAGGCAATAAAAATTAAGTCAGAGCTAAGTTTTCAAAGCCCTTTAGTGTTTTTGATCTACTGATAGTCTATTTTCATTTTCATTTCCATTTGTTGTCCAAATTGTTGTGTAATCAGCCATCACTTTGAACGAATTTTGTGCAAATAAGAGCTGATAAAATAAAGTAATTTTTGACTGAAGCTAAGCAACAATTTTGTCATAGGACGGATTAAATGCACCGACATTCAGAACGGATAACTATAACGTAAGAAATAAAAAAACTTAATTTAGTTCATGTTAAAAAGAATTAATCCTTTTAAAGCTCTAACTCTAACTATTTTTGTTGTTGACTTGCCTTGTTGCAGTGTGTGTGCGTTTAAATTCTACTCCCACACACATGTTAGCGTATGTGTTTCTGAGTATGTTGAAACCATAAATAGTAAACCGTTACACAGTGGGATATTCAACAAAATTATAATGAAATTGAAAACAGACGTAATATCGAGCTTAAGTTTTGATTTTGATGCTTCCAAACCCCCCGATAACTGTAATATGACCACCCAAAATAGGGACTTTTTGCATATAAAATTTTGAGTGTTTACCCATTTTTTGTGTTTCTAATCCGATTTTCAAAGAACTAACATACAGTAGTTTTTCGATTTAACGAACCATCGGTTTAACGAATTCGGGATTTAACGAACTCATACAAATTTTGAATTGAGTACCTTATATTACGAACACCGTAACTTTGTACCGTAATTTTGTACTCGATATAACGAACAAATACAAAATTAGAGTCTTAAGTATAGAATGAGATGCAAATACAAAGATTTCCGCAAACAATATGCAAAAGCAATAGACATATAGAGAAAGGGGATTCCCCAACGATGTTCTGGCTGCGTATTCTGTGTTTACTTTTGGAGTTTTTAGCATTCTTGTACGATCGTTTGTGGTGTAAACATTAGAAAACATGGGAAATAAAAAAATAAATAGTTCTCGGTTTAACGAATTTTTCAATTAAACGAACAGGGCTGACATTATATAGTTCGTTAAATCGAAAAACAACTGTATTTGTAATCTGCTATCTCTAATAGTACCCATTTGAGAATGAGAAATTCCAAATTAGGTCCGACTTATGTCCAGTTTTTTTTGTTGCGAATAGCGGGACGAACTCGTGGACAATTTATATTTTAATGTGGTGTTTAAATAACTAAATAAATTCTTGATTAAATAAAAAAACGAACGCAATATCTTGTGCCACTCAAATCTTCATTCGTTTAAAGTAGAAATAAAAAAAAAATGTTTGTGATTTTCTCCCCAAAAAGCACCAACAGTAGGGTGGGGCGATTAGTATGGAAATCTTAATGGGTGCTTGGCGTTTCTGATTCTTGGGATTGTACTGAGCAAAAAAGTCCACATCGTCCAAAATCGAGCTTCCAGATTTTGACTTTACGGCAAAAACGCCCTATTTTGAAATTAAAAATTAACCCCTTAAACCCTACCCACAAATATGATTGATGCATTAATCTGCTAGAGAATCTTCCAAAGAAGATATTGATATCATAATCTTGGATAAGCTACTTCCGGAGATATGTCCATCCCACACATTGTTACTTTCACAAAATACGGCTAAAAAGTCAAAATCTGGAAGCTCGATTTTCACCGTATGGTCTAGTGGACTATTTTGCTCAGTACAGTCCCAAGAATCAGAAACGCGAAGCGGCCATTAAAATGTTCAAATCGCCCCACCCTAACCAACAGCCTTTTAAATCCAGATAAATATTTTTTTTTTCTGAACATATAAAGTGTGCATACTCTTCGAAAAGGTATTTTTACATAAAAGCTAGTTGTGTTAAAAAAAATTTGGATTTATATATACTTTTCCCCCCAGCCGCTTCTAAACTTGCCACATTTAACCCAATGTTGTAAAATTGTGCACACGTCCAATTAGCGGACGCGTTTGTATATACTCCAACATATACCTAATTTATTGGGTAAGTCTCTACAAATCCCAGCTTTTAATGTAGACATGACAGTAAAAAATGCAAAAAATCTCATTTTTGGATTTATATTTTTTATTTTTGGGAATTGTGGGATTGCTTATAGCAAATCATAAATTCGGACGTAAATATTACATTGTCGACTTATTAAGTCCAATCATTGGATTTTGTCTATTAATAAATATTTTATTGAATAGTGAAAATTTACATAACCCAAGATTTTGTTTTACCAAGAGTGCTAAAGGCGATTGGTTTTAAAAATATAGGAACCCGACGAAAAAAGTTTCTATATACTCATATACAACTTTATATTAGGAAATATGTTTATATCGTAGTTTATAATTTTTTTTTAATATGGCGTAATATACATCATATATCATTATATCGTATGTTATATTTTTGTATATCTTGTATATTTGATCATATGAAATATATATAGATATATACATATATGACCATATATGATCATATGTAAGTGTATATGGTACAATTAATCAAAAATAATTCTATAACTTTTATATATGTATAATTATATATGGTAAAACATATCATTATATATAAATATACATATGTATGTATATTTAGTACAATTTATTGAAAAAAATTCTATCACATTTACAAATAATTTAAATTTTTTTGAAAATCAGATCAGAAACAAAAAAAAAAATCATATTTTGGGTGGTCATATTTCCGCCCCCAGGGAGGTCTGGAAAAACTTAATTTCGATATTACATCACTTATGCCTGTGACAAATTTTATTGCAATCGAACTACCAAATAAGAAATGGCCGAATCATTTTCAAAAGTTTTTGTGGTATAACCCACTGTACGTTATGGGTCTATTGGTTGCGGTTAGACTTTTCATATCTTTTGTGGCAAATTGGAAAGTGCTGAATGGTTGTTGCGGAAAAAAGTCAGTTATGGAAGGAGTTTAAGTTTTATTCTGTTGAATTTTATACGTTTTATTCTTTATGTGTAATTTTGTTTACAAATCTTTTACTTTGAAAGATTATTTATGATAACAATGAATAGTTAAAAACACACATTTTTTAATTGAAAAGGATAATAAGGTTTGAAGGTTTAGTTTTCTTTAGTACAGCTATCGTCTTTTTACAAAGCGAGTGGGAGATTGGATTATATTACTTTTTCAACAAACTATAGATGGACGGAAGATTATGCTTTTTAAACCATTTAAATATGATTAATAGATGCTTGGCTTCGTATAGTAAGCATGTTTTCAAACTTGATGAATGTTATAACCAGGGACAGGAACTTCATGTACTAAAAAAGCGTGTTTTTTGGCGAATGTAATATATGTACATTAGGGGGTGCTGCTCACAACCCCTAAAAACGTGAAACGATGTCTAAAAAGTAAATTCTAAAAATTTGAGCAAAATCGATTAACCCTACGATGCTGCTTAAATTGGTCAAAGTTTGGGCTCCTGGGCCAAAATGGCCAAAATTGGAAAAAAGTTTTTAAATTAAAATTTAATGAATATATCAAAACCTAAATACTTTTTGATTTACATTTGCCCAGAGATACTCTGATAAAAAATATAAAGTTTTTGGGATATCGTTAACCCTTGTTATTCCGGTACCAAACAAAAAAGGTAAAAAATAGAATATTTCTCAAACCACTAAATTGATTTTTTTTAAAAATTTTGTTAAACAAAATTTCGAAAAATGTTAATTTTCTTTATTAATTTTAGAGTATATTAGTTGGGTATTAAAAATAAAAAAAAGTTTAAAAGTCTATCTTTTCAATTTTTGGGTATACCCATTCAAAATGGCGGATTTCAAGAAAATCAAAATTTTATGCCAAATTTTCAAAAATTAATTTAAAAAAAATCCATATAGTTACTAATAACCAATAAATATATTTTGTTTACTTATTTGGCTTATAAATAGTCATTAAAAAATAAGTACAATTGAAAAACATTGTTAACCTATGTTATCCCGGTAGTGAAACTACACATTTAGGAAAATTTGGAGCTTTATGCTAAAATTGATAAAAAAAAAAAAAAATGAAAATGCTTGAAATTAATTACTAAAGTATGGTTTTTGTATTCTACTAGAATGGAACTAAACATATAAAAAAATATGAAGTTATATGCACGTCGTTAACCCATGTTTACCACAGGGCAAAAAAATGTTATTTTTAATGCCCCATATAGACTGAAAAATATATTTTTTAATCAAGTAAATGGTCAAATTAAGTTACAAAATATTGTAATTTGTGATAAATATAATTTTGTAGTAGTTAAATTTTTTTCAAAATTAACCCGTCGCTGCACCGAATATAAAGACCACCCTAATGTACATGCAAAATCTTTAAATATGCACTAAAAATTTTAAAAATATGCAATTAAGAATTGTCTCAATATAAATAATTAAAAATGTGTGTTAATTGTGCAAAATATATGCAGAGAATATATTAAACAATACAAATTAATTTTCCGATGAAACAATTTCCGATATATGTATATATAATCATATATTTACATTCATATTACATCGTTTCTCAACTGATTCGAAAAATGGCATACCTAATCTTATCTCATGGGGATGGGGTCTTTCATAGAGGTGCACTTGTGCGGAAAGCTATCTGTCTGCCATCCACTTGGGGATGGCAAGAAGCAATTCCTCTATCGAATTTTCCAAGCAGCTCACAACTTCCGGTGTTATGCCCGTGGTTTCAAGCAGAGATACCTACCGGTGTTAGGAAATGTCTTGACACCGGTAGGTATCTTTGCTTGAAATTGCGGGCGTTAGAGCAAGTATCCCCTGGAAATGTTGTCCAGACATCCGTCTGGCGGCAGCTAAAGTGAGAAGGCATGCAGTTGAGTGCCCGAATGGCATACTAACAACATGCGTCTCGGGTTAGTAGGTGTAAAACACTGAAACTTAACTATCTCGTTAGCCGTCTTTTGGCTAACCTGCCTAGAGGTTGTTGGCAGCCCCAACACTAGGATCGGTCAAGGTGCCCCAATCAGTCGCTTTGACCTAAATTAAGATTATTAATGAAACCATAACAAATATATATAACCAACGGATCCCCACGATGACGACCTTCAGCTTGAAAAAAATTTCGCGAATTGGAACATGGAACGTGCGCACACTCCTAGATCCATTTAAACTGGCCCAACTATGCAGTGAATTCGTCAACTACAACCTGCTATTTTTAGGATTGTGCGAGACTAGATGGCCAGATACAGAAGAAATTAACACCTCCAAAAATCTTAAGTTTTGTGGCTCTGTGTTCCCAATATGAACCACAGGACATAATATATATATAATCTTATCTCATAATATTCCATGGGATATCATTTGATATAATTTGCTTCGAAAAATGGATCAAGTTATATATAATTTGATATAATTTGATACAATTTGATATAACTTATGCCTTTAACCCATTAATGCCTGACCCCCGATTCCATTGTCCAATATCGATGAAATTTCACACATTCTTTACTTGAGGTTTTGGAAGTTATTTGATAAAGGGTCCGCCAAATAACTTTTTTTTTTGAAAATGCTATAAAAAAACTACTGAATATTTTCTCAAATATCTTTTTTTATTTGAAAGTACACTCCTTCCGGTTAATAATTTAAAATAATTTCATTCAAATGGCTGCCTCGGCTGGCCATGCAGTAGCCTACACGATCGGTCCAATTTTTTTTTATAATGCAATCTTCAAAAACAGGGCGCAAAACATCGAGTGTAGCTTCGGCTGTGTGGCACGTAGCGCCGTCCTGTTGAAACCAAATGTTGCCAATATCCTCCTCTTTAATTTTTGTGAACAAAAATACGTTCAACATGACCCCATTGATCGCCGTACGCAATTTTCGCACACATTCTGCAACATAACCATGATTTTCAAAGTAATGTCGCAATATTTCCCAGCGTTGTTCAAGCGTATACACAACCATATTCGTTCAGCGGAAGGATAAAACTAATTATCTGTCAAATCAGATATGAGCTAAGTGTTACCATTCACGAAATAAGCACTAGTTGAAAAAAAAGTTAGATGGCGGACCCTTTATAATTTTCTTTTCGATTTCCCATACTTGGGACTTATGAATTAACCACTGATATAAAATAATTCCTCTGTGGTTTTTTAATTAAATTTTTTTGTTATGCTCTTTCATGTAAAACTCTTCATTTTTACTTGAAAATAATCGATATTTCAAGCAAGGGCACTTCAAAAAACTGTAAAATACGTATTTTAATGGTCATGTCATGAAATCATACCTGTAGCCCAAGTGAGTGGTCCTACCCAGCTACAAATTTTTTGCACTTTAAAGAATACCTAACACTATCAGCCAACAATAAATTTTTCCGATGTGTCGCTTCTCCAATTTTTCAGAGGCAATTTCAATTCTTTCTATCAATTTTTCAGAATATGTAAATTTGCAGACAATTGAACAGATAATTACCAACCCCCAATTTTACACCAACATTTTCCTAAAATATTTTTATCCTTTCTCCACCTACCTGTAAAAATCAATTTGATGCAACTTTTATCTGGCTTCAGCTATAAATTTTTTTAAGATGGCTCCTTTTTGGGTATTTAAATACCCAATAGGCAGGAATGCATTTATAGCAAAATATGCACTTCAAATCGATGCGATTTAAACTCAAATTCTTTGATTCAAAAAGATATTTTGTTTACCCTGTTCTCCGACTTAATGAAAAAAACATGCATTTGCATAAACTTCCGGTCCCTGGCTATAACTAGGATTTTGGCATTGTCTGAAAACATTTCCGGTCCCTGGTTATAACTATTACTTTGACATTGTCTGGGGTAGTTCCATTTGTATGCATAGTATAGTGTAGGGTCTTCAAATACTAAATCTCTTAATTGGCAATTCTATTTTTACGCAAGGTGTATGACATTTTGTATACAAACCACAATTAAAAACTTTATCCTAAATTAATTAATCTTCTATATATGAGTCATTCCATGCAAACCAAACGATTTTTGTTTGCTTTGAAATTTGGCAGACGTATTCCTATTTCAAAAAAAGTTGACAAGTATTTTTGGAAAAAATTGAAATATTTTTTAAATGAGTTATTTGCAAGGACTTTACTATTACAAGCTTTATGAGAATAAAGTTAATTTAAAACTACACAGAAAAAAAACTTCCTTACTTTTTTTCAATTAAATCGGGTTGGAGAAAATGTTAAAAGCTGTCAATTAAAAATTAATTGAATCAATTAAATATTTGCGCAAATTCGAAACTTACTTGCCATTTTTTTTTTATATTTTCGCTCAAAATCAAACATCAATGCAGTGTTGTTGTTTTTGTAATATTTATGTAGTTGGTTTTCATAAATGTTTATGTGTAGTGGTATTAGTAATAAATATTTTAAATTCATTTAAATTAGATTAGAAATTATTTCTTTTTAAGTTTATTACTTTATTAAGTTGAATAATTTAGTTACAGTGTTTTAAATCTGAATATTTATTTATTTTAAAACATTATCATAAAATTGATAATGTAATTTTTAAAGTTTAATTTCGTTTAATAAAAATTTTAAATTTTTTTAAACAGAAAGAAAATTAAAAAAGTTTTAAACAAAAAAAAAATACTCTGATTCCAACACAAGGGCTAATTTTTGCAAAGAAAATAACTCCTAGGCTTCAATAGAAAGAAAAAAACTAATTTCTGTGTGAATTTGTTCACATAAGTATAAATTATTCTTCTAACTAAATGAGAATTTCATGCCGGTTTAAATTCAATGTTATGAAATTTAAGCTCGTAAAAAACATTTGGTATGGCAACAACACTTTTATAAAAACCTATTTGGAATGGGAACAACTGATCCCATTTTAATCAAATTAATTTTTATTTAATTGAAAAATTGCCGGTATATTTTTCAAAATAAATTTTAATGCGCTGTTGAACATGTCTGTTTGTTTCGGTATTGAATCGCTTTGGAAAAAAAAGTTTTTTTTAACGTTTCTCACTGAAAATATAAATGTTTTTAATACAAAATATGCAAAATTGCAAAATAGGCTAGTTGGTAGCGTGTTGGCTTATCAGTGCGGCGGTAGTGGGTTCGATTCCCACCAGAGGCAGTGGTCTCTTTCGCTACAACGCATCGAAAACCATAGTAGCTAGTGCTCGGTTAGGATAATAGTATATAATTTGTAATTATATGATTATTAATTAATAAATAATAATAATAATAATATCTTGTTACTAACTTAACGTACGGCTACCAATTTTTAATTTATTGTGAAATGCAGTTTCTCAATGATACCGGTATGTTCCGGTATCGTTTATACCGATACGAATGAATAACCGAAACAAACAAAACAGCGATACCAATGCCGGTATTAATACCGTTATACGTTTTGATTGCCAGCCTTGAAATAAACTAATAATTAAATTTTTTTACTTAGATAATTACATTGGCTTAAGCCAGCTTTGAGCCTCCGCCGGTAATTTTTAGCTTAGCATCCCTTTCGTCTTATTATTATTATATATTTTTAATTCTTATTATTCTGCACACACTGATGTAGTCTCGGCTGCTTGATTGCTAGATGACCTGTAAACCATCAAGCAAACTTTGGCGGAATTTTGGGCGATTGGCCGAAATACTTTGAAATGTATTAAATGCTAGAGAGAGATGACTGTATATTTTTTATAAAAATATAATATCTCACTCTTACCCACCACCTACAATGTAACAAACAAAAATAAGCGTCTTTTGAGAGAATTCGCCGCAGATACGACAACAAAAAATCCACTAAGATTCTTATTTGCTCCACCACTACACAAAACCACTGTCATTCTCTCATCTTCTCTTTCGATTCGGCACCCACTATCTCTCTTTTAATCCATATACTTAGATTTTGCATTGTTTTTGGCAAAGAAATATTTAAAAAAAAAAGTATTTTGTTGAAGTTACTACCACTTTTTTAGTTTTTTACTAGAACTCCACTAGTACGATACATAAATTTGAAAAAGTTTCTTAGCAAACCGAAACACTGCCATTATTTGTTAAAAAAAAGTTAAATTTGTGTTGAGTTAAACAAAAATGTTAATTTAATAATAGTTTTTAAAATTTATTAAATGTTTTGGTAAAGTAAGTATTTGAGAATTGATTACTTTTTAACGTGCTTGAGATGATTTTCTTTTAAAAGATGAATTCTTAATTTATATATTGTTTGGATTCTTAAGAAAAAGTGAATAAGAAAAAGTGAATAAGAAAAGTGAATAAGAAATGTACAAAGAAAATACCCTCTTTATAAATAAAAAAAAAACATGCTTAGGCGGCGAAATTAAAGCATTATGGATAACAAAGGCAACAAACACATACCCAATATCAGTCAGGGATGATACACTAGGTACAAAGTAATTTTTTTTTTTAAAGTTAATTTGTGTAGTTTAATGTATTCTCTGCATAAGTTTAGTATAATTAACCCAAAATTTTGTTTATATATTCTACAAAATATGCATTAACAAAACCTCTAAAAAAATGTTTCTCTTAAAACCAGTTGGCATATAAAATTTAACAGATGTTTAGTACCTTGGTTCTTCTTATGTCTATATGTTCGTCGGTTTAAACCCCAATAATTAAAACGTTGTTTTTAAGTACTTTAATAAAAAATATTAATAATTATTATAAAACAAAAAACCATTTTTTTTAAATGGTTTTATGCCGTAAATTTTGAAACTCATTTATATTTTAATCATAAACGGTGTAAAAAAAACGTATATAACCTATTCATTAATTTATATAGTTCCATACTAGAAAAATGCAAATCTTCTTTTGGATAAAACTATATATTGCCACAGTCTGTAGATTAGACTGTCCCAAATTTAAAAATTTCGTAATGTACTCAAATGATAGGAATTATTCAGATGTTTATGGCTAAAAACTAGAATTTTTTTTGAGAATACATACTTATAGTGTTTGGGCAAAGAAGAATTTAAAAGTTTGGCAATGCAGAGCATACTATGGGAAAAACATTTATAAAATTTCCATAAATGAAATTTGGTCCACCACAGCATCATTCAGTTTGAAACAAGTAATTTTATGTATTACTTGTTTTAAATTGAAAGACTATAAATATATTTTCAAAAAAGCCTTAAGAGCGATGGTCCGCTTGTCTGTTTCTGATGGGGTTATAACTTTTGATGGCTAAGTTGCACTTTATGGGGCGTTCTCAAAAAAAAAAACACTTTTTTTTTTGTATTTTCGTTTAAGGGTAGCGACGCCCCCCATTGCCCAAAAACCGGTACGCGTAGTACATACAAGTGTGTGTACTCTAATGAAAGGAAATTTCATTAGGATTTCAAAAATAATATTATTTTTAGGATCTATAGTACATAACGCCCTCTACACCCTAGAGCGCTATTTTTGAAAACATTTACAAATACACCGACATTATGACAAAATCCTTTTTTTTATCAAATCGCAAAATGGACAAACACTCAGCGAAGCCGATAAACTGCCTATCACAGAGGAAAAACCCCTAAGCCCGGCCGAAGGCCCCGTCAAGCAGAAAAACTTTACTCAGCGAAGACACTAAACTGCCTATCACACAGAAAACCTTTACGTAGCGAAGCCACTAAACTGCCTATCACATAGGAGAAAACCCCAAAGCCCGGCCGAAGGTCGGTCACTTAGAAAAACTTTCCTCAGCGAAGTCGGGACTTGGACGGACCGGAGCAGAAAAACCCTTATATTTTGTACTATCACCTCCACGCGGTTATCCCTGGATAATGCCAACGACAGCAACTAAAAATACATATTTTCACGTAAAATTCATTATTTGAACAGTAAATTTTACAAAAATAGCAAAAAAAAAAAAACAATAAAAAACACTAAACAAAACTTCCTCCCCATTTTTGAACTTCATATATACTTAAAATATCTAAAGGGCGCTTCGTATCGTATGGATCATATCTATATATCATAAAATATCATTTTTGAAATCTTGAGGAAATTTCCTTTCATTTGAGTAACCCACCTAGTAAAAAACGCTGCTTCAATGCAAGCCGGTTTGTAAGGGAGTACACCAAAAAGAATCCTTTACAAAAATGCTTACATAGGCCATGATTTTTATATGACGAATTCCCACTTGGAAGCATTACTTTTAGGCAAAATAAGCGAGGATTTTAGCGCTTACAAAAAGCTGTAATTTCATGGCTTTCAATAAAACATATTTCATGTCTAAATTGTAACGATTAAAAGTAATATGAATATAATTTATTTTACAGATAGTTTTTCTGGGACATTTTGGTAAATTATTACCAAATCTTTTACCATCTCTGTTCTGTATGCACAGATTTTTTGTTGTCTAAAATGTTGTCGATGTTTTTGTTTGTAATCTGTTTTGTGATGTTTATTTGGTGGAGTCTCTCCTAAAGATATAAAGAGAGTATAAAAATGGAGTGTAATGGTGAGAGAGCATAATAAAAAGGGGAGCATTTTATCTCACTCTCGGTCTCTTTTTTTTTTAAATTTTCTTTATGATGTGTGTTTTTTCTTGTTGTTGTTGTTGTTTGTTTCTGATTTGTATTTTGGAGACAACAATGTGGTGCGTGGAAAACGTAACGATTCATTTTAACTTTTTGAATTGTTTTTGAATTGGTTTTGAATTTTGCATAGTGTTTTGCTGTTTAGTTCGGTACCGACCGTTATAACGTTTACACACTGTCAGCGGGTTACGCCAACATTTTTTTCTGTTCTCGAAATTAAAACAAAATCGAATTTTAAAACCAAACAAAAAAATAACAGAAATAAAACAAAAGCCATAACGTGTGTTTTAACAAAGTTTTTGAAGCAGCTTCAAATAAAAAAAAAAAAGAAACAACAATAAATAAGTGATTTCCTTTAAATCGACCGAGTTTTTTTTATTGCAAAAAAATAAAGTCATAAAATATTTAAACAAAAGTTATACTTTTTTAAATCAATTCAAATTAACCAACCACTCAACAACATCATTATCATCATCATCAACAAAAAAACCATAAAAGGTGTTTTAATTTAAAGTTTTAATTATATTTTTTATAATACTAGTTAGTTACGATATATTATTATATTTTTAAATTAAAAAAAAAAAAATAATTTACATAAAAATTTAAGTGAATGTGTATCAGATTTTTTATTTATTTTTTTGAACTAAAATTTAACATTGAAACGGAAGCTGCATGATTTTTATTTTTTTAATGTATAAAAAAAACTTGGTTAACTAAAGTTTTATATTTGAGTTTTTGTTGTTGTCATTTTAATTCCGTTTTAAGCGTCGTTCGTTGTTTGGTTGTCATATTTCTTTTTTTTTTTTTTTTTTTTTTTTTTTTTGTTTTTGCAAAAATGTCGGTTTCGTTTGAATATTCTAGTGCGTTGTCTTTGTTTTTGTTTTTTTTCTTTCTAGTTTTTAATAATATATCATTGTTATACTTTAGTTTTGTTGAAATATTTATGCTTCATGAATTTTTATGTTTTTATTCTTGAAAAAATGTAAAATAAACTCTGAAGGGAGTTTTAAAAGTGTCGTATTTGAAAATTTATGCAACATATGAAATTGCACGATATTTTCAAAAAATATCATGGACGGTAACCGATTCGATGCGGTTAACGGTAAAGCTATTTTCTTTTATTTCGGTAACGATATTATAGGGCTATCGACATTTAGGCTAAAATGCGCGTTAAAATAAGGCGTTCCTCAAAAAAAAGAAACTTAGATGTTCCCCTCCAGAATTTTTTTCCATCTTCGGTTAAGTGGGCCCGGGCCCCTTTAATATAAATATTTCAGTTATTTAGGTAACGTTTTATTTAATTATTTCTGTAACGGTATTTTAGCGGTAAACGCATTTTAGCCATTTCGGTAACGGTATTTTAAGGGGGGACATTTCATACGCGGCAGAGAAAGCAGACCTTTTTTAAAAACTCATAACTCAGTCAAAAACAAACATTTTTCCAAAAATTTTATTATATTTGTTATTGTAGAGAATTAAACAAATTACAAGAATAAAAATTCAAAAAAATATATTTTTCACTCCAACATGGTTTTATAGAGGTCCAAACTGGCGGCAGAGAAAAAAAAAAACGGGGCCTAGTGATTGCAGCGCTGGGAGTCGCAAAAATTGTCCGATCTGGAAAAAAAATTACTTTTTTAAATCTTAAAAAAATTGGTTATCGTATGAGACGAGCTTTTTTTAAAATTTTTTTTAATTTTTGGTGATGTTTCAAATTTAAATGTGTGTTTTTCGAAAAAAATATTGACTTTAAAAATTCATAAAAAATCGAAAAAAAAATTAAAAAAAAGCTCGTGTCTGTCATACGATAGCGAATAAAGTTTAAAAAAATACAAACAAAAAAAAAAATTTTGACAAAAAATGAACCCGCTAGTGCCGCAACCAGTACGAAAAACATGGTTTCGAGATAAACGCGTTCAAAGTTTGCGAACAAAGAAAAAAAAGGTACGTAGGTAGCGCGAAAATTAAAAATGCGCTCTCATTAATCCGGCTCTAATTTTTGAACCCATAGGAATTTTTCCATGCAATTTTTTTTCTTAAGAATATTTACTAAAATACAAAATTATAAAAAAAGTCGATTTCAAAAAACGACCAATGACATGTCCCACCTTAAGGAGAACAGTTTTGTAGTTATTTCGCTAACGGCACACAGACAAATTTAGCTGTTTACCTACTGATATTCGGTTACTTCGACTCAAATTCGGTTATTACGAAGTTCAGTTCGTTGGAAGAACTTAACATTAGTTTTCAAAAGTTCAGTTAATTTAACTAAATTTGTGTTGCAACATACAAAATATTTAGAAATCTAATATAAATATCGTTGTACTAACTGAGTTAACTAAGTTGTTAACATTAAAATACACTTTTCAATTTGGTTGTCACTTTATATCTCTGTGTGGGTATTTTAAGAGCAATTTCGGTGTAGTCACATCATTCCCGAATTTCATTGACTGTGCTAATAGAAAATAATTCGTAAAGAATTCAGCTTAAACTACTAAAAATTAGTTAAAAATGCCGTTGTAGAAAAAAACGGCCAAAATTAGAAAAAAATTATTTTTTGCTAAATATTAGTAAGATACACTGAACCAAAAACAGCGGTGAAATCAACTAAATCCCATGTTAAATTGATGAAGGGGTGATTACTATACAACCAACAAAATCTGTCCGTAAATTTAACACCTTTTTTTAGTAAATGTAGATCTTGACGTTTAACTATTTGTTGATTTTTATTTTGACAAATTATCATCAAATATATTAACAAAAATAGAGACGGAGGAGATTAGAAAAAATAAACAAAAAAAAAAATAATCTAAAAATAGAATATTTGTGTTTGTGTTGGTCACTTTTGAGTATAACACAGTACAAAATTTTTCACCTGATTG
The DNA here is from genome assembly GCA_021234595.1 of Delia radicum. Taxonomy (NCBI): domain Eukaryota; kingdom Metazoa; phylum Arthropoda; class Insecta; order Diptera; family Anthomyiidae; genus Delia; species Delia radicum. The sequence goes on from CM037851.1 coordinate 100,188,396, forward strand.
ATTCGGGACTCAATTCTAATAATTTTTTGTGAAAGTAGCCCCAAAAATAAGAACTTGTGCATCATTCGTTTGGTCAAGTTACATCAAATAAAATTTTAATAATTTTTTGAAGTTAGTAAGTATCGTATAGGGAAATTTGTCACATTTTAGGCTCTTTTGTTTGACATAACTCAAGAACCACTAGTCGGATTTTGCTGAAACAAATTTAGAAAAATCAAGAATTACAAATACTTGTATCTGTCCATATAACGTTTCGCTACATAAGCAACAGTTTCGCAGTTATAAATAAATTGTATGAAGAAAAAAAAAATATTTTTTGCCTAAAAAATTTAAATTTTTTTTTTTTTTTAATTCATAAAAAGTCCAAAACGGTAAAAAATGTCAAGTCCTATTACTTTCACGTAAAGTCACATAACCTATGAACAAAATGAGATATAAATCATGAAAATCGATGAACGCGTTTCGCTTTTAGTCACAATTAAGTGAAGGTATGAATTTCAAAAATTTGCTCGAGTAATTTGTGATAGGTAAAATAAAATAAAATATTTTTAAGGATTTGGAAGTTTTTTAATTTTTTTTTTGATAGCAAAAATAAAAGAAACTATTTTATTCTTCTTCTTAAGCTCAACATTTCTAAATTAAAATTGTCAAATGCATATTAATTAAAAATTAATTACGACTGTCTATATGACTTTAAAATAACACTGTACTAAAATATATTATAAAATTTGCCCTGTGGCAATGTCTCAACTTAAAACGAAAAGTTGTCAACAGCGAACTTAAAAAGCATACGTCAATCTGGTAACGTTGTGAAAACGAGACAGAGGAGATTAGAAAAATAAACAAAAATCTAAAAATAGAATATTTGTGTTTGTTAGTGTTGGTCACTTCTAAGTATAATATACAATAACAGAAAAGCTAATAGGAAAGACAACTGCAATTTAGCTGCATTACATTCGAGGCCATACTTGGGTGTGATCGCTAAACCGGTCATGACTTGGTATTGTTACGTTTGTAATGTAAGAAGAGCGCAGGTTTAATTCGTACAGCCGTCAATCTGACAATTATAAATACACAAATAATAATACAGTTTAAATGGAAATCACTGATAACTCCTGCCCATAAAAAGGCAGAAACTAGTCTAGTCTGATTTAAAAATTAATAGTGTTTATAATTTTTTAGAGAAAAACGTTTATTCTTCTTCTTAACCTCAACCTTTTTTAAAAAAATGTGTTATGTTAACAAATTTATTTAATCAAATTGTATAATTATTTTGTTGTTTTAACAATGCACTTTATTCAATATGCCAATGAATTTTATTTAACTACAGTGGACTCGCAGAAACGGGAACTTCCAGTAACATGAACGTCCCAGAAACAAGAACACTTATTTTTACATTGAATATTCCAAAACGTGAACAAAGTTCAATAGCTCTAAAACCTGAACACATTTTTTTATAAGAAATGTTTCTTTTTCTTCAATATTTTAGTAATTTGGGGAATCCCCGAATAATAATTTCACTACGTTCTTATAGTAAACACCTTTTCTAACGTGAACAGAAAAACTCATTTTTTTCCTGTATCTTCGAATTTGAGAATTTTTTTTATCAAGATTTTACGATTCTAGGGAGACAAAATTCTATATCTTAGAAAATAATAAAGCTAGAGTCATAAAATTTGGTGGACAATGTTCTCGGACTATGGTGCAGCTTTGGTGAAAAAGTGGACCGAATTGGACAAATGCCACGCCCACCACCCAGATAATTGATAAATGTGCGTATGATACGATTAATGTTGAAAAACACTGGATGATTAAATAGGAACTAAAAATTAATTTGTACAAAAAAGGGGCATGTCTACTGCCTTTAAAACTGAAATATGCATTGGAGTATTTAAAATAAATACTTACAAGTTAGAAATGACAACAAATGCTTAATTTTTATTTAATGAAAAACTATTTAAATTTTTGTTATCAATGTACACACAAATTAAAATAATTTATTAAATTTTATGGTTGTCATCAAGTACTTCAGAGGTCAATGCGAATTTTGTATAAACTGGAGGTCTGCGCAAACTGTTGATATCTGGATCTGATGATATTAAAAGTCTATTCATTAAATCTGTATTAGTGTCAATTGTAGAAGTTTTTCGGGTGTAGTATTCTCCACATTTTCGTTGGTGTTTATTTCTTGCTTCTAACGCCTCCTCCGAAAATTGTCCAATAGGAAGAATGCATTCATCAATAATTTGTTTTGAATGCCATAAAACTTTATAGACCGTCACAGGCATACAGTACCACAAATATTCTTTCAAATAAAGTTATTATTTTTCCACAATCATGGTCAAAAGAACGGTCAATTCTTGTAATTTCGGGTTCTGTTAGCCATAATCAAAAATTTCATGGTATGAGATGTTGTTACTCATGGTAGATTATTTATAAGATCGGCAAATTTCGGCAGACAATTTAACTGGTTGCTTTAAGTACACAGAAAAAATTATGGGCCAAAAATATCTAATTAATCGATTATTTGAATATCAATGGCAATTTAAACAATTTTTTTAATTGATTCAATTAAAAAATTTATTGAGTTTTCTAATATATCCATACAGTGTTGACAACATGTAAACTAATTTTTTAAAAATTTCGCAAACTATTTTTTTTAATTTTATTTAGATTAAATAATCAAACAAAGGTTTAATTATATCAATATATTATTTAATTTTTAAATAAAAAGAAAAAAACAAATCGCAAATGATTAACTTTTAATAAGTTGAATATTTTACCGATTTCAAATACACGCAAAATCGTAGTTATTTCACAAGAGTTTGCAACACTCTTTTTGTTGAGATATTCGTGTACGCACGAAAACTTAATTTAGTTTCGTGTTTTATCTGTGGTAATAAAAGTGCTCATGTGGATTTCAATAAACCTTATCGAAAAAGGACAATTAAACTATAATTTTTGTAAATAATTAAATTTTCAATAAGTATAAGTGTCATTGAACTATCATTTTAAAGTTGTGTGTGTTTTTTTAAGAAAATAATTTAATTACAAGAAAAAGTTCAAGACAAGACAAGCAAAACAAAAATTTTGTCTTTACTTTTATTTGTTTTCTTATAATACATTTTTACATTAAAAAGCTTTAATTTTATTATAAATAAAATGTCAATTTAATTTACAAACCTACATTTCTTTTTTTATTTAATGGGGGCATATAACAAAAATAAAAAATACGAGTTTTCAATTAAAACTACCATTGTTTTCTTCTCAAGTTTCAATTAAAGTTTTAATCAATTTAACGTAACTTTTTAATTGAGGTTGTAAAGAAAAACAATAACTCTTTTAATTGATATTATTATTATTTTAATTGAAAGAGTTTTAATAAACTGTCTGCAAATTTTTTTAGTTAATACTATCATTTCAGTCGTAGGTGCAAAATCAATTAAAATATTAATTGATTCAATAAAATTTTTAATTGAAACCCGTTTTTAGTTTTTTCTGTGTAGACACTTTAGCTATTTGTATAAAACAAATTTTGTGCTGATCCGTTGTGTTCCCTAAAACTTAAAGCTTAGAAAAATTTTTTTTTTTTGAAAATTTCCGAAACAACTTGTTTCTCAAATTAAATAACATTAAGAAACGTATTGACACGATTTATAAAGAGGAGAAACTAGGTAAACTAACTAAAAAAAAATTTTAAAAAATAAGTTTACCGATAAAAAGTTATACTCATTTAAAAATGCTCAATTTTAAACAAGTTTTATTGCATTTTAAATTTACTCATAGATGTTCAAGTTCAAAGTACCGTTATTTTGTTACTGTTGACAAATATGTTGAACTTTTTGCTTTTTTCTACTCAGTAAGAAGTCCTCTTTCATTATTGATTAAAATTGAAAGTCAAAATCTTACACCGTGCAGTGTTGCCAATAAAAGTAAATGTGTATGAAAACAGTGATACCATCGTATTTCAATCTACATTTACCAAACTTAATTGGTTTATAATTAAAAGCTGAACCAAGTAAATGAATAACTAAAATCTTTTTTTTTAAGTTTAAAAGTAATGTAATTCTGTTTTACAAGATTTTAGTAACAATAAATATTAAGAAAACATTGTTTATTTGGGAAACATTCATATGGCATCTCTCTTTTAGAACATATGACATCAAAACATGTGTTCAATCATATGTTAATAAAAGCACGCTCATAAAGAAAAGAATATTTTTTTCAAGTTTAATAATTGTTGCTTAAATATACAAAAAAAATGCAAGTTACATATTTTTAACAATGTGTTACATATGTACATTATTGTTTAATATTACATTTGCAGGGGCAAACATAGAAATGCGAAGCATGATGAGATAATCCTTAAATTTTAAGTTTACAAAAAGAAAATAACACATACGCAGAGTATGTGATGGACAAAGGGTCCGAAGCATCTCTTAAACAACATTTTCTTATATTTTCATTGTGGATTATTCTTCTTTTCAGTCCTATAAAACTTAATATAAAAGCAGACGGAATTTTAAATTATTGTAATTTTTGTTTTTTTAATAAACAATGTTTTTGACAAGAAAACCATATGTTTTTGGCACTTCGATAATAATTTGGAAAAAAATTCGAGTTTTCGATTTTAGGATTTGAGAACACCAAATTTCAATTTCGTGTGATTTCACAAATTCGTTTTAATTGCAAAACGTTTAAAAGTAGGGACATGGGCGTATAATTAATATCATTTCATAAATTCACTTAAACTAAAAATAAAAGCACACTAAATATTTCACTTTCTTAAATAATCCAAAAATAAATTGCCAATCTTTACACTACTTTAAACGATCTTTAAACCAGCAATAAAACTATCAAAATAACATATTTTTTTTTATCAAGTTAACTTTTCTGCCGCTTTTTTATAAATTTTTGTGGAATTAACAAATGAAATTTTGTTATTTAATTAACAAAAATTTGTCAAAACAACAATTGGTTTGTAAATCGATGAAAATGGTTGGTTTTTACAAAAATTCACATCAATTTGAATAAAATGGAGGTTGTTTTAACAATAAATTTTGTTAAAAGTTAACAAAAATTTTGTGCTGATTTCACTTACGACTTTTGGTTCAGTGTAAGCATAGCAAAAATAAATGTGTTGAATCTACAAATTTTAAGTTAGATTAGACTAAAGTGGCACTATGCATCGCGACCAGAAGTCGGTGTTTTGTGCTGCCAACGAATACACCCTATAGGTTCAGGCTCGCTACGAAGCCAACTATCCTACCAGGTAAACAATACCAAACGTCCGATTTCGTCACTATTCGACCACCAAAATAACGCACCCTTCTGTCGGAGTACCTCGGATATTTGCAGAGAACATGCTCTGAGGTCTCGGGTTCCAATTCACAAAACCTGCACGTATCCGTAGGGGATCGTCCCATCTTATACAATTGATAGCTAAGGCCACAGTGTCCCGTGAGGTAACCCGTCACGGGCCTTAGTTCCCAAATTTTAAGTTATTTTTGAGCTAAATTTTAGTTAATTGAAAATAACAAATTAATCTGCTAAAATCAGCAAAAAAAAAAAAAAATTTTCCCAAATATCAGTAGACAAATAATATCATAAAAAAAATTTGAAAATTTTACAGTTTTTTTTTTTTTTATTTAATTTTGAATTGTCACAAAGAAAAAACTAAAAACGGGTTTTACTTAAAAAAATTATTGAATCAATTAATATTTTAATTGATTTAGCACCAATACGGCAGTGATAATACCAATTAAAACTTTTAGTGAAAATTAAAAAGGAAGAAAAGTTATAAAATGGCGCAAATTTCCTTCTTTTTTTGGCGATTTTTTACATTTGTTCCAAAGAAATATAGGTATAATAGTGCGTATCAAATTAAAAGTATTTTAAAGATTAATCTACCTAAAAACATTTTACATTTCAATACGCAACATTTCTACAGACATTGCCTAAGATATTATTTTAAGCCAAAATTGCAAAATATCTCGACCAAGTTGGCGACTCAATCACCAGGTGACAAATACAAATTGTCTATAAGCCGTGGTTTATATAAAATGACTTTAAATAAGTTGGGCGCCATCACTGTGGCAGCAAGTTCAAAAGTATATTCTTTCTTATCTTTGAATTATCATATCCAGTATAAATGAATCAATTCCACACAATTTAAATTTATTGATCGTATATTGGTAAACTTCAATACACATTTCTTCTTTTTTTTTTATCAACGTTTAAACAATTCATAAAAGCATAAAACAAATCAAACTTAAAACGTAAATATGATAAAGAACAACATAAAATACATATTTCCTAAAACGCAAAAAAGCATAAAACTTAAAAAAAGGAAAGAAAAACATAAAAAGAAATAAAGAAAAAGGAATCAGGTTTTCTCATACATACAAGTTTGTATTTTTTGTAACATATAAAAACATATAAAAAAAAACACAGTCAAACATAAAGATAAATAACAAAAAGGAACAGCATAAACAGCAAAACAACAAACACAAACAAAAGTAACGAAAAAACACAACTCTGTATAAAAAGAAGACGAAGACGAAAACACACACATTAATTTTTCATTCAATTTATGCGTCGACGTTTTCTACAGACCTTCGTATGTACTGATGCCAACTTGGTGCTTTTGTAGTTAGAATTCTACTGCGTTTAATGGTCAAAATTTTGTTTTGGCCTGTAATTCGATCATTTGGATGATAAAATATAGCATAAGGTAACACACGAACTAGTTTTTGAAATCTAATGTAATACGTGTAATATGATTAAAATACAGCCCAAAACAAAATTTTGAGTCATGTAAACGCAAGTATAATTCTAGCTAGAAAAACAAGGTCGCCAATTTAGCTCTTTTCCGGCTGGATCTAGCCATTTTATATTTATCTAGATATAAAAATTGCTAAATTGCTATATAGCCGTAAGATTTAGCCAATAAATTTTTCCCAAACAATTTTTCCTTACATATTTCGCAGTTAATTTCATACCAGACTTGGGCGACGTCAATTGCATTTCACAATCATTCACTTGTGACATTTTTCTATATGATCAATAATTTCCGACCTACGCTCATACTTGGAAAATCTGAAACAGTTTTAATACCAAACATGGGGACTACTAACAACATCTGGGTATTTAATTACAGGGAAATTACTCAATTACACTTAATTACATGTAATTAGACGTCAAAACGTAATTTGCCTGTAATTAAATACACAATTATTGGTATTATATCCCATGTCTGGTATTGGCAAAATAGAAAATTTTCCATGCAAGCGTTTAAGCCTACATGTGTGACCGTAGGTCTGAAATTATTAATGATATAAAAAGTTACACAAGGTAATGATTGTGAAATGCAATTGACGTCGCCCAATTCTGTTTCATACAAAAGTACTTGAATTTTTGCGATTTTCAAAATTTTTTATTTTCATCATGTAGTTTTCACATGTAATTTTTATACATTAGATTTAAAATAATGTTTTTTCGTTTTTTTTTGTAAAATTTTACATGACATATTTTTGAAAGTAGGAAAACTGAAAACAAGGGTAGGAGTAGTGTGTTCAGGTGAAGTTAAAAGTATTATAAAAACAATACATTTCCTGGAAGGGAAAAAATCGGAACATTTTGATCAAAAACTACACTTTTTCCGATAATATAAATTGAACGCCTGATGTCGGAGACCAGATATGGATTCAGCGTACCTTTTACCTTTAAAAAAGTATACTTTAGTTTTAGAGTCAAATATTATTCGGCCTGAATCTTTAGGTGTAAATAGTACTTACATGTACTCACGATTGCTCCTCACTGTATAGTGAAAAATTAAATTTCTTCTACAAATGACTGTTTTTTCACTTAAAAATAAAGATACTGTGTAGTACAACGCAATTAACTACAAATATATTCAGCAGAAGTTCATTGAGTGCACTTTAATTATTGAGTTTTAGTATCATTTTCCGAGTTTAGCCATTTAAAGCAATTTTTTCTTCGTAATCTAGCCATTTTTTCACTTCAAGAGTTGGCAACCTTGTAGAAAAGCACCAAGTTGGCATCAGAGCTTCGTATAAGAAGTTTTTTGTTTTTATATTGTATTTCTTATTGGAATTATACTTTTGAAGGAGGCTGACACAAACACACTCACTCATTGCACAGTGGTGTGTTTCACAAATGTTTTGAAAATAATTCTGATATTTCTTATTTGCTTGTTGGCGTATTTTCGCAATATCCTGGTCTAGTTTTTTTTGCCAATGGAAGAGGCAAATGAACTCCGATTTCTTTGAAAACAATTGGTGATACTGAATTTTTGTGACTTTTTAAATTTTTCTGAAAATATTAAACTTATATTTCGCAAAGGAATATTTGTAATTCGCATCTTGTAACGATATTTAATACTAAGCTGTACCTAGCTATCGTTTTTTTTAAAACAGAAAAGAAATAAGCCTAAAAAAATCCCAAAATTTCCGAAAAACTAAAAAATTTTTAGAAATAATTTTTTACATTTGTTGCTTTATTGTCCACATTTAAAGCGATGAAAGCATAATTCCATCGTGTTTGAATTAAATTAAAGCAACTGCAACTGTTTACACTTTCCAATTTCTGTTGTGCACTCAAAAAAAAAATTAGTTGAAATTTGAGTAAAAAAAAATGGTTGAATTCGGAGCGGAATAATAAGTTTGTGTATAATATTATGTGTATGTGATTAATATTATTTTCATAAAACTCAACAATATTAAGTAGTATTTTTGAAAAACATAAACACTACATGTGTTTCGGAAGAAACTTTTAATCTGTAGGCCCAAGAGTCTTGCTACCTTTCTGACCACAAAATTACTAAAATCACGTTTTTTTTTAATTTGAAGGCATTTTATTTTAAGCGTGGACAAGATAATACATTGAAATTTTTGTTGATTGATTAAATAACTTATAACTTGCTGTCAATATCATCTACAATGTTAAAGCAATCGGAACGAATTTGATATTTCTCATAGGCAAAAAACCGGACCGGGTTATTGCAGAAATGCAACATTTTGGTTTTCAAATGCGCTTAACGTATGTACTGTATGAGCTAACCCACTAGAGTAAGCATATTTATTGTAGGCCATTACAAGTACAATTTTTCAAACATTATTTTATTACTTTCTCATGCAAATATAATTTCAATATTTTTGTTTCTTTAAGTTTTTTCTGTTAAGAAAAAAAGGAAAAATTAATCCACTTTCAAAATAAAGACTTTTATCAAATCGTTAACTAGCAAAAATTCAATAATCAATATCTCAGTTGTTTTTGAAATTTTTTAATTTTTTCTTTTACATTAAAAAGATCCTCTGTTATTGTACCTAATTCCATTCTTAACTCATTTCTTTTTTTGGAAAATGGACTCATACCACTTTCAAAATAAATGGTTTATATGTACCTCAAATAAGACTACAACGGTAGGACTTACATATTAACTGAAAGGAGTCAGATTGGATGCATTTTAAAAATGTTTTATATAAAAAACTACATTTCCATGCACCAAATTTTAAAGAAATATATATAAATTGGTGGTCATAACCTTATCAATTTTTAAAAGTTAACTTTTTTTGATGAAAATTAAAATCCGAGGCCATACTCTATATTTCTTTATTAGGATATTGGCCTAACAAATAATCTATAGAGTTTTTGTTTTCAAATTTATTAATTTACCACTTTCAGGAATGTGTTGATAGATCTATTTCGAGAATTTTCTAGGTTCCCATCATCAGAACACGTTTTGAAAGAAGTGACAATCCCATTTCAAACATCAAACATTCATATAAACTAGTTTTCTCACTAAATGAGAACTAATATATGAGCTCGAAGTTAAAAATTATCACCATTGATCCAAAAATAAATTGAAAACTTGTTTGTTATGTGCACCGACTACCTTTGGTAGATATATAATCCACGCTTTTTGTTAACTTTTTTGTTACTATGATATTTGTAAAACTCCCCACTGTTCATTGGGGAAACAATGTGTGCGTGTGTGTTTTAAGGTTTGTTGCAAAAAGTTCTCAGAAATACTTAAGTATGTAGTTAGTACAGTGGTTGTTTTTATTGTTTTGTGTGCTTTTTTACATTTAAGGCTTGTAGATTTTTTTTGTTTTGGGGTCTCTTAGGTTTTTTCCATATAATTTCTTTAATCTCTACTTCTTCTGTATAGGAAAGTAACAATTTTATGTCGCATACAGGTTTTGTGTTTGTTGAACTATTAAACATGTTTAAATTTACTGAGAATATCGTTTAGCAAACGAAATAACTTTACTTTTGCTATGTAGTCGGTTTTTTTTTTGCCGAAAGTGCGGGTGTTAGTAATGAATTCATTTTTAATGAGAGTGTACACAAGTAATGAGGAAAGCAATACTGAAAAGAGTGAGGTGCTATAAATAGCTATATAGTATGTGCTCTTTCTTTCTTCTAGTCCTTTAACAAACAGGATATGCCTAACGATTGAGAGTTATTTTTTATTATTTTTGTTTCGGAGAGTTTTGAGAGAGATTTGTCACATGTTTTCCTTGTGATTTTGTTTTTTTTTTTGGAGATTTCGTATTTTTCCCATTGCTACTCTGACTAACCAAATGATTTTTTTTTTATTTTTGCAATACGGCGAATTGAAACAATATCAAATCTTTGTAATACATTGAATTTTGTTATAATTTTTATTAACGAAAACAAACAGTTTGATATTAATAGTCATCGATCTAACAAGAAAGTTGTTACCAAATTGTAAAAAGTTATTTGTTGCGGTATAAGAAATAAATAAGAAGTTAGTAAAAATTTCTCAGATACTTAAAATACAGTGGAAATAATTGTTTTAAATTAATTAAATATATAATAAAATAGTTTTCCTTTAAGTTAAAAAAAAGTTTTAAACAAATAAGCAAAAAAAAAAAAAAAACTCTCTTATCGGTGAAAATCAACGGCAATTTCTTCACTAAAAGAAAAAATATTAGTAAATTTTTTTTGCTAAAAATACTAAAAATTAGTTAGAAAGGACTTTGCAGAAATAACTGCTACAATTAGAAAATTATTTTGCTAAATATTAGTAAGATATTAATAGCAAAAATAAATCTGTTGAATCTAGAAATATTTAGTTAATTGAAAGTAACAAATTGATCTGCTAAAAATTAGCAAAAAATTTGCTTATTATTAGTAGAAAAAAATTATTAAATATGTGAAATTTTTAAAGATTTTTTCAGATTTTATTGATTTAAATAAAAATCTGCTTTTCTGTAATCAGCAATCTACAATTTTTTTAGAAAACATTTCTGTAGATTTTAGCAAAATATACTGTTATTTGCATTGTACTAAAATTAAGGTAAAGGTAAAAAGTTTTTGCTAATTTTGTCAAAGCAAATTGCTATTTTCAATTAACTAAAATTCAATTTGAATGTTACTAAAATTTTGTAAAGCCAATAGTTTTATTTTAGCTTTTCTTATTTTACTAATATTAAGCAAAAAAAAGTAGGCTAATTTTAGCAGTTTTGTTGCAACGTCGGTTTCAACTAATTCTGATTAGCTTTTTTTTTTACTATTTTTAAAGGTTTATTTCTATGACTGTACTAAAAATTTGTTTAAAATTACATTGTCGAAAAACTGCTAAAATTAGCAAATTTTGTTTGTTAAATAATAGTATGACAAGAACAGCAAAATGAAAACTGTTAAAATTACAAAATTTTAGTTATATTCGAGTTGAGTTTTAGTTAATTAAAAGCAAAATATGTTGCTTAAATGACAAATAAATATATACAATATTTTTGTTTTATTTACCATTAATTTAGTGAAATGTAATTAACAGTATATCCTACTGAAATTAACAGACATATTTACAAAAAAAAAAAAATTATAGACTACTGATAACAGAATAGTAGATTTTTATTCGCATTAAAAAAATCGATAAAAAACTAATGTCTTCTAATATTTAGCAAATTTTTGACAGATGTTAGCAGATTGAACTAAAATTAAGCACAAATATAGCGAAAATTTTGTATATTTAACAGATTTGTTTCTGCTGTTCTTATCTTATTAACATTCAGCATAGAAAATCTGCTAACTTTAGCTATTTTTCATGCAACGCTTTTCTGAACTAACTTTTAATAGTTTTAGCAAAAATGTATAAATCTTTTTTTTTCTATTAGTTTAAGAAAAAGGTTTTTAAGATTAAAATCGGAAAATCTAAACAAGAAAAATATGTGCTAGCTTTTAAAATTAAGAGAATCCTTTCAAATTATGCTCACAAATTCTTATTTTTCTGTATATTTTTTATAAATATTTGAAACTATCAAATTATTTGAGACGAAAACACCGGTTTCTCGAATAACTTAAATGGAAACCGTCGTTTTCCACAAACCAAAATAAACGGGTTTATCGAATAATTCGGAAACTGGTTTTGACAACCCTATATTTTTTAGCAGTTTGGTATTGAAATTGAGCAAAACAATTTAACGGTTTTAAAAATTATGAGTGCAAATGTAGTCACATTGAAAAAAAATTTCGTTTTTGATTTGAAAAACTTTTTTGTCTGTAAAAAAGTGACTGTGTGGTAAGAAACATTTTTTAATCGCTATACATAATTAAAAAAATCACAAAAATTTGAAAAACCACTAATATTTGGAAAAATCGCCAGAATTAAAAAATCTAGCCAAAAATGAAAAAAAAAACTCGTCAAAATTAAAGAAAAAATCACCAACTCAAATAAACCGTCGAAATTTAAAAAACACCAAAATTGAAAAAATCACCAACATTCAAAAAATTTTTAAAATTAAGAAAAAAAAAAAACGCTAAAATTACAAAAAAATCGCCAAAATTTAAAAAAAAAAAATAACCAATTTTGATTAAAAATTGCTGAAATTTAATGTCATCTAAATGAAATTTAAAATTAAAAAATATTTTAAATTTTTGATTTTTAAATTTGTAATTTTTTTTATTAATTTTTTTTTAATATTTGAGTCTTTTTTTTTATATTAATTTTTGCATTTTTTTTAAATTTCTTCAATTTTGGCGTTTTTATTTAAATTTTATGCGTCCCGGTATGCTAGTTGGTAGCGTGCTGGCTTATCAGTGCGGGGGTCGTGGGTTCGATCCCACCAGAGGCACTAGTCTGTTTTCGCTACAACGCGCCGAAAGTCATAGTAGCTAGTGCTCGGTTAGGGTAATAGTATATAATTTGTAATTATATCATTATTAATAAATAAAAAAAAAAAAAATAAAATATTTAAATTTTGGCGATTTATTTCCGTTTCTCAATTTTTGGTAATTTTTTTCTTCAATTTTGGACGATTTTTTTAGTTTTAGCTATTTTTTTAATTTTTAATAACTTTTAAAAATGTTGGCTATTTTTTTTTTAATTTTGGTGATTTTTTTGAATTTGTAATTTTTTCAATTGTTCCCATTATGTGTCCCATTGAAAACTGAAAAATTTGTGTACACCAAATTCATTTTCAATAAAACATTAATAGATAATAATTAAACTCTTAATTGACAATATTTTTTTGTGTGTATGAGCTAAGATTTGTAAAATTCGGATGACTGCACTCAGGAAAAAAGTTTCATCATATTTATGAAAAACTTCATAAAACTGTTGGAAAACTACATTGATTTTCTTTAGAAATGTTGAGGTTAAGAAGACGAATAAACGTTTTTTTCTAAAAATTATAAACACTATTAATTTTTAAATCAGACTAGACTAGTTTCTGCCTTTTTATGGACAGGCTCATCAGTGATTTTCCATTTAAATTGTATTATTATTTGTGTCTTATAATTGTCAGATTGTCTCTATATGATAAATTTTTTCAACAACCTGCGGCTGTAAGAATCAAATCTGCGCTCACCTTACATTACAAATGTAACAATACCAAGTCCTGACTGTTTAGCGATCACACCCAAGTTTCGCCTCGAATCTAATACAGCTAAATTGCAGTTTTCTTACCTATTAGCTTTTTCTGTTATTGTATAAGGTGGCGCAAAAGTAATCCTCCTATCAGAAAATGCTATACATAATAAATACATAATAAAAAAAAAAACATCGGAAGGTTATTTTTGCGCCACCTTATATATTATACTCAGAAGTGACAACACTAGCAACACAAATATTCTATTTTTAAATTTTGTGTTTATTTTTCTAATCTCCTCCGTCTCTATTTCACAATGTTACCTGATTGACGTATGGCTTTTACGTTCAGGGTTGATAACTTTTGCGTTTTTTCAGTTGAGACATCGCCACAGGGCAAATTTCCAATGTAACACTTCATAAATATGATGAAGCTGTTTCATAAGACGGAAAATTGTTGACAGGCTTCTTCATATTTATGAAATGTCACATAAATATGATGAATAAGTATCATAACTGTTATTAAATATTCATAAATGTTATTAAATATTTCATAATGTTGAAGCAGTTTCACAAATTTTTATGAAAGTTTTATAAATTTTTATGAAATCTTTTATGAATATTGTGTTATATTATATTAAAAAGAAATATATTTAAAGTTAAGAACACATCAAATAATATGTAATTGGCCTTTCAGAATTTCAAATAATGTCTGGTAGTTTTTAAGTTTTAAAAAGTCTAAATGCTGAAACATAATTGTATTAAGTGACTTAAGTCAGGTGGATGGTAACCGATTCGATGCGGGTATCGGTAAGGGTAACGCTATTTCGTTTATTTCGGTAACGGTATTTTAGGGATAACGATATTTCAATTATTTCGGTAACGGGTTTTTAGCGTTAACGGAATTTAACGTATTTCGGTATCGGCATTTAGCGGTAACGCTATTTTAGGGATTTTTAGTTATTTCGGTAACGGTATTTTAAGGATAACGTTATTTAAGTTATTCAGGTAATGTCAATGCACATCGACAATTTTAGCCCCATTATACATAATTCTTATGACTAGCTTGTGATCAAGCTTTGGGAAAATATATTGTATCTATTTATAGCGATTATATTTTCTGATTTTATTAGATTATTTCGGTAACGGTAATTTACTGATATTTATATTATTTCGATAACGGTATTTTAGCGATAACGGTATATTGGTATTTCAGTTCTATTGGTAACGGTATTTTACGGATAATGGTATTTCAATTATTTCGGTAACGGTATTTTAGGGATAACAATATTCCTTGCAAATCGATAACAGTATTTTACGAGTATTGCCTGCCAACCCTGATTTGTTGTCATAATGCGTTATAAAAAGGAAATTGTGTGTGCATAAAAATTTAATTTCAATTAAACATTTAATAGATATAATTAAACTTTTAATTAAAAGTGAGTTTAAAATCAATGGTTAGAAGGCTCACATGGAGAAAACATGTCGATATGAAGAATGAACATTTGAAAATTAAAACAAAAAAGATGTTTTGGCTGTTAGGGCCAAAATCGGAATTAAGCTTAGAAAACAAAGTTATTTTATACAAAGCAATCCTCAAACCAGTTTGGACTTATGGTTTACAGCTATGGGGAACTACCAGCAACTCAAATATTGAAATTCTTCAAAGATACCAATCAAAAACATTACGATTATTATCTAATGCATCATGGTTTGTAAAAAACTCTAATATACATAATGATCTCGGAATTTCAACGGTTAAAGACGAAATCAATAAGATCAGCGAAAAATACCTCAATAGACTAAGTAATCACTCAAACGTTTTAGCTATCAATTTATTAGATGACAGTGACGAAATACATAGACTCAAAAGATTTCACGTACTTGATCTACCTTTTAGGGAATAGTGATAAATATAATTATGTAAATATGCATATGTAAATAATACATTAATGTAATATATATTTTTATTGGTGTTTCAAGCCGATAGCCTTAGTTGCTAGTGCTTTAGTTTTAAGATTTATTGTAATTTTAATTATAATAAATATCTAAATAAATAAATAAATAAATAAATAAATAATATTTTTATTGAGTTCATTGGAACTCGATATTTTAAGTTATTTTTAAAATATTATAAGATTTGCTTATTATTTTTGTAAAATAGATTGCAAATAAAGAGAAATGAGAAAAAAAAAGAAAAAAAAAAAAAAAAAAATCAATGGTTTAATTGACATTTTTTGACATTTTTTTTTTTTTTTTTGGATTAAATTTAAAGCTATTTTACTCGTTTTTAAGCAAACATTTTCTACAACTTGCTAATCTATTTGTTTTTTTTTTCTTTTTTGCAGGTTAAAACAAAGACATATGAATTTTGAAACTGAAAATTGTTAATTAAACAAAAATTAATATAAAAAAAATCACTTGAAAATTTAAATTAAAAAAAAAAATAACAAATTTTTAAAATAAAAATTTTATTACAAAATTTGTATACAAAAAAACAGATGATTTGTCATTACAATTAAAATATTTTAACAAAACAACAACTTTTATGCTCTCGTATTACAAATAAAATATAGAAACCAACAAAAACAACAACTTGATATTTATAACAAAGAAAAAAAAAAGATATTTACTCTATATAGAAAAAAAATTAAAACGTCGCCAACGCCGTCATCATACATATTGTGTATTGTCTTCAAATACTCAATCAACTCAATCTTGGGTTTCAGCTCCAATTCTACTCTATATTTGTTGTTTATCATAAAAACACACTGCCCGCGTTTTTTGGAATTACAAAGTACTACTTCAACACCATACAATTAAAAAAAAAAAATCTACTTAAAACATAAAAAAAATAAACAAATTTGTTGTTTCTTCAATTTGTCGTTAAACTTTTTTATCTTCAAAGTTCAAAGTAAGAGAAAAATATTAAAAAATAAATAAATTTCCAAGTGTTTTTATGTGGTTAAAAGATAAATATTAAGTAAATATAAAAAAATAAATTAAAAAAAATATATTTCAAGTGTTTATTTGAGTTCAAGTTTGAGAGAAATCAATAAAGATTTAAGATAAAAAAAAATTATAACAAAATTTATAAAAAATAAAAAATTATTTAAAAAAAATTTCTTAAAATTTAAGGAAAACAGTGTTTAAGTTAAAAAAAAAAATTCTTGCCTTAAAGAAAATATAATAAAAAAAAAAAAAAAAAAATTTTCTTTTTTGCTATAAAAAAGAAAATAAAAGTGCTAATTTGTTTTTAAGCTTCCGCTCTGCATCAAAGAAAATTTATCACGATTTTTACGAATATGTTATTCGAAAATCCCGCTGTAGCTGGCAAGCTACCATTTCCCTATAATGTGCCACCGCCATTACAGGCAGCCGCCGCAGCAGCAGCTGTTCCAAATTTAAGGTAAGTTTAAAAAAAAAAAATGTATTCCACAGTTAGATTAGATTATATGGCACTATGCACCGCGACCAACTTAGGTCTTTTGTGCTGCCTAAAGTTACCCTAAAGATTCAAGCTACCTATAAAGCCAATAATCCTATTAGGCAAAATCTTCATAATGTCCGAAGGGGAGACAAAGCGATTGCCAAGAAACTTGGCACGCCTTTCACATAGCCTCGGCCATTCGCAAAGAACATGCTCTGATGTCTCAGCTACCAGTTCGCAAAACTTACACTCATCCGTGTCCGAAAGACCCCTTTTGAGCAGGTGGTATCTGAGATTGCAGTGTCCAGTCAGGTAAGACACCAGGGTTCTCAAGTCACCCCTCCCGAGGGACAAGAGTCTCCTCGATCCTGCACTGGAAAAAGAAATCAATCTCTTAGCCTGTCGTTGGCCAAGAGAGTTTTCCCAATAGAGAGAGAATTCTGACTCCCACAGTTAAAGCTTAACAAGTTTTAAGTTCAATTCCCGACGATGATTTTTTTTTTTTTTTTTACACAGTTATTTTTTAAAACTACCGACGGATAATAGAAAAATATTAAATATTTATATGCCACAAAAAATAATTGTCAATAAAATTTTAATTTAGTTGGATTTCAAACTCATTTTTAATTAAAAGTTGAATAATATCTATTAAATGTTTAATAGAAAATAAATTTGGTACACACACAATTTCCAGTTTTTTTTTTATAAGGCAATAAAAATGAATTATTTAAAAAAAAAAAAAAAAAAAAGAGCTTATATTTGAACGTTTTGTAAAAACGTCAGAATTGAAAATAAATAAATAATTTAAAATAAATCGTCAAAATTGAAAAAAACAAATAAATTAAAAAAAAATTTCAAGATTGAAAAAAAAAAAATCACTAACATTTTTTGAAATCGCTTAAACAATCGCCGAAAAAATATATGTCAAAAATTATAAATGTTGTCGGGTTGAAACTGACTTTAGATGACTCTTTTTTTTTCAAGGTTTTTGAATTGAGAGACACGCTGGACAGGGTTAGATAAACTGTACTTGAAAAATTTCTCACTGAAAAGTCTTCATGCATTTTAGTTTTTTGCTTATAGTTATTAACTTTCAGATCCAAACCAATACAAAATGAAGTCATTAGACTTGAGAGATACATTCACTTAAAAAGTACTTAAAAGTCGTATTATGGTGGTGCACAAGTAAAACCAAAATTTTCCGATTTTTAAACATTTGCATTTTTAAGCATAGGGTTTTTATGCCGTTTAATATAATTGAGTTTTGATTTGAGAGGTACCAAGTTGAGATTTAGCAAGTTGATGTCAGCTTACTACTTATAGAGAAATAAAGTGCCAACCGAATTGAAAAGTGTTTTGTGGTAGTAACAACCAATAAATTCGATTAGTACAAACATATTCAAATTTGATTTTTAAATATTTTGCGTGTTGCAACTAAAATTGGTATTAATCGAACTTTATTGTAAAAAGCAATATTTAATTTTACAAATCAATTTTTATAGTTGTAACCGAATTTCAGTTGGCAAATGGCAAATTTTTTCTGTGTATAATAATGATTCCTTTATAAGGAATTGTCGTAAAATGTATTTTTTTGAGTCTGACTTTCACAATTGTATCTGAAATTGGCTAGCTTCTTGTGGGCACTGAGTCTCTTAGTAAACAGCACCTCCGAGTCAAACGCAATCATTTTTTAAACCTTTTTCAAATTTTCTGAAAATAATTTTTTTTTTGCATTTTTTTTTATAAAAATTATGACTTGAGAACGTCGTTAGGAATCTAGATTGAAATAATTGATAAACTGAAAAAATATATATTCTTTTTCATTCCTAGAGTGTACAGCGGTATTTTTTTCCAAAGATCACTAAATCGCAGTATCAATTCCGGCAAAAAGTACATCAAATAAAAGATTTAAATTAGCAATGAAAATGGTAATTATTTAAGTTCGAGTCCATACTCTATATTTCTTTATTAGGATATTGTCCTAACAAATAATCTATAGCGTTTTTGTTTTCAAATTTATTATTTGACCCTTTCAGGAATGTGTTTATAGAACTATTTCGGGAATTTTCTAGGTTCCCATCATCAGAACACGTTTTGAAAGAGGTAACAATCCCATGCCAAACATCAAACATTCATATAAACTAGTTTACTCACTACATGAGAACTAATATATGAGCTCGAAGTTAAAGATACACACAAAAAACAAGTTTTCAATTTATTTTGTGATCAATGGTGATAATCTTTAACTTCGAGCTCATATATTAGTTCTCATGTAGTGAGTAAACTAGTTTATATGAATGTTTAATGTTTAGCATGGGATTGTTACCTCTTTTAAAACATGTTCTGATGATGGGAACCTTGAAAATTCCCGAAATAGATCTATCAACTCAATCCTGAAAGGGTCAAATAATACATTTGAAAACAAAAACTCTATAGATTATTTGTTAGGACAATATCCTAATAAAGAAATATAGAGTATAGCCTCGAACTTGAATAATTTTCATTTTCATTGCACAATTAAAGGTAGAAAAAACATAATTTTTATTTTTAATAAAAATTATATCAAACTTGATTTAAATTAGCTTAATAATATTAATACTAAAAAGGCATCAACAAATTTTAGGGACTTTCAATTTTATGGAGCAATCAATATTTTCTTAACTCAAAAAAAAAACCGGAAAAAATGCGTATATTCCAAACTAATCGTCATTTTCGTTTTAAGTTCTAATATATTGCAAAAATTTTATATATCTTTTGGTATTTTGACATGTGATAAAAACAATGAAATCTATAAATTGATGTATCTTTAATTAAATCCAAGCAAAAAACTTTAATTTTAATATTTTTAATTTTCTTTAAACCACCATAATTTTTGCGCCTTGAAAGATAAATGATTAACGCGAAAGGACTTAGGACTCATACATTTTTTTTTAGTTCTGATTTTATAATTAGTTAAGCCTATTATCGTTTTCTATTGCGGATAACTGAAGATTTGGGCGATGCCAATGAAACAATTGCATTGTTTGTCATAAAAATTAACAAACTTTTTGAAAAGCAATAAAAAAAAAATATAATATGACAATATCATATTAGATTTTGGACTTGAGGTAGAAAAATATTCTAATTAAATAAAGGCTGGAAACGAAAAAAATTTACCATTTTGAAATTTTAATATTATTAACACAATAAACATTGGAAACAAATATGATACCACATATTAAGGACAATACCCTAAATTGTTTGCCCATATGGGTTTTATTACGATTCGTTGCAAAATGTGGCGTATTTTATTCGTTTATGTAAAACTCAATATTACGTTTTGGGCACTTATAATTTAAATTTTGCGGATTAGTATAATTTTAAAAATAACAGAGTTTTGGTAATTTTTAGAAAATTCAGACTCTTTGTAAATAGAAATTTTGTTATAAATTTTTTTTTTTCATTTCTTATAAAACTTTTTTTTATGGTGAATTTTCACATTTTGTCACATTTTTTTACAGTACGTGACCCTATGTCATTACTCTATTTACGTACAAAAAAGTGACGATTTGTTGCTAAATTATAAGTTAGTGAAAGCACTTTATAAACTTTTTTAAATGACAATTTTAAATGACAATTCAAAATTGTGACTAATTGAAAAATCAGGGACCGTAATCATTATGAGTTTTATAATAAAAATTACACAATAATGATTATATTATGAGTTTTAAGGATTTTCTTCAATGGTAATGATTATTTTTGAGTAATATTAATAAAAATCAGCCATAATCATTATTTTTGAGCAAAAAAAAAAAAAAATACAACTCAATAATAATCATTATTTATGATTTTTATTTCTTTCGCTCAAAATAAAACTCACTTTCAATTTATGAATTTTTTGTGAGGATATGCAACTATGTTGGTAAAAAACCTCACAAAAAAGTCATAAATTGAAAGTGAGTTTTATTTTGAGCGAAAAAAATAAAAATCATAAATAATGATTATTTTTGAGTTTTATTTTTTTTTTGCTCAAAAATAATGATTATGGCTGATTTTTTTTATTATTACTCAAAAATAATCATTACCATTAAAGAAAACTTTTAAAATCAAAAATTTTAAAATCATGACGGATATGTCTGTTCTAAGTGATTGATTTTTTGATTTAAAAAAAACGAACAATAATCATTATTTACGGTCCCTGTGAAAAATACAATATCCAATCGCACTTCCTGACACTTTTACCATATAGATTAAAAAAAAAATATATATATATATATATATATATATATATATATATATATATATATATATATATATTTAATCTATATGATCTAAAATTTTAACAAACATGTAAATTTTTGACTGAGACTGGATTTAAATGTAAAATTTTGACATGAAAAAGTTCCCTCACAACCAGCCAATTAACTTAGCAAAAAAAAAATACATCTGCACACAAAAAAGAAAAATTCATACTATTTATGAATATTTTATGAAAAATTTGCCAATGTACTAATTTATAAACTTTTATGAACACTTCATATAAAATACTGGGAAAGTTTGTGTCTCGTAAATTTTGACAAGGTTCTTAAAATATATGTAGAAACACTAAATATTTATGAAAAAGTACTTAAAAAAATTTGCCAATGTACAAAATCCTAATATTTAAGAAAACTTGCATAAATTGCAATAATACTGGGAATTTTATGTACCTTTACATAAATGCTAGGGAAACTAGAAACACTTCATAAATAGTAAGTAAATTTCATAAATAGTATGAACCATTAAAAATATGAAATTTTTCATAAAAAATTATGAATTTTACTTTTTTGTGTGTGCCCTTAATTCAAATTTTTGTTATAAAACTACTATGTAGCCCAAATAAAATTTATAACTTCTCTTTTATTTTCTATCATAAATGTATTAATTCAACAAAACAACTGTCCAAATCGAATTTTCTCCATTTTTATATTTTTTGCTGGCAAAAAAAAGAGGGCGGATCAATAAGTCCGTAACTTTTTGAATGAAACAGTTTTTTTTGCAAAAAAAAAATAAAAATATTTTTCAACTTAATCTCCTTTTAGCTCAATAAACTTAGTCCAACGTTTCTCCAATTTTTGTATCAATTACAAAAAATAGGATTTTTAGAGGTCCATAAAATAGACATTTCTTGGCCATATGGGGTCGTTTTTTTTGAAATCCTCGTTAAATCGGTCCAATAAGTTGGCCGGTGAAGGTAATCGATGTGGATTATCCCGCGTGCATCCCAAAAAACTGTTGCCATCACCTTATTGGCCACGATTACGTTTATGGTCAATTGAGGGCAAACGCGGCACCCATCTTACAGACAGCTTTCTTAAACCCAACTGATCATTTAAAATCGAAACCACACTGCCATATGAAATGCATATGGTATCAACAATCTCACGCACTTTTACTCTTCGATCGGCCAACACCATATCGTGAATTTTTTCGACATTTTCGGGTGTATTGACCTCAATTGGCCGTCCAGAACTTTCAGCGTCATTTGTACTTGTGCGACCACAACGAAAGTCAGTAAACCACTTTTTACCATTGAAATCGATTGTGCAGAGGTCCCATAGTATTTATCAAGTTTTTCCTTGGTTTGATTGACGGTTTTTTTTGTCGCAAAAAATAATGTTTAATGAGCCCTCGAAATTCACTTTTATCCATTTAAAAAAAAATCCACGAGGTTGTATGTTTTGAACAGCTGTTAAACGCAAAGCAAATGACGGAACTTGCTCAAAATTTGACAGTAGTCTATTAACAGCTGGTACTTGATGGGAGCAGTGTTGCAGTCCGCTCTCGTACTTCCAGGCTTAAAAAGTTTATACTGTAATTAACATCATATTTCAGAGAATTTAAGAAAACTTAAATTGTATTCCCATCGATTATAGCTTCTGCATAATTCGCATTTGAAAATGGTAAATTTTTTTCGTTTTCACCCTTTATATGAAAATATAGAAAGTCCGAAAAATATATTTTTGTATTATTAATACAAAAATTAAAACATTTTCGAAAAATATTTAATTTTTATAAAACACATCTAAATTACATTACTCATTTTTATATTCAATTTAAATCTGTACCGAAAAAGGCAACATCTGTTTTCTTTTTTGAATAATGTAAAATTATTTTTAAGACCTACGTTCTTTAGTAAATTTATTTTTAAACGTATCTAACGTATTGGTAGCCACCATATAATTAGCTAAAAACAATTAAATCTAATTACTATAAAATGACGAAAGAAATGAAAAAGAAAAGAATATTTAACTCTATAACTGTATTGTAAAGAAATTAACCCATTAACTGTGAGAGTGATTTCAAATTTATGACTAATGATAGATTTGTGGTAGAAACTAGTATTTATTGATTGTTAAAAGTTTTCCTATATTCAAATCAAGAAATTTGGTAAAAATTATTTAGTTCATTTAGCGATATCCATTATAACATAATAGCAGGTCGGAATTTTTCAAATTTACCTAAAATGTTTGCCATTGTATGAAAGCGATTGCCGTCAAAAATTATTAAAATTTGTTTAGATTTACACTTTAACTCAAAAATACATTAAAAAAAAAAAAAACTAAATATTTCAGTTCCATAAAAGAAAAGCATAAAAATTACCTTTAAATCTGACAATTAACAAAAAAAACTAAATAAAATTATCATATGAATGACTCGCTCGAACAAGGGTATAAAATCCAAAATACTAAGTCTTCTGGAGAGGTGAAAAACGTGGGTAACGGTAAAAAATTGAGTTTTGATATTTTTTTTTTCTACAAATGTAGCAACGTGTACTGTGTACAAAATTTCGTTTAAAAATATTAAACAGAAGAAGCAAAAATTGCACTTGAATCAGTGTTGCCTGGTTTGTTGAGCAAAAAATCGTCAAATTTTTCTGAAGAAATCATCAATATCGTCATCATATTTTAAAAAATCGTCAAAATAAAAATATTTGTTATGAGTTTATTAAAAAATAAAAGACAACAATGTAATTCACATTTCAAGTGCCAACGAGCTCTCGCTGTAATATAATATGATTTTTAACATTTTTAAACTTTGCAAATCATGATATTTTACAACTTTACCACCTAGGGCGAGTAACATTTCTATAAATAACCATAGTTTTACTTTATCTACAGATACTTTTATATGAATTTAACATCCATACCTATTGTTGAGCCTTAAACTTTGGTTATGTTGATATAACTTAGCAGGTCTTAAACTGTTAAGTACTGTGAACAACATTTTAGTACCACAATTTTTTTAATCTTAAATTCATCCACAAAATTTGGAAATTCTATACCTTGCCATTAAATGCCAATCAGTAGAGAATATTTGGAAATATAGAGTGGTGCATCATATGACCATGGTTGGGAGGGCAAAAGGGGGACTTAAGTACGCCTCTGAATCTTCGTAAGGTTTGTTTTGTGATGATTTGTAGTTTGTTTTTGAATTTTTTGTAGGTGTAGTTTTTTTATGTGCATGCGCCCCCAGTGAGAGGGTTGGGACTTGCTAAATCATCTCGTTTTCGTTAGCCGGAAACCTCATTGGACAACCCGTTTGCAACATAAAGGGCAATACTTTAAAAATGTTTTTTCCGTAAAAATTCCATTTATTGACACTTCTTTCCTATGATCGATTTTTTTTAGAATTTAGCAATAATTTTATAATGTAATTTTTAACAAAATAATATATATCCAAAAATAGATCCGGCGATTTTATGAGAATGACAAATATATACGTTTTGCTAACATATAAAAATATTGCACAAAAACGTCATTTTGGAAGCAAAAATCGTCCAATCGTCATATATTTATTTTGGGTACTAAAAATCGTCAAAATGACGATAAATCGTCAAACCTGGCAACACTGACTTGAATACATACTTTTAAGAGAATTATACTAGTTTTGCTATCCGAATTAGTTTCTCCTTTTTATTTCAAACTACACAAATTTTAAACTTTGTACTTCAAATGTAAAAGATTGCAGTATAGTTTTAATATAAATAAAAACCGGTATTTATTGTAATAAATCTATATGGTTTTTATTAAACCTATAATATTTTTAAAAAAGGTCTAACATAATTATACATTTTTATATTTCTAAAGTGTGTGTATTAAACAGAAGTAACAAAAATTGCACTTGAATACACACTTTTAAGAGAAATATACCGGTTTTGCTATTCGAATTAGTTTCTCCTAATAAATAAATATAGGACGTTCTTTTTATTTCAAACTACACAAATTATAAACTGTGTACTTCAAATGTGAAAGATTGCAGTATAATTTTAATATATGTAAATAAAAACCGGTATTTATTGTAATAAATCTATATATTTTTTTTATTAAACCTATTATATTTTTAAAAAAGGTCTAATATAATTATACATTTTTATATTTCTAAAGTGTGTGTAAAAATTTTTTAATTTTATTTAAAAATATTTATATGAGCTTATGATTCATTAAGAAAACAATACCGGTTTTATTTGCAAAATTTTGTCTACAAATTTTTTTTATTTTTAAACTTTACAATTCGTATTCAATTGTTTTCTCTAATATTTTTAGTATTTCAAGGTTTTAGTTTAATAAAAACCAGTATTATTGTTGTAGACCACTATTTCTTCAAAAAAAACCTTTAATACTTATAAAAATTTCAGTGTTGTATCATCAAATATTATATACGTTACAATTTTGCAGGTAAACATTTACTTCTCAATCCATTCTATGGCCTTTTTAAGAGTAATACTGGTTTTAGTTGCCAATTTTAATTTGTTTGTACTGCAGTTAGTGGGTTAAATAGTTTTCATTTTTTGTTTTTTATAATTCTTTGTAAAAAAAATTGACCATTTTATAACGCCAAAACAATATAGAAACATTTAGTACAAATTTTTGTTTTTTTTTTTTTAAAGGCACTCACATCGCAAATGAGTTTAACTGACGCACAATTAGCAACCATTGAAGACAAAAAATAAAATAAAATACACACAACATCCCTATAAACAATGCGAAATTTTTAAAAAAATAATGTTTTTTTTAAAAAAAATTTTAATTTTCATACTCGACATGTAGTACATAGTACGACCAAAATAAAAATCCCATGACAAAACATAAGCATGAACATTATTCATTTACTGAGGGCAGGCATCAACACATTCAAATTTCAACATTTTTTTTTGCTAAAAACAAATAAAATCAAAAAGTGTATTTAAACGTGTAGAAAACTTAGCAAAAAAAAAAAAAAATATCAACATACAAATTTCAATTCAATTTAGTTTAAGGGCTTAACTAGCAGACGGATGGATAGATAGTACGTGAAGAAAGCAATATATCTTATGTACACTTAAAAATATTTTGGAGGCAAAATTTAAGAAAAATATTTGTAATAAATTAAGTTTTTACTACATATTTAAAATGCTTAAATATTTTTTCAAAATGTATGTATAAAATAAGTTAAATCCTACTAGATACTTTAATAACCTCTCTGCTGCGTAATACGTATATATACGTTTAATCAAAACTTTATCCCGTTGCGACGTATATATATTGTACGTCCACTCTTTTATTTCGACACAACCAGCGAAGGTTTTTTAAGTTTTTACACAAGCTGCTATTGCAAATAAAGTGAGCATAGTACACACCTTGAAGTATTTTTTTAAGGTTTTTATTGAAATATCTTTGTTTACCTAAGATTTTGTTTACTTAAACAAATAGGTAATTTCGTTAATTTGCCTAAGTTTTTGAATGAGTAGGAGTGGCAATATTTCTCTACTAAATTAAGCAAGAACTCACATGAACATATTTAACATTTTTTAAGGGTTTTATTTGAAAATTTAGGAATTCACACAAATATTTTGAAAAATTACTTAGAAAATAATTAAAGTTCTAACAGATTCTTTAAAAACATATATGACAATTTTGCCTAAGTTTTTGGACAATCTAATATTAAGGATAAAGTTAATGTAGTACACATTTTATATAATTTTAAAGGTATTTAATTGAATGTCGAAAGTTTTAATTAAATTATGCAAGAACTTAGGTGAACATCTTTATTTTTCTAGGTTTTTATTGAAACATCTACTGGCATTATTTGTTTACCTAAGTTTTCGTGTATTTGTAAAAACCCTTGATAAAATTTTACTTCGTATTTCAGAGTTACAAATGTTGCACTGGCATTATTTGTTTACCTAAGTTTTCGTGTATTTGCAAAAACCCTTGAAATTTTTTTTTCGTATTTCAGAGTTACAAATTTTGCATTTTGTAGTTGTATTTATTTTCCAAGTGTAATCCGTAAAGAAAATATTTATTATATGGTTGATATACATTCCAAGATAGTTCCTCAAAAAATATAAAAACAAAAAATTTAACACAAAAGAAAAACAAAATTAATGAAAACGCACACATGTGATCATTTATTATTGTCAATTACGTTATGAGTTTTTTGTTGTTTTTGAAAATTGTTTATTTCAGCGGTTTCAAAATCACAATGAGAAAGAATACATCATTGAAATGTTGGCGTAAATACTGTTTATCATATAATTATGGCATGGCTAAGCGCCATCTGGTAACCAAATTTGTGATTATGAAATTTGTAAAATTTATTTTCTAACACTAAAAAATGTAAGAACTAAAATTAAGTTCAAATGTAACTTAAAGTTAGATTTTCTTCAACTTAATTCTTATAGTTTTTCTTTAACTTAATTCAATTTTACTTAAAAAATTCAAATTTTTTAAAATGTTGTTTGAACTATTTTAAAACTGATATCTTTAAAGCAAGAAATCCTAAAGGTAAAAGAAATACAAACAGTAAAAAAAGGTATGAACTAAAAGTTCATACGTAAATAAAAATTTAGTAAAACGAATATGTAAGGCCTAACACTAACCCTGGCGTCGTACTTAACTGGACACTGTAATCTCAGATACCATCTGCACAGGAAGGGTCAATAGGACACGGATATGTGTAGGTTTTGTGAGATGGTGTCTGAGACCTCGGAGCATGTTCTCTGCGAATGTCCCAGGCTTTGTGATAGGAGACTTAGGTTTCTATGTGATCGCTTCATTTCGCCTTCCGACATCGCGAGCATTTTGCCTAATAGGATAATTGGCTTTATAGGTAGCTTGAATCTGTAGGTAACTTTAGGCAGCACAAAAGACCTACATTGGTCGCGGTGCATAGTGCCTTCGGATCTAATCTAACAATAAAAAAAAGGATGAACTAAAATTAAGTTCACACCTAGCTAAAAATATTTATGATTTCTCTTAACATAGTTAAATGTTTATGAAAAAAGAATTAAAATTACTAAACATTTTTTTGAAATATATTAAAATTTATAACTTTTGAGTACAAAATCGTAAACGATGCCAACTCTTAAAATAATTATGAACAAAAATTAAGTTCACGCGGAACTTAAATTTAATATGAAACGAAAATGAATGTATGAAAAAGAACAGAACAGCTTCTTTTACCACCGGTTACATGGAACCGGTTCTAGAACAGTGAAAGGTTTCACAGTCGATGCAATAGTTCTATAACTGGTTCTAGAGGCGGTTCTACAGCAAGTTATTCTTGTTGAAGGTAAAACCCCTTTTGCAAGTAGGACAACCTCCATACAAAAAGATCTGTTATAGAACATAAATTAGAACCTGGTATAATTAGTGTTTACAATTATTCGACCCAGGTGGTTAACCGGTTAAGGCATTATTTAAAATATAGCTTAAATGATTTAACCGGTTATTCAAGTCGGTTAATCGATAAAATTGACTGTTAATCGATTAATCGTTTACAAAGTATTTCTTAGGATTTTTATCAATAAAAACACGTAGAACTGATATTTTTTGACAGAATTGGTCTCTATATGTTTGTTGAGGATTATTTTGAATGCCTTAGAATCCTTCGGTTTTATTTTGGAGGAATCTAAGGGCTACTGGAAAATAATATGTTATTTGCCATTACATGCCAATTTTGCCACTTATCAAATTGTTTTGTTAAAATTACATATTTTCGGGTCATTGCCATAAAAAGCCATTTATGCAGATTTTTTTAGACTTTTCGTTAAAAAATTTCGGAAAATTTCAAGTTTTAAGAAAAAATAAGAAAGTTTTCTACAAATTTTTAAATGTTTTTAAAAATTAAATTCCGGAATATTTTTTGTAAAAGAAACGACAATTTTAAACTTTTATGTTTATGCAAATTTACTAAGATAACACATTAGGCCTATATGACACCAGCTTTTTTCCAGCAATTTCACCAGGGTTTTTCTATCAAAAGCTTTAAATTATTTGAAATTCCGTTTTGTTTTTTAAAACATTTATAGAAAAATCCTGATAATTATTGATTTTTATTCAAAATGTTGTACAAAAAACCTTAAATCAACTGTTATTTTAAGCAATTTTTTGAATTATCAGGAAATGTTTGCCTTTTTTTGTGACAATTTTGCTTTTTTGTGCCATTTTAACTTTTTTTTTTGCCATTTTAAGCTTGATTCCCACAATATCCACCCCTGTCCACCCACACCTACTATTTCCAAGTATTAATGATACAAAATGTCATTTTCAAAAGAGAATTTACAATAATTTGACAACTTGACTTAATCTTGTCCTGGTTATCAGATATGTTCAGTGAAAATTAATTCTTAGAGTTACACAGTTATTCTTTTGAAAAAACGTAAGAATCTACCAGTGTTACCATTATCAAAATATTCGAGTTTGTAAGAACGGTTTGTAGAACAAATTATTTTTCTTTCTAAACCGTAGTTTCGGTTTGTATGTACACCGATGATTTTTGTAGGAAATTTTACAACTAAACCGCTTCTGAAACTAGTTCTAGTTAGGTATCTTACATTTTCAGTGCAACATGTTTGAGATTGGTAGTGGTGTGGAATCGATTACAAAAAAAAGTACTAGCGAGATGAAAGAAGAAGTCGGATTCATACAGAATTCATTTGTAAACTGACAGATGTGTCACATCTATTCAAAACTAATTCAACCATTTCTTGAAATACATAAAAATATAGATTTACATTAATTTGAGTTTTTAAAAGAGTTAAAACATAACAAAAATTTTCTCCCTAATTTCCTAAAATTGATCAAAATATGTTATCACTCGATTTTAAAATAATTTGATGATATTTTCTATTAAGTTTCTTTTTTCTAAGCTTTGCTTGCCTTTTTTTTAGCCAAATTTAAGAAAATTAACAAGTTTTGGGGAAATAATCCTTATAAAAAATTTAACCGGTTAATCAACCTATTTTAACCGTTTATTTGGGTAGAATAATTATTTGAGTTTTAAAATATTTGTTTCGAAATTAACCGAAATAGAGGCGATTAATCGATTGTGGCCCTTTGTTCCTCTTAAGGAACCATAGGACATTATATATATATATATAATCGAGGAATCGGTTAATCGATTCACCGAATTATAAAAACACTAATTTAAATTCAATATAAGTTGTTTTGCAACCTTTTATTTTTAATATACTATTTTACTGATTAAGTTCACATCTAAATAAAAGTTAGTCTTATTGTTTTGCTTGAAATTCATTCAATTTTACTTAAATAATTACAAATTTATAAAATATTTTTTTGATATACGATATTTTTAAATTCAAGGGCTTATTGTAAAAACTTGATAAGCCACATTTATTGTTTTATGGATTTTCGCTAGTTTCTAGACCTTCATTGATTATTATTTAATAGAAGTCTTGCTAAACACTTATTGCAAGTACCTACAGTATAAACGCCTAGAAAAAGTCATATTTTTTTACATCTTTTTAACCTTTAAAAGGCAAGAACAAACTAAAAATTAAATGTAGCTTATCAAGTTTTTACAATAAGGCCTTCAATTGATAATTTTTAAGCAAAAAATTCTAAACGAAAAGAAAAAAATCATAACCGTAAATTAAGTTGTGAACTAAAATAAAGTTCACACGCAACTTAAATTTAGTCTTTAAGTTTTATTTGAACTTAATGCGACCTTTCTTAACCCTCTAACTGGCAAGCGATGTTTTGCAACAAAATTCATACTATGTGCTCCACTCGAAAAACAAATAATAAGTTCTTCAACAAAATAGTTTTTCGTTGCCTAATTTAGGCGATATGAGCCAAAATATTTTAGGGTGCATTTTGAAAACTAAAGCATATAAAAGAGAAGTTTTGAACACAAATTATTTCTCTTACCAAGATATAACCACCATCCAAAAACTATTTTTTTTTCTGCTCCTATTTAAGAAGATATCACGATTTTCGCTTTTTGGAAAAAGCGAAATTTTGCGAAAAATTATCGAAACTTCAATTTATATTGTTTAAACTTCAACGCTTTGCTATTAATACTTAATGTCTTATTTCTGCCAAATTTCATAAAAATCAGTCTATAAGTTTATAACTTAAGATGATGTCCTTTAGAGGAATGCTGATAGAATCCAGTGAGTCCTTGACCCAAAGTAAGGACTTATTATTAAAGATAAAGCTTCAATCTTACTTATATTTTATTTTAAAGAATTTTTAGTCAACTTAAATTGGTTTTTTAGATTTTTGAAAACTGTTTTTTCAAAAATAATAATTTTTTGAAATGTTACTAAATTTTGATTTTGAAGCTTTCTCGCTTCCAAACCGTAGACGGCACACGAAAAATTAATTTGCAAAATATTTAGCAAATTTAGTTTGCTATCGGAATATATAAATTTCTAAGTATAAAACGCTCATTTGACGCATTTGTGGTAAATTTTATGAAGACTGCCCTGAGGCAGCCTTACCCATTAGAGGGTTACAAAAAAAATCTATAAAATTTACTTATTTTAATACATCAAATTTCTTAACTAGTTTTTAGAAGCAAAACTTAACCATTTATATACATCAAAGTATAAATTGTATGAGAATTACAAAAAAATATATTGTTAAACCTGCGTAAAAAATAGTTTTTAGTTCATTTTAAACTAGAAACGAGAAAACATACAAAATGTTTACACTCCGTTGCAAAACTTTAATTACACATTAATTTCACTAAATTTCATAAGTTAAAAAAAATATAAGAGTTATACCGGCATACATGTGAAACCAATGGAAAATTAATAATATTTAACAAAGAACAATTCATTTATTTTTTATTTTACTATTTAAAAATGAATAACAAAATCAATTAGGTACCGTGAAATAACTCCCAAATGAAATAAGTCCGAATGAAATAACTCCCAATGAAATAAGTCCCAAAAAAATGAAATGAGTCCCAATTTTAATAAACGAAATAACCTCCAAAGAAAAATGAAATAAGCCCCCAACATTTGGGAGTTATTTCATAGTAATAAAATAACTCCCAACGCGGCCGCGCCTATAGGACGCGAAACATGGTGGCGCCGCATTACGCGAAACGCTGCCGCGCCGCAGGACGCGAATCGTACGCACCGCTTTCCAGAGGTGGCATGTCATAACGTCCAATGACATAAAGTGTCATAATCTCCATGGACTTTATGACAATTTGGAAAATGTCGTAATGTCCATGGACATTACGCGGCAGGCGGCTTCGCGAAATAAAGTTTTTTCTGCGTGCGACACAAAAGAAACTTCAAAATTACTGATCTGTTTCCACACTTGAGTATAATGTCCATGGACCTTATGTCACCCAAAAAGTGGCATAATGTCCATGGACTTTATGTCATTCCATTTGTGGACATAATGTCACATTGCAGAGTGTCATAAAGTCCATGGACATTATGACACTTTTCGAGTGACATAACGTCCATGGACATTATGTCATGTCACCCTTTCCAGACCCCTCCTCCTTCTGAGATGTCTTTACTTTTCATAATAAACATCCGACCGGAACAATTGAAAATGTACCATCAATCAAAATCTTTTTATTATTGTTGTTGGGAATATTTTTAATTATTAGCTTGACCATCTTATCTGATCCAAAGATGCAGTACGCAAAGTCTTTAGAGTCGTGGCAAACTTTAAAAAACGGTATTTTGTCACGACCCTCATGCAACGTATATCCAAACTTTTTAAAAATATTTTCTTTTTTAAACATATTGACAACATCGGTCGGAGTCTTTGGATATGCCGCAAAAACTTTTGCTGTCAAATATTGCAGACTGCGTTTGACTTTGTTGAATCAATGTTTTTAGTTGACTTTTGATTTCTTTATTACAAACAAGAAAAACATTGTTAACAATGCAATGCAAGAAAAACCTGATAGATTATTAACATTCCTTACGCACACGTTCCGGAAATTCTCCCGGATTCCGCTAACAGCGTTAGCAGCGCCAAAAGTACTTGCAACATCCAAACAATGATCTTTTATTTGGTTGAGGGCTTTAAGTTCTTCATACAGCTTCCATTGGTCACTGTGATTATGCTCAATAAAATCAGTGGCTTTACGACACTGCCCGCTACTGGGAGTTATTTAATTTTTTTTTTGGGAGTTATTTCATTTGGTAGTAATTTCACGGTACCAATCAATTAGTGTTTCATAACTATAAATACACTTAAATTAATACATCAAAATTTACAAATATTTAAGAAAACTATTTTAAAGCAGCAGTTTTAATAATGCGTTATATCTCCTTTTTTTGGAATCAACTCAAAAATTCGATCACACATACTGTCTACCAGATCTATTCGAAGTTCTTTCGTTATAGATTTGCATTCATCAATAACTGCTTCTTTCAGATGAAAAACGCTTACATATTGACGGTTTTCTGCTCGACGGGTTAATACTCCCCAAATATGCTCCGGAGAACATGTGGGCCATTTCAATGCTCTTATATTTTTTGATGATAGCCATTCCATAGTCTGACGACTTACATGTACTGAGGCATTGTCTTGTTGGAAAATGAATTCTTCATTGCAATTTTCAATAAATGGCACCAATTTCTCTTCATTAAGGAAACCATTCCAAAAACTTAAGCCACTTTGTAAGTATGAAGAAATTCGTCCTTTTTCAAAATCACTTAGATATGTGCCGTTATATGTTATTATAGTTATGAAACACCAACAAAATATTATTATACAATTTTTCTCTTGAAACAATTAAGTAATCTCTTAAATTTTACACAATAAGAGACCGCTTATCACACTCTTAAAAACAGTTAAAAGTTTAAAAATTGATATTAACCAAAATAGCACAAAACATTTGTAATTATAGTTATGCAACGCAGTGTATGATTATAAATGAATTTAAAATAAGATTGTTTTGTTCTAAAGCTAGGCCAAGCATTTTTAAATTTAAAGAAAAATATACCTGATTTGGAAACAATTTTACTAAATTTAAGGATAATAGTACTAAATTTAAGGGTAATAGTACTAAATTTAAATAAACTTATACTGCCTTTAAGTTCAAAAAAATTTCAATAAAATTTTATTATATTTTGTTTATATAATTAAATTTTAATTTAAATTCCTCTTTGTTTATTTGCTTGGTTGGCGTTTACAATTTCTTTGATGCCAAACCATTACCAAATCTGCTAAAATTTAGAAAAATCATTTCAAATTTAATTATTTTTTAACTGAAAAAATCATAGCGCTCATTTGAATATAATTTTAATACCGCGATTTTTGCATTAAACGTAGTCGTCTTACTCCTCCTAAGCACTCCCATTACAAAATTTACGCCGTGACAAACAAAATCATAATTTTATTAATAAAATATTTTTAATAACAAAACAAATTTAATTCAAGAACTCAAATCCACAATAATTAATTACATGCGTATAAATGACCATATTAAGAAACAAACAAATAAGAAATTAACATAAAACGTAATAAACTAATTAAAGTATAAATTATAATAATACCCAACAATATTTCAAGAAAATATTTATATTATAATTACTAGTAAAATATATTTTCTTAAGACTCTAAGTAAGATTAGAAATACACAGAAAAAAATTGCTAAACAAAAATGCTGAATAAAATATTAGAGAAAAGTTTTGCTGAACCAAATTTTTAATTGATAACACATTGTCAATAAAATTTCAAACTCACTTTCAATTAAGTGGTTAATAATATCTATTAATTAAATTTAAAAAAAAATCGCCAAAATTGAAAAAAAAAACGCAAAATTAAAAAAATTCGTCGAAATTAAAAAAAAAACGCCAAAATTAAAAAAATAAAAAAAAAACTCCTTTAATTATCATTTGTTACCAATTTTAGCGTTTTTGAAAATTTTTGCAATTTTTGTCGATTTTTTTTTTTAAATTTTGAGATTTATGTTAAATTTTAGCGATTACCCTCAATCTTGGAGTTTTTTTTCATTTCTGCCGATTTTTTAAATACCCGACGATAAAAGTTAATATATAGTCATATATAGCTAGATATAATTATATATGCAACGATATACATCTACATCTCGTACTTATTTTTACAAAATATCCAATATAGCGCTATATATCATCGCACACAAATACTATCACTTTTATATGTAATTATATATAAACATATATAGTAGAAATTAGCAAAATAAAATCTATCACTTTTATATATATGTAGTTATCAGAAAAGACAAAAAAAGAAAAATTCAATGTATTTAAAGTAAAAAGTTAATAGATTAAATAATATTTATGAGTAAAAAAAATCATTATAATCGTAAAAAAGCAATTTTAAAAATGTCAAAAAAAAATATATACAAAAGATAAAAGGTAATTTGCTAGAAACAACCAAAAAATCGATTAAAATCAAATCTAACTTTAAAATCCTTTGAATAATATTTAGATTTTCATTATTATTAGAAATGTGAAACAAAATATTTGTGCGGATTTCCAAACAATTCTAAAGGATTTTATGAAGTTCTATCAAATTGTATCAAATTATATATAACTTGATCAAATTAGATAGACCCATTTTTAGGATAAAATTATATCAGATGAGATCCCATGGGATCACATGATATAAGGTCATGTATGCAATTTTTGGGATCAACTAAGATATAATGTGGTATGATATTATATATATGACTATATATGTTTATATATACCCATATCGGAACTTTTTTCATCGGGTATTTACGATTTTTAATTTTTTTTATATACCAATTTTTGTTTTTTTTCAATTTTGCCTTACATTTAATTTTTTACATTTAAATTTTGATTTTTTTTTTTGTAAATTTTGAAAATTTTTGCAAATTTTAAAAACTTTTGTGTTTTATTTTTAAGTTTGGAACTTTATTTTTCCCTATCGCTTGTTTGAAATTAAAACAATATTCAATCAAATTTTTACTAAATATTATTAAAATCTTAATTGAAACTAAATCAATTAAATAGTTAAAATTTTTTTTAATTAAGACTACAATTTCCTCAATAGGACCGAATTCACTTAAACTTTTAATTGGATTAGCAAATATTTTCTTTGAAACTCGATTTTAGTTTTTTCTGTGAAATCAAAGATTAAATTGAATAGTTTCAATAATAAATTAAATATTATTTTTATTTTACAATATTATTTTTATTTTTACTTAAAACTTTACTACAATTTTCGATTTCTTATTAAACTTTTAATTTAAAGTCAACAGTTTTTTTTTTATAACTACAACTTGATTTTATTTTTTTTTGTGTGTTTATGAAGACCACAAATATTTAAATTTAATATAAAATTAAACAAATTATAAGCAATTTTTTTCAACCCAAACCCCTTATTTCAACAGTATTAATCCTACACGGAAATTGCGAATAAATATAAAAGTTGTTTTCTTTTATGCAAATGCAATCAGTCGTATGTTTTTGTCATTTAAAATGTAGGTAAAAAATGCAGACATTATTAGACATAAATATCTGTTGTTACAATTTATACATTTCGCTCATTTACTAAAAGACTGACATAACTCAAAAAAACAAGATTTTGCAGAAAACCCATTTAAAGTTTTCAATCCATATCTGCCTCGCTCGACCCTTTCTTTTATAATTTGTTCACGTTTTTTATAAATAGGGTTTCGAATGCATTTTTATCTTAGTGAGAGACCCGTGAGTAGCACATTTTCTCTATAATATATATATACTCTTTGCACCCACTTTCCAAACAAAATTTTAATATATTCTCTTCAAACTCGATAAGTATACATGATATTAATATGCAATTTTTACACAATATGAAGCATGACATAACTAATAAATCTGCATCATTAACTAAAAAATCGCGATTTTTTTGACTTATGACAACCTTTGAGTAAATGAGCGATGTGTGTTAATTTAAGTTTTTCATAGGAAAAAATTAAATGCAATTAACTAAAACTTAACAGCAGCAGCAAGCACAAAACAAAACTGCAGCAAACTTTTAGATGTAAAATACATAGTTGATACGCTGCATGTCCATGAAACATTTTGCAAAACCTACGTCTTTCACTAAAACAATGTAAACTACGTTTTTGCTTAAACTATGTTTTTACTTAAACTACGCTTTTTACTTAAATTACATTTTTACTTAAATAAAATTTTTACTTAAACTATGTTTTCTACCTAAACTACGATTTTTTTTAAACTTTGCTTTTTGCCTAAACTACGTTTGTACCTAAACTGCATTTTTTACTTAAGCTACGTTGTCTACTTAAATTTAGTTTTTTTTACTTAAACTACGTTTTTTTACTGAAACTACGTTTTTTTTTTAGTGAAACTAAGTTTTTTGTTACCAAAACTACGTTTTTTTTTACTAGAACCACGTTTAGGTTCTTTTTTTAGGTTCTTTTTTTTTACTAAAACTATGCGTTTTGAACTAAAATTAAGGTGTTTTTTTTTCTTACTAAAATTGAGGTGTTTTTTTGTTTAATAAAATTACGTTTTTTATTAAAACTACTTTTTTATACTACGTTAATTTTATAAAACGTCATTTTTATCTAATACTATTTTTTTCTACACCTACGTTTTTGACTAAAACTACGTCTTTTACCAAATCTACGTTTTTTTTTACTAAAAAATATACTTTTTGCTACAACGACGTTTTTTACTAAAACTTCTTTTTTTTTTACTAAAACTACGTTTTCTTCTAAATCAAGGCTACGTCTTTTAACAAAGTTTCATCTCATTTTTAATTTTGTCTCAAAAAAAAACTGTTTCAAATAGTCGCTTTTGATTTAGTTTTTAATTCAAATTTTACTAACATTGAAATTTTTTTTAAAACTCATAAATCTTTAACACTTGCACTCGTATTTACTTTTAAAATTATAATTTATTGCAAAAATTATAAATTTTTTCTCGACATAGTAAAATAATATATATT
The DNA here is from genome assembly GCA_021234595.1 of Delia radicum. NCBI lineage: Eukaryota > Metazoa > Arthropoda > Insecta > Diptera > Anthomyiidae > Delia > Delia radicum. The sequence goes on from CM037851.1 coordinate 100,226,875, forward strand.
AAAATTCATTCGACACGTCTACTTATAGGAGACATTGAAATACACTCTTATAAGAAAACTAAATCGTATAAATAAAAAAAGTCTGTCTGTTACTAATGAAAGTTATTAATATTCAGCGTAAAACGATTTTTATTTAGCAATAAAAACAAATTAAATATAAATAACAATAACAATAACAATAAATTGAATTTTCAGGGTGTGCAAGTTTATATAAATCGTTTGGTATTTGATTGTTAGCTACCTAAGTACAATACTTGTTGTTAAGTTCAAGTTTAATAAAAAAAAAAAAATTAGGTTTTGAAATTAATATTGAAAATTTTTTATAGTTCTAACCAATAAATGATAAATGTAAAACATGTGCTCCAGATATGCCACTTTGAATAAGGACGTTTTTGTATAATTTAATTTTCTATAGAAATTTTCGTATGTTCTTTAAATTTTGGGCTAATAATTGCTTATTTCTACATTAAACACAATGAAATTTGTGGAATATTAACATTACATATGATAAATATGAGTTCCAGAGCTTGTTAATAAATAAAAATTAGTCAATATTTAGATAAACTAAGTTTTTTGTAAAGCATTTGCCACAGATTTTGCAGTTTCTTGTAAATTAATTCAATTTGATCAACATTAAACTCACTTTAGATGAATCAAAAACGTTGCTTTATGTTTAAATCAATGTTTAGAGTTGGTCTAAAGGGACTCAAACAGTGCTGCGAACCCGGTTTGTGCAAAAATCGTAAATTTTTGTGGAAAAAATCGTCATTTTAAAAATGAGATATCGTCAAAAAATCGACCAAAACTCCTTATATTAACACACAAAAAAAAACAGAGGGGACGTTACTCAAAACTTAGTTTAAATTATTTTAGTAGTAATTATTTTACCATTTTGATGCCCTTTATTTTTATTACAAACTCCTTCATTCATAGAAATAAACCTGCAAAATTAGCCGAAAAAGCTACTAAAACATAGTTAAGAATTACATTGCAGAAAAACTGCTACAATTAGCAGATTTTTTTTTTTTTTTTGCTAAATATTAATGAAATATGAACAGCAAAACTAAAACTGTGGTTCCTATTTGCAACAAAGGGCCACAACGAATTTATTCCATTCGGACCGGTTGGATGATATTCTCTTCACTTCTCCCCAGCTTTGATCAGTAGATATGACTTTTATATTCAGTTGACGGCGACATGTGTGAGACGGTCTTCCTACTCTTCTCGTCCTACCCTGTGGGTTCCACTCAATGGCGATTTTAGCAATGTCACCTGGAGGTCTGCGCAGCGTGTGACCAATCCAACGCCATTTGCGATTTATTATTTCAATATGGATTGCCCGCTGGTTTGTTTGTTTCCAAAGTTCTCCATTGGATATGGTGTTAGGCCAAAAAACTTTTAGGATTCTTCGGAGACATCAATTAACAAACACTTGTAGGGAGTTTATATCGTGTTCTGTTGTGTTCCACGTCTCGCATGCATAATGCAGCACAGATTTGACACAGGAGTTAAAGATGCTTATCTTAGTGTACCTGGATAATGCAGAAAATTTCCATATTGAATGCTTGGTTGGCTTTAGATATTCGATACGCAGCATCCTTGCTGGAACCACCTGTATTTGTTAAAATGCTTCCAATTCAATTTTTCCTATGCGAAATTTGTTACTGTTTACGGTATTGCAGCGCATTACTTTACTCTTGCCAATGTTTATTTTCAGGCCAGCTTTTGTTGCCTCTGTTTCGAGGCACTTTAGCTTCGATTTCATATTTTCATAGCTGTGGGGAAGTAAGCAGATATTGTCTGCTTACTCAAGGCTCTCGAGTTGTTGGTTGAGACCCCAGCTGATAACGATGTTAAAAAGCAAGGGTGATAACACACAGCCCTGGCGGACGCCAGCCACGACATTAAAACTGCTACTCAGAGCATTATTGTGGACAATACGGCATTTAACATAAATAACTTTTTATTGACATCCAGTCAGGGGCAGGATGTGATTGTTGCACAGCTAAATATTTGGAGACTAAGTAAACAAAAACTGTAATATAAATTTAAGTTTTGATATAATTACACAGAGAGAAACATTTAGACATTTGCCAACTGAAATTCAGTTACTACGTCTTAAATTAGGTTACTACAACTGAAATCGGTTGGTATTGGTTTCCACAACAAAATTCGGTTAATACAACAAAATTTTAGTTGCAACAACCAAAATATTCAGAAATCAAATTTGAATTAGGTTGCACTAACCGAATTTAGTGGTTGTTAACGCCAAAATACACCTTTCAATTCGGTTGGCACTTTATTTCTCTGTGTGTACCTTCAATTTTGAAGAATGAAAATATCAGTACATTTGGCTAAAATCCACAGTATATTTTGCTAATAATTGTAAATGGCTGATTTCAGATGGGCAGATTTTAATTCGTATTAAAAACAAACTCTAAAAAAAGTTGAAAATTTAACATTTGTAATTGATTTTGTTTTGTGTACTAATATTTAGTAAATTGTTTGCTAAATTTAGCAGATTAATTTGCTACTTTTAATTAACTAAAATTTAGTTAAAATATAACTAAATATTTGTAGATTTAACAGATTTTTTTTTTTGCTATTAAAAAAAAACTGCTATATTTAGCAGTTTTTTCTGCAACGTTATTTTTAACAAATTTTCAGTAGTTTTAGCAAAAAATATTGCTAGTTTTTTTCTATCAGTGTACACACCTCTCAATACACCTTACGCGAAATATAATTTTAAAATTATTGACCAGTTTTAAAATCTGCATAATTCCTTGACGAAATATTAAATTTTTTTTTTTTTTGTTATTTGGTTTTACAAAATTTGGTCATATAAAAAATCGCATTCTCGAAAAATATTGATTTATAAAGAATACAAAACGAGGAAAATCGCTCTTTTATCAGTGATTTTGATTTCAGATTCTTGTTAAGGGTCCGCAAATTAGAAAAAAAAAAGTTTGTATGAATGCCCCCTTCCCCTCCTACCCACCAAAAAATAGGTCAGAAAATCGAATTTATGGAACTTCTCAGCCCTTTCTTTGCACTTTAAACATTCGAATATATTTTGTTTGGTTATTAAATAAAGATACGTGCCTAATTTCTGAATTCTTGCTTTGTTAGTTTAATAGATACGCCTAAAGCCTCTTTTTTTCGGAGATAAAGGCTGATTAAACAAAAGGACTTTTCTAACCAATATCGCGACTATATTGCCGTGATGAACAGTTTTTTTTTTTTTTTTTTTTTTTTAAAAAGAGAGGCAACACTCAGGAAATACTTCCTATATTTAGTGTGTTGCTTTCTTTGGAAAGGGATAGTATAGAGATGAAAGGTGGGGAAAGATGAAGGGCTTCAGACATGGCAACACTGTAATTGCGCGAGATGATAAGACTTAGAACAGTTGTTGCTCGCCACCTGATGGAGAGTTGGCGAACTTTATTGAAGCTTTTTGGTTCATAGCCCTGATTCATTATTTTACTTCGGTGGGGTTAATTGCTATGGGAACACCGAAGGTGGACATTGCGATACGTATGAGAGATAGAAAAAAAAACTCATACATATTATTTTGATGTTGCCGGCACCGGGGATCGAACCCAGGACCTTCTGTGTAAAAGTCCAACGCGCTAACCATTACACCACAACGCCCACAACGTTTAAGCAAATAATGATTTCTTTTCAATGACCAAGATCCCAATGAACATATTTAAACAAAAATATTAAGTTTTGTTTCATTATCATATTTTTTTATATTTTTTAAAAAATGTGTACACTGTAGAGTACAAGGGTAGTAAAAGCGTTAAATAAAATTAAAATAAATCAAAATGATGAAGTTTATGTAGAGTTGATTTTTTAATTGCTAAATTAATGATTTTTATTCGATTTGAGATCATTTTATCACATTTTTTTTTAGATGTTTTTAATGAAAAGAATCTTGAGTAAAAATTTAAAATTGCAATGAAAATTTAAAATCATCATTTTCTATATAAAGAATTTTGTAAAATCGTCAGTCGTTTATAATATTTCACTTCAAAAATCGTCAAATTGAAGACAAATCGTCAAAGTTAGAATCCCTGGTAGCAAATGTGTAACTATGAAGGTTTTTTTTTTTTTTTTTTTAAGAGAGCAACACTCAAATGTTTTGCTTTTTTGGAAAATGGATACGGGAGAGATTAAAGGTGGTGCAAAATGAAGGGCTTTAAACATGGCAACACTGTAATTGCGCGAGATGATAAGTCTTAGAACAGTTGTTGCTCGCCACCTGATGTAAAGTTGGCGAATTTATTGAAGCTGTTTTTGTTTCATAGCCCTGATTCATTATTTTACTTCGGTGGGGTTAAGTGCTATGGGAACACCGAAGGTGGGCGCAGCAATACATATAAGTGATAGAAAACTCATACATATTATTTTTCTAAATTGATGTTGTCGTCACCGGGAATCGAACCCGGGATCATCTGTGTAACAGTCCAACGCGCTAACCATTACATTAAAAAAAACGTTTTTTTTTTTTTTAAATTAAATTATATATAACGTTTCTTAATATTTTTTTTTGTGTAAATTCATATGGTTTTGGATAATTTTTGCCCTATGGCTGTATAATGTTTTGTTTTACTGTTGGCAACACTGATGTGCTTGGAAACTAATATGAATAGTGATATGATTATATTACAAATGATAAGTTTTAAATGTTTTTCGTGTTAGTAATGTAATTATGACTTTCAATACACCTACTTAAGATTCTGTTTTTTTTTCTATAAAATTTTAAAATTATTTTCACTTTTACAAACTTTTTCTTAAAAAAAAAATGTTTTTGAATATTTTGAATATTATTTATATTATATATTATTATATCTTATTATAATAATTCTTTTTTTATATAAGCTAGCACACATTTGAAATGCTACAGTAATATTTATTTTAAATTAACATCCAAATCATATTAAAGGAAACTTAATGATTTTTTGTTTGAAAATTCCGAAAATGAAGTGAAAGTGAAACTTCCGCTCAATTTGTGTTCCCAATTCCACATAAGTGATTTGAAAAGAAAAATTTCATTTTCATTTTGTTTCTAGTGGAATTAAAGTAATTTGATGTGTTCTATAAAACAATTTCACTACAAAAAAAGTAATTGTAAAACGGTATTTGTTAACTGAGTGAAAAACCAAACTTTTTAGAAAATTAAATTATTTTGAATATTAAACGTAAAAAAAAAACAAACAATGTAAGTAAATGTGATATGTTGTTAATATACGTTTATTTAACTGAAAAAGTGTTGCATTTTTTACCGGAAAACACATGAATCCGGAAAAAGAGGCCCCATTTTTAACATTCATGCAAAAAAAATCTGGTTTGGCCAAAGGTTTTTAGAGGGGCGACAAAACAGTTGAAGACCAGTTGTGGAAGGACTTAGTAAGTACATTAAACAGCTTAGGACCTCCATAAAACGATGCAACTGGTTGGAAAAAGGCTTGGGCTGATTGGAAGGCTACCATTCGTAAAAAATTGGCCGAAAATAGAGCAGAGGTAACGGCAACAGGTGGAGGAACCAACAATATCCAACACATATCATCCAAAGAAGATTCAGTTGCGAAACTTTCTGGCCTTTATACCGCAGTCGAAGGTGTTCCAGCTGCTAAATCATTCGGGACGACTAGCAAAGGGTAAATAACCACCAAATTCATCTACAGAATTGTCAAACTTAGATGGCACCAGTTCCGACAATGTAGTAAACGTGATTTTACAAAATTAAATAAAAATGACAAAGGTACTGAAAATATAGAAAATGAAGAACCGCAATCGATGCTTTCCCTTTTTGATTTCTCTTTTTGATATCTCAATTTCTTCGCGACTTCTTTCAAATCTAATCCATTTTGGGCATATGACAGTTTTCAAACCATTACACATATTTGTTAAAATTTTTGAAGTCTTTTGCGATCATTTGTTGGTAAATTCCTTGTCCGAAATAGCGTAGTGATGTGTCCAATTGCAAAATAATTGGAATGCTTGTCTTTTTAGCCATTGGTGATACCTCTTCTGGAACCATCATAAATGCATACTTATTTAATCTAAAATACGCAATAAACTATTTTTTTTTATTAATTTTAAACACTTGCGACTCAGTTTTAATTATTGTCTTCCGTTTTTTTTTGGTAGTTCCAAAGGATCTGAACAGTCACGATCCGTTCTTTGTTTTTCTTTTTCAATTATCACAATTGCGAAACTCATTTTCTATTATTTTAAAAATAAGTATTTTTTTGTTTAATTTTTATTTTTGTTAAAAAATGCACTCTTCTTTATTGCAATTTCATTCAGTTTAAAGTGATAATTTGGTTTTTTACCGCATTTTTTTATGTTGTTGCTAAAACAAAATGAAAATGAAATCGTCGTGAAAAAAACGATTCACTCGTTTTTCAGAACACAGCGGAATTGAAAATGTGGAATTAAAAACGATTCCACTTCGTAGTGGAATATAGAACCCAGGCCTATATAAAAATACTGGTATTTTAAAAAAGAATAAAAATTTGTTTCGCATATCTTTCGTAAATGTGGGTAGTAGATTTACAAAAATTTATTATTTTCAATTGTTTATCACTTTATTATAATTTATTTTCCCAGTATTTTTTAGTGATGACAAATTTTTATTAGCTTAACTAATTTTTAAGGGGTAAACATGTGTTTGAAGTTTGTTTGAAACTTTTTGTTTGAGGACTTTTTAATATTTTTTGTATTCTATAGGATTGATCTCAGAAACGCTCTTTAATTTGACACCCGATTTGTACATATTTCTTTTGAAGCGGACATGTTAATGAAACCTAAATGGGGTTGGATTTGACCCCACATTTGATACAACATAACCAACATTCATATACGCCACTGTGTAGTTTCCTTGTTAGCATATTTTTAGCCAACGTTATCATGTACATATTTCTTTACCCATATCTAATATTTGCCAATATAAGGTATACGAAATATAAATTTTAAAAGAAAATGCATAAAAATTGCGCAATTCATACCACCAATACTGGAAAAATAGTATTTATAAATAGTCTGTCAACTTATAAAATAGACAAAAAGAAAATTCGCCTAAATAAAAAAAGCAACAAAAAAATCGTTTAAATGGAAACCAAATCGCCAAAAATTGGGAAAAAATCACCAAAATGTAAAAAACGTCGCCAGTATTATAAAAAAAATGTTCAAAATTTACAAAATTTAAAAAAATTTAAAAAATTCGCCAAATTAAAAATGAAATTAAATTTATTAAAATAGCTTAAATTGGAAATATCAACAAAATTTAAAAAATTGCTATTTAAAAAAAAAAATTCAAAATTTAAAAAAAATTTCAAAATTTTAAAAAAGTTGCTGAAATTGAAAAAAGAATCACTAAAATTACAAAATCTCCTAATTCAAATTAAAAACGTCTATATCTCGAAAATATTTTTAAATTTTGCCATTTATTTTTTAACTTTTGTGTTATATAAATTTTTTTTAATTTTTTATTTACCCGATTTTTTTTTTTTGTTGACGATTTTGTTAAATTTTAGCGACATTTAATTAATGTTATTAACATATAACTAAGTTTTTTGTTAAATTTTGGTGATTTTTAAATTTTGGAATATTTTTTTTCCATTTATTGTTATTATTGGTTACAAAAATTAGAAAATTTGTGTGCACAAAATTAATTTCCAATTAAACATTAAATAAATATTATATTAAACTTTTAATTAAAAGTGAGTTTGAATTGAAATTTTACTTACAACAATTATATTTTGTTTAGGGGTTTTACTTAAATTGTATTCCGCCTTCTTTGGCCCAGTAACAATGTTTTTATTCTCTTTAAAAACCGATTTTAGATGTTCTCAAATTTTTAAATTTCAAAGCAAATGTTTTACAATTTAAACCAGTATTTTTCAAAATTAACCAATAGCAGAAGTTAATATTAACTGTGAGATTTTATTCGTTCGATTTGAGATCATGTCTAATAACTTTCTCTGTGTTTTTTTCTAATAGTCAAAGTAAATTATCATATAAAAATTATAATTTTTCTGTTAATTTAGAGAAAAGTTTGTCATGATCTCAAACCGAACAAATAAAATCTCTCAATAAAATTCACTGTTAATATTAACTTTTAAAAGAAAAACCAATATTTTTCAAAGAAAGCCTGTTATTTACGACTCTTAAACCAATATTTTGTACTGGTCTACAAAATGTTAGTTTAAGAGTCGTAAATAACAGGCTTTCTTTGAAAAATATTGGTTTTTCTTAAAGTTTTTATTTTTGTTAATTCTTTGTTTAAACAAATAAATAAATATTGGGTTTTATGACTTTTTGTCAATATTTTTTTGTTTTATAACTTTGGTTTATATTATACATATGTGTTATTTTAAAAACTGCTGGATGACAAAATTAAAACCAGTATTTTTCCTAAGGTTTTTGAGTACAGTGCAGTCGTATTTTTTAGCAATTCTTTGTTTAAGCAGATAAATTCTGGCTATTTTTAAAAATTCTTAATTACAAAATTAAATGGTTGTGTTATAACTTATTGTGCATTATTTGACAAAGTTAACATGTTTTTATTTTAAAATTGTGAAATGTTTATTAACTTTTAAGAGTCGAAAAAGGATTACTTGAATTATGACAGTTAATAAAAAAACAGTATTCTTTACAGTTTTGTTAGTTTTTTGTTTTTATATACATCGAGATTCTTTATTTTAAATACCAGTTTCTTAACAAAAAGTTATAAAAATTGATATTTTTAAATCTGCTTTAAATATAAAAAATACTGGGTTCTTGATTTAATTCATTGATAAAATTTTTCAAAGTTTCAACTTTTTATAATAATTTTCTAAAATTTAAAGTAGCCTATTTCAAAACGAAACCAGTATTTTTGTACAAAATTTCGTTTAACAAGTTTATACATGAAATACTGGTTTTCAACATACAGAAAACTTTTTTTATTTTTTAAATAACACCAAACTACCAAACGCCTAAGTGTTTTTTCATACTTTTCTTTAACTTAAAATTGTATTTTTTTTTCTAATACAATTTCAAGTTCTTTCACAAACCTTTTGCATTGTTACACAAAACCACAAACGATTAAAAAAAAATTCTTAAAATTAATTTTGATAAAATTTTTTCAAATTAACCATTAAAAAAATCTAGAACACTTAAAAAGTACATGACTTTATAAATATAGACGAATAATAATATAAATTTAACCTATAAAAAACATTTTGTACTAAAACCACAAATAACGAAAAAAGTACACGGTATAATATATTTTTTTTTTATTTTTATAAAAAAAGTCTCGAAATAAGATAAAAAGTTAATATAAAAGCAACAAAAAAAAAAAAAATTAAACCACAAATGAATCAAATCAATTGATTGTTTGTTTGGTTTCATTTACCATCTACACAGTTTTTTTTCTTCTTTCAAGTACAGATATTTTTTATTTGCTATAATTTTTTATATCTCTATAATGTATGAAAACAAAAATTCTTACCATATACAGAAATTGCTACTACACTTTAAATAATATGTTGGCAATTTACCACAATTAAATTTTAATTTCTGGCTTTGAATTAAATAACTTCAAATTAACCGATTTTTCGTTTGGAAATAAGTGAAGCTACAAAAATTTTAGAGAATTCTATTTAAAATTAAACCTCAAACCGGTCTAATCTTTTTTGCAATTAAATTTATACCTCTTGTTCAACACGAAAAATAAACAATATGTTCATCTACCAAAGTTATTTTTATTTAGAAATGTTGTGGTTAAGAAGAAGAATAAACGTTTTCCTTTAAAAATTATAAACACTATTAATTTTAAATCAGACTAGACTAGTTTCTGCCTTTTTATGGACAGTCTCATCAGTGATTTTCCATTTAAATTGTATTATTATTTGTGTATTTATAATTGTCAGATTGTCTCTATATGATAAATTTTTCAACAACCTGCGGCTGTAAGAATCAAACCTGCGTTCTTCTTACATTACAAACGTAACAATACCAAGTCATGACCGTTTAGCGATCACACCCAAGTATGGCCTCGAATGTAATGCAGCAAAATTGCAGTTTTCTTTCCTATTAGCTTTTTCGGTTATTGTATATTATACTCAGAAGTGACAACACTAACAAGACAAATATTCTATTTTTAGATTTTTGTCTCTATTTCACAATGGTTTTTTCGTTGCCCATTTTAAGCGATGTCGGGCAAAATATGTTAAGAGTGAATCTCAAAAAACGAATCCATAAAATAAATAACTTTAGGCGTAAATTATTCCTTTTACCAAGATATATCCACTGTCCACAAGTTACCCTTTTTGTGCGTTTATTAAAGAAGATATGGCGATTTTCTTTTTTCGAAAAACACGAAATTGAGCGAAAACGCACATTAACTTCAACTTTAAGACACTTTAAGAATTTGCTAATAATACTTAAATTCATCTTTCTGCCAAATTTCATAAGAATCCGTCCAATTTTCAAGTTAAGACGGCGTCCTTAAGAGATATACTCCTAAATCCTGATACAAAAACAAGAGCATTTTACCAAGATATAACCACAGTCCACAAGTTACCCTTATTTCGCGTTTATTAAAGAAGATATGGCGATTTTCTTTTTTTCGAAAAACACGAAATTGAGCGAAAACGCACTTTAATGTCAACATATATTAAATAAACTTAAGGCTTTGCTAACAATACATAAATTAATCTTTCTGCCAAATTCCATAAAAATCCGTCCTTAACAGATATCCTTTTAGAATCCTAAATCCTGATACAAAAACAACAGCCTTTTAAAAAGTTTAAGCTTTAATCTTACTTTGTGTTTAGTATCAACGGTTTCCCAACAACACAAATATGTTTTCAAGATTTTTGAAAATTGTGTTAATTTTAAAATATTTATTTTTTAAATTGTGCGAAATTTTAACGTTAACGCTTTCTCGCTTCCAAACCGTGCCATGTACACATAAAATTACTTCTCAAGATATTTTGTAAACTTTTGTTTCTATTAAAATAGTTAAAATTCTTATTATAGATCACTCATTTGGCGCACTTGTGGGCAATTTAAAATACCCCGCCTAGAGGCTGGATTGCCTGTTAGAGGCTTAAGTAAAACTTTTGGCAAAACTGCACTTTGTGGGGCATTCTTCAAAAAAAAAGAAGCTTTTCCACTCCAGAATTAAGAAAGAAATTTTTTTGCAGAAAACTACTCAGCGAAGCCAATAAACTGCCTAATCACATAGGGAAAACCGCCTAAGTTCGGCCGAAGGCCGATCACACAGAACAACTTTACTAAGGGAAGCCACTAAACCGCATATCACATAGCAGAACCCTCAGAAGGCCGGTGACGGACTGGAGGAGAAATCCCTTAAGCCAATAAATGTTGTACTATCACCTTCACGCTGTTATCCCTGGGTAATGCCAACGATAGCAACTAAAAAGTCATATTTTTATGTAAAATTCATTATTGGAACAGTAAATTTTACAAAAATAACCAAAAAACACTAAAAAAAACTTCATCCCCATTGTTGTACTTCAAATATACTTAAAATAGGTCTAGAGGGCGCTGCCTATCACGGATCATAAAAATAATATAATTTTTGAAATCTTGCGCAAATTTCCTTTCATTGAGTAAACTAACTTATGTATTTCTACGCATACCGGTTTTGGGGGCCGGGGCCCCTGGGGTTATATTTTTTCCTTTTTGAGGAACGCCCCCAGTTTTACAGTTTTGCCAAAGTTTTTTAAATCTACTAATTTTAACAGAAAAAATCGTTTAAATAAAGATTTTTTTAAAACGCACTCAGAAAAAAATTTACATAACATTAAGTGATTTGAACTAACTTTTAAGACATTTGGGAATGATTTGTAGTGTCCGACCGAACAGTTCGGCCAAAAAACTATATTTTGTCGGTTTTTTGATATCTAGAGGCAATGATGACAAATTTTGGTATTGTAAACATGTTTGTTGAGCCGATTTAATTCGATTTTGTGTATAAAATTTAAGAGAAAAGCCGAAGTTTAGCTATAAACTTAAAAGTTCGGACGCCGAACTATTTTCAATTTGGCCGAACTTTCTGAGGACGAACAGTGAATTCATTGCTTAACTACAGACTTTTCTTCAAATTTGACACTCAAAATAGAATCTAATCAGCCCAATAAACATTTTTCCATCCGCCAAATTTGTCCATAATGCTTTAAAATACCGAATACAGACCAAATGAATTTTCTTGGCCGAACTGTTCGGTCGGACACTAATGATTTGGCTCCAAACAAATTTTAATTCAAATCAAGTGTACAGTTTTTTTAAATCAAAGAAAAACTAATGACTTTAAGTAAATTTTGACTAAAATTTTGTAATTTTTTTGTTATATTTAGTATGTTTTTTACTTAAGTTTAGTATAAAATTTGCTTAAATTTAGTAAAAATGTGTTAAAAACAAGCATTTTTTATATTAGTACGCTAGAACTTGTGCTAATGCAAAATAAAACTATTATTTTTGAGTTCATGAAAAATATGAATAAACTGATTTCTTGTAAATTTGCATTATTCTAAAGCAATTTTATTTGTTTTAAGGACGATATTATAGACGAAATTTCACTACGGTATAAACTTAATTTTAGTTCATACTTGTTTTGATTGTGTACATTCCATTTCTGCTAATTTACAAATATATTATTTTCAGTGTTCTTGTATAATATCAATCATTTTATTTACAACCACCATGATATATATTTATAATTGTATTGTCTTCATATACAAACACCAGTACCCACATTCAGACTCATTCTTAAAATTGACAGATATTCATTAAGTAGGTACAAGCATACTTTGCTAGTTAGAAATTTATCTTAGAAATTTATCTTTAAAAAACAAAAAAAAAAACACATTTGTATATTAGAGGGGCATTTTTTTTCTTAACTTTCGGTTTTTATCAGTTATTGTTGCGATTATTAAAGAACTAGGTCTAAAAGTTAGGTGGAGCACAAAATGAGAAAAATCGGATAGCATTAAACCGTGGCGCGCCCCGTGAACAAAGTTTTAAATTTTCGAAAATTTTTCTTAAACTGCTTTAATAAAAATATGTCTTGCGACACATAATAGAAATATGTCTTGCGACACGCTAAGCACGAATATTTATTTTTGAATTCGGTCTAACGGTTTTTGAGATATTGCCACTCGATTTTTACAAAAACAAAATTTAGTCTTTTTCCATTCTCGAAATTTTTTAAAAACGATCCTAAATTTTTTTGATTTTTGCACTAGCAAAGTAAACAAAACTACTTTTCATTTAAGCATAATCATGTCAATATTGGTTGACAGATAACTTGGAAATTTATCTACAAATATCTCGGAAAAACAGAAAATTTACATAGTACAATTGTTATGCTTTTCAATTATATACACATGATTATTGAAGGAATATTTACTGTAACTTTTGATTTTCATAAATTAACAGTTTGATTGCTGTAGTACTAGATCCAATAGTTTTGTTGTGCGAAATTTAAGAAAAATTGCATTACTTAAACCTTGGCGAACGGCGTACAACGCCTCTTTTATATGTAAAACAAAAATTTAAATTAATTTAAAAAAATATATTTTGTGATACTCATTTTGAATTTCAGACAAATCATGGTCAAATGAAAGCATGTTTTGTTTAGTATTTGAGTGCAAAAACATAAAATTCTAAGATCATTTTTTTAAAAATTTTTAAAATAAAGGAAAAAGACGTAATTATTAGTTAAAATCAGGGTTGGCAATTCAATACCCCATACCTAGTTGGCTACCACAGTTACACAGTTACACAGCCCGTAATTTTAAGCAATAGATACCTACCGGTGCTTAGATACCTACCCGATTTTGTTCGTGTACACGGTAGGTATCTAAGCACCAGTAGGTATATATTGCTTGAAATTACGGCCATAAGACCAAAGAAAAATTTTAAAAAAGCGAGTCCATTAAAGAAATATTTCTTCTTATGTAACCGGTTTTATTTTGCCTTTTATCGGTTTAATTTTGAAATATCTTGAACCAAAGTCAAATGAACGTCAAAATAACCAGACGATGATTTTTAACGGTATTTGGTAGATTTAAGAAAATTATAGGTATAGGTAATAGGTACAATTTTACCCTCTAACTGGCAAACGATACTTTGCAACGAAATTCATATCATGTTCTCCACTCGAAAAACAAATAATAAGTTCTTCAACAAAATTGTTTATCGTTGCCTAATTTAGGCGATATGAGCCAAAATATTTTAGGGTGCATTTTGGAAACTAAAGCATATAAAAGAGAAGTTTTGGACAACAAATATTTCTCTTACCAAGATATAACCACGCTCGAAAAACTATTTTTTTCTGCTCCTATTTAAGAAGATATCGCGATTTTCGCTTTTTGGAAAAAACGAAATTAGACGAAAAAGTATCGAAACTTCAATTTATATTGTTCAAACTTCAACGCCTTGCTATTACTACCTAATGTCTTCCCTCTGCCACATTTCATAAAAATCCGTCTATTAGTTTATAAGTTAAGATTTTGTCTTTTAGGGGAATCCTGATAAAATCCTGTGAGTCATTGAACCAAAGTAAGGACTTATTATTAAAGATAAAGCTTCAATCTTACTTATCTTTTTTTATAAACAGCTTTTAGTGAACTTAAATTGGTTTTTTAGATTTTTAAAAACTATATTTTTTCAAAAGTAATTAGTTTTTGAAATGTTACGAAATTTTGATTTTGAAGCTTTCTCACTTTCAAACCGTGAACGGTACGACGAACAATTTCTTTGCAAAATATTTATGAAATTTCTATCGTAATATATTTATTTCTAAGTATAAAACGCTCGTTTGATGTATTTGTGGTAAATTTTATGACGACTGCACTGAGGCAGAATTACCCGTTAATGGGTAAGGGTAAACCCTGTGATATAGGAAGACACATGCCACTATTGGAATAGCTATTTTAAAATTTTCATATTTGTATTGCTGAAGGCGTGGTAGGTAACTATCGTTATAATTAAAAGGTTGTGTTTGCCAACCATGGTTAACATCAAATCGCAATATCTCGAAAACCGTTTTTTTTTGTTCAGCATGACAAAATTAATAAAAAACTATATATCGCAAGACCAAAAAAATTCAGATTAATTTTCAAGAATTAAAGTTACCGATTTTTCTACAATTCCCACAAAATAACTTTTAGACCTAGTACTACAATAATCTGCACAGTAAATTGAAATTTTTCAAAAATAGTTACTCCATACTAAAAAATGCCACTCTATTGCATATAATATAAGTTGACATGACACATTTTTTTTTTAATTCCCTCAACTTCAGTAGCTATCATAACTACCTCCGTAAGCAATAAAAGCGATAAACTTTTGGTTTCTTATTTATTTTTTTATTTGGTATTTTTTTAATTTTTTTAATTAATATTTTTGTTTGAGGTTGTGTTGTTATTATTGGCATACAAAACCATTTTAGATATCAATTAAAAATCTTATAAATAACTATAAATATACACAGAACAAATTCACCCAGTATTTCTGTTCTTTGATTAATATTTTTGGAGTAAGATGATGTTTTTTATAAAAGTGATATTTTTAAATTAAAACCTGTATTTACTACGGCTGAAATTTTTCAAAAATGTTCTTTTTAATGTTGCCAGTTTTTCTAAAATTTGATTTCTAACAATGAGAGTCTGTTCAAGGTTTAAATACTCAAAAACTAAGAAACCCTTATTTTTTTGCTGTCCAATCTTACAATTGGGGGTTATAAAGTAGGGTCAAAAAAGATCACATTTTCTGTTTTTTCGTTATTTCATATTTCTTTTCACAGAAACTTTATATAAATTTGGTATTACATGAAAAGTATTAGAAGTGCGCATCACCCGTATAAAGCAGCATGTCCGAGAAATCTCCACTTTTCGTGGTATTTGAAAAAACACATACATTTTGGGAGATTTTGAACTAGGTGTTATAGTCGCGCTCGTTTTGATTTTAGACAAAGTTTTCCGGAGCTAAACAAAGGTAATATGGATATTAAACAAAGGCAATATTTGTATCAAACTTCTTAATTTTGAAAATACATTACCGGTATGTAAAAATATCTCAGTTTTGAGACATGTTCGTATACAAAATTTTGTGATTTTTTGAATTAAAAATTTTTTCATAATAAATCTTTCATTACATCTACACCAATTTATTACATTTTTTTTAACATACTTATATATTTATAGCGAATATGTTCCCAGTATTAATCTATATAAGTATTTTAAAAGTATGTTTTTAATGTTCAAGTTATTTTTTAAAACCTAAGTATATTTTCAGATTTTAAAAATTGTTTTTAATTTATCATTATCAGTCTTTTATTACGACTAACTATATTCCCAGTATTTGTTTACTGTAACACATTTTATTGGTTATGACTTATAAATGCCTCAGATTATGAACAACATTTTATTGTTAAAAAAAAAAATTCCAAACAGTCAATTGTATTAAAATATTTTCCAGTTTATTAAAAAAATCCATGATTTTTTTTGTTTTTAAATAAATTGTTTGTTAATATTTTAATAAAACTTTTTTTTCTCCACGGATTTATGCAACCATTATCTTTATGTTTTAAAATTTTCCTGTTTATCACTTCAAATGAGAATTTTTTTTTTTTTTTTTTTTTTTTTTAGGCTTTTTTATTTGGTTTATTGGATCTTTCTTTGAGAAAAATAACAATAATTATTAAAATCTTAAACTAAACGTATATTGTGGCCCTGATGCCAGCGCATAAGTGACCAATGAGTGTTAACAGGTTTTGCGTTTCGCTACTGGTGAGCTATAGCCAATGTATCTACTCTATTTAGGCGACTATGTCCTCTAAATAGGAGTAGGGTATGTGCTAAGGGATTTGGGTGTGTTGACAATGAGAATTTGAAAAAACAATTGTAACTTAATGCTCTTTTACTATTTGAACAAAATAAGCAATTTATTAACCCAGTATTTAAAAAATCTAATTTTATAATTTATACCTACATACATATACATATATACAATTAAATAAATAAATAAATAATTGGATGTAATTGAAATTTCCAAAATATGTCAATATTATAAAATATATTTACAATTATATATCTATATTTTTCCCAGTATTTTTTTTTTTTTAATTTATCTTTTAGTAGTTTAAACTACTATTTAAAAAAAAATTTACATGTTTCTGTGCACAGATTTGCAAAAGTATGTTCCTTCGTATATTTACAGTTATTTACCAGTAATACAATTCCCCAGTATTTTTATATTTTTTAATTGTATTAAACAATTTTAAACGGAAGTTTGATCGTAACAGTAGTTTTTATTGTTACTCATGCTATAGTTGTTATAGTGTGCTATTGGCATGAGCAAAATTATAGGTATTCACTATTTTTTAATTTATAAAATGTACCAGTATTACCATTTTAAACCTTTTATTAATTAACGTTAAACCAATTCTGTTATTTTATAGTTAATGTCTAGTTTATTATTACTTTAATTTTTATTACCACACTTTTTGTTAACATTTTTCCTTTATTTCCCAGTATTTCTTTATTTACACCAGTATTTATTAGTTTAAAACTCATATCTTTAAGAAATTTACTTTTTTATTGCACACATTTACAAAAAAAATATGTTTCTTTTTATCTTTGTATTATTTACCAACAATACCATTTTAATATATTTATTTTTTGTAAATTATATTTAAAATTTCACAACAAAATCTGTATTAAAAATGCAATCAAAAGTTATATTTATGCAATTATTTTTCAGCAATAAAATTATTCAGCATTAGCAATTTTTCACAATTCATTTCAAACAATTCCGTAGTTTTCAAGTTAAGGTCTAGTTTTATTCTAACTTATACACTTTTGTTACATTTGTTCACATATCAAATATTTCCCAGTATTTCTTTACTTCAATCAGTTTTTAATACCTGAATCCATGCAATGTTTGCCAATAAACTATTTTTTAATAACTCATTCACAAAATTATTGAAGACGTGACATTTTCTGGCCAAAAATCGTGAGAATTCACATAAAATTCATGTTTTGTTTTAAACTTGAAAATTTTGTCATTTTATGGAGTTTTATATGAAGTGCAAAAAATGACACTGATAACTTTTTACGAATTTTAATATTTTTAATAGCACAACAAAAAATAACTAACAACCACTAACAAGGGAATACTGCCAAACTTTATACGTCTGTTTTATGCAATATCGACCTGATTATTTTAAATATGCCATGTGTAATGTTTACGGAGTGGAATTTCGAAAACATTTTGGAAGCAATATACAAAATAAAAAAAAAAAAAAAAAAACGGACCTTTCTTAAAATTTTTTTATTTATATAGTTTCTGTAGAACACATTTATATCCCCAGAAATATCAAAAATAGCGCATAACAATATTAGGGTTAAACTTGCATATCGAGGGCCTATATTCAAACCCTCTATCTTAAAAAACACAACTTTTCAGGAGAGCCAAAAAACGTTTTTTTTTCGCGTATTACTTGAGTTATTAAAATTCGGTATTCTACAATATTTTTTTAAAGCAACTACTGAATCTCACATATAATTGGTTTTTACAATGTTGCATTATTGGGGACTTTATGATAGATAGAGGGGTTTGCTTCTCAAAAATATTCAATGTTTATGTATGAAAATGATCAGGTAGAGCGTTTTGCATTTTAATAAAATAAATTATTTTGATTTCTGTTATGCCATTTGTCAGTTTTTAAGATGATTTATTTAAGATAACGGCTAGTAATACAACATAAGATAAAAAATTAATAATATGAAACAAAAAGTTATGTGTTTTGTTTTTTTTTTTTGCTTTTTTTAGTAAAGTAGACACTTTAACCATTTATTTTTATGCCATGGACATTATATTTTCCAAAAACCAAAAGGTAAAATATTTTCATTTTAATTCAATTCAGAATCAGTAAGAAAACATGAACTGCAAGAAGAAATTATTCCAAAAAAAAAAAATTTGAAAAGATAGAGGGTTTTGCATTCAGAAAAATTAATTGCGTGAAATAGAGAAATAACAAAAATGCAAATAAAAACAGCAAAAAAAAAAAATATTTTCGTTATGAATTCACATCATACATGAATGCTGTTTAACTGAACATTTTACCACCAAAAAGTAATTTTCGTGAAAATCAAAAGATAGAGGGTTTTGAATATAGGCCCTCGATATTGTTTTTTTTTTTTAAATAAATATTTTTCAAAATCGTCATCTAAGGTTTGGTAGCATTCCCTTTTAAGTATAAAAATTCACATCATTTCATAAGCAGCAAACACATTTCAAAAAATCTTTATTTTACCCTGGCATTATGCATAAAATTTATCCAGTGTTTTTTTGACAGAAATATTCTCAACATTATATTTTTACACTTACATTGTATGTAAATGTTTACAATGTATATACATAATGAGCGGAAAAAGTTACATGAAACTTGAAAAAATATTAATAAAAGACGAAAGGATTTGAATAATACACAACGTGTTTAAACTGCATACCTATTTCAACATAGATGTCACATATCAAACCTTAATTCTTACTCAAAATCTAAGGGATTGGACCTGTAAAAATTTTAAACAAATCGAACAAAAAAAAAACTTCATTTTATTGGAATATATTTCGACATCTGATATATTTACAGTTAGTCTAAAAGCTTTATAAAGACTTATATTTATATATGCCCGAGTAAAAATGTTTATGCACAAAGAGAATTTAAAGACAATCAAACTTTTAATTGAATTTTCTTTACTATAATAAGAAAAAAATATTTGTAATTTTTAGTTGATTTACTTTTTATATAAAATTTTAAACTTTTTTTCCCGGGGTTAATATGGAAAACTAGCATACTGAGAGTGGTTCACACATAGATTTTGTGTGAATAAATAAAAATGTGTAGTTTTTTGAAGAGCAAGAATTGTTTTTGCCATTCATACATAGTTTGTAGTTTTTTTTTCAACCATTTCAACCATACATGAGATGTCTTATATTTTAAGATGTGGATTACATTACACTCAGGGAATTATGTAGGTAAAATCAATTATAAATTTTTTTTATTTTTTTATTCAATATTTTTATTTACAATCTATTTTACAATATTTAGTAAATTTGATAATCTAAAATCAATTAACATACGTATGGTCTAGTGGACTTTTTTGCTCAGTACAATCCCAAGAACCAGAAACGCGAAGCGGCCCATTAAGATTTTTTTCCTTCCATACTAATCGCCTCACCCTAGTGGACAATCCTCTTTTCTTAGGTTAAACATTAGATAAAAAATTTAAAAATAAATGCATTTGCAGTTGAAAAGGTGTACACTAGGGTGATAACTTTCTTTGGACAAAATTCTCCCCAGGGGTTTTCTAATGGCAAATATTGTATTAATGATAAAAAAACTATTTCAGTTCAATTTGGTAAAAAAACCGTACGCACCGACAGCGATTTCTAAAATGCCTTTAATATATATTTTTTAAATTTTTTTTAATAACAATTTTTTTAAAATATGGTTTATACATATGTAAGTAAGCAAACTTGGAAGAAACCTATTCCATTGACTCGAAAATGGACTTTACTATTGAAATCAGCATGCCTTAATTATATAGATGTGATGGTCAGACGTTGAGGCATCAAAAAAAGTTTTTTTTTTTAACTTTGTTTGATTCGAAATTTTAACGCGTTGGTGCGTACCCTTTTTTAACGATAGCGAAAAACTAAAAACGCAGTTCTTAATATTTGTCCATGCCCTACACGATTTTGTCTGGGGAGATTTGATATTGCAAAAAATGCAAAAAGTTATTACCCTAGTGTACACTATATTCGCAACAATTGCAATATGCAGTTATTTTTAACTGTAAAATGTGGTAAATGCAACTAAAAATGAAGTTAAAATAGCTGATATAAAACCTACTCTAAAAACTTAAAAACCACAAAAAATGCAGTTGATACTGCGTTTTGACTTACGTGTTTGAGCCAAACATGTATCTTGGTGAAAAAAAAAATGTATGGGAACACATGTTTTGTTTAAAAACACGTTCACTCGAAACGTAGCATAAAACAATAGACATTCAAAATTATTTGTATATCTGCAAATTTATTCACTTTTCAAACACTTTTGATTTGTCTTCAATGTTGCAATGCTATATTGTTTTTCCCCACGCAGGTAAAATTTTGATGATTTTTTTAAAAAGATAAAGAAAAAATATTTAATAATACACAGATAAAACTGAAATCGAGTTCAGTTAATATATTTGTTACTTCAATTAAAAGTTTAATTTAATTCGGTCCTATTAAGGGAATTGTAGTATCAATTAAAATAAGTTGATGTAGTTTCGATTAATAATTAATAATTTTAATAATTTGTATTAATAATTTAATTAGATATTGTTTTAATTTCAAGCAAATTTTTAATAGACAATAGAGTATTCAATCGGTTAACCGTTACTCGATTAATCGATACATTTCAATCAAGCAATTGTTCGAGTAATTCAAATGGAAAATTTCGAGTAACGAATATCTCGAACAATTTTGATTGATATAATCGAGTAAATCAAAATATTTGCTATTTCAGTTTAAATTTTACAATTTTTATATAAAATGTACCAGTTACTGTTTTAATTTACATATTATAGTTGCTCAATAGGGCTATAACTTTTTTACGTGGCATCACGATATGCACAATACTGTACAGGTAAAAAACTAGTTTTTTATTTCATGTTTAAGAAAAAAACATTCGGCACCGAGACCAATGCCTAAAATAGCATATTTTTAAGATATCTATAAAATATTCTATCAATAAAAAACAAAAAAATCGCAACAAGCGCAAAACTATTATATTGTGTTAAAATTTTTTTTGCAAGACTCGAATTGTAGTTAATTTAAAACAACTTAATCACATAAATTAAAAATTATATAAAATCGATAATTGAAATTGATAAAAAAAATATAACATCGACTAAAATATACGTAAAAAACCAACAATCAGCAAAATCCTAGTTTTTTTTTTTAAAAATTTTAAATATTTGAATCAAATTTGATAACACTGTGTGTAATTTTTTAAGTCATGGCAAAATAACCATATACGAACACCACTACGTGATAAAAGACTAAAAAAAAAAGACCCGTGTCTCCCAATTTTTCCCAAAGTCATCTCCTTTTTGTTTATGGGCCGCCAAAGATTTGGGGCCTCGGTATCATTTTCGCAAAAAAGTGATCATTTTCTCAGGCTCATATCTTGCACCTTCCAGATCAAAATCGCAAAAAACTTAAAAAAATTCGATTTTTTTTACCTTTTTTCCCGTGTTCAGGTCCATAGGTAGCAAACCGTTCAAAATTCAAGGAAACAATCAACTACAAAAATTTACCTAAGATCTCAATAAACAAATTTCTAGAACATATAAACTTCCTGGGAATTGGGTTTGCTACCTATGCACCTGAACAGGAGAAAAAAAGGAAAAAAAAAATGAAAGTTAAAAAATTTTTCACTTTTGCGCGCTACCTAAACAGTGTTAAGAATCATCTCTAGGAAGTTTATATGTTCTAGAAATTTGTTTATTGAGATCTTAGGTAAATTTTTTGTAGTTGATTGTTTCCTTGAATTTTGAACGGTTTGCTACCTATGGACCTGAACACGGGAAAAAAGGTAAAAAAAATCGATTTTTTTTAAGTTTTTTTGCGATTTTGATCTGGAAGGTGAATTTTTTTTGATTTTATATGTTCGCAATTTTTGTTATGACAAGAGCTACAACTTTGCCATAGAGAGTAAATCGAAATTCTGAACGGTTTGCAAGATATGAGCCTGAGAAAATTATCACTTTTTTGCGAAAATGATACCGAGGCCCCAAATCTTTGGCGGCCCATAAACAAAAAAGGAGATGACTTTGGGAAAAATTGGGAGACACGGGTCTTTTTTTTTTAGTCTTTTTATCACGTAGTGGTGTCCGTATATGGTTATTTTTTTCGTGTTGCACTGTGTAATCCATGTAGACTTTTCTGTAATTAATTTTTTATATAAAAATATTTTTCGCTGTTAAACCCTTCGAAAAAAATTGCCCTAATCTGGGAGTTGAAATTTTCGAAAATTTTAAATCCCAATCAGCATGAAGTTGAAATCCCATCTGCAATTACAGTTAAAATAACTGGAACGTTTAACTACAAAAAACAACTGTGGTACAGTAACTGCTACACTATTCTGAGTGTTTTATATAATAGTAAAGTGTGTGTGCTAGAGTGGGCTGAAATTTGACAATCTTGAAGTCTTATTTTGTTTAACCCTCAAACCGTCCTGAGAGTTTTTGCCAAGAAATTATACCTCGGGTTTGGCACGAAAAATAAATAATATGTTCTTCTTCTTCATAATTTCTTTTCGTTGCCTACCTTAGTCGATATAGGCCAACATAGTTTTAGAGCGAATCTAAAAAAATAATCCATAAAAATAAATAATCCTTTTACCAAGATATACACACTTAGAATACTATTTAGGTAAAAGATCACTGCAAATGTAGTTAAAAGCAAATGAACATTCGTTTAAAGAAAGGACGACTTACATTACAGTAATTCAACTAACATTGTCATTTGTTTTTTAATTTTCAAAAAATGACTAGCAATTGTACTGAAAATGCACCACAATGTTAGTAAAAAATAAACAAATATTTATGAAAGGCGTCGTAGAAAAGAATGAGTGTATTTTCTAAAAATCATAACTACATTGCAAAATTTTCAATTTTCTGAATCAGACTGCGCAGTTTCTGGTATTGAACCTTCGTCAGTGACCCTGTTTTTGTTTTTTTGATTAATGTAATATTTGTTATGTTTTTATTTGTTCGATTGCGTCTATATGAAATTTTCTGTGCAATCACTGACCGTGGTATAGATAAACTGATTTCTAATGATTTATTTTTTTAAATAACAAAAAAACTACTGTAAAAATGAATATAAAATCATAAAACAGTCATTTGATGCGGTTTGTTTTTTTAAATGAATACAATGTTAGTAAAAAAATTTATTTGTTCTACAAATGATTGACATTTACATTAGAAATACAGAAACTGTATTACAACCTTGTAAAAAAATTACACTTTTCGTGCTTTTCCGTAAGAATTTATGGCGATTTTCGTTTTTTTTAAAGCGAAATTGGGCGGAAACGCACCTTAAATTCCATATATATTGATCAAATTTAAAAGCTATGCTGCTACCACTAAATATAATCTTTCTGGCAAATATCATAAAAATCCGTCATTACGTTTGCAAGTTAAGACGATGTCCTTTGAGGTATCCTATTGAAATCCTGTATGTCCTTGGATCAAAATAAAAGATTGTTTTAAAAGCTTAAGCTTCATTCTTACATTGTGTTTATTATCAACGGTTTCTAGTCGGCATAAATATATTTTTAAGGTTTTAAAAATTGTGTTCATTTCACAATATTTATTTTTTGAAATTTTACGAAACTCTAACTTTAACGCTTTCTTGCTTCCAAACCGTACCACACACATAAACAATTATTTCACAAAATATTTTGTAATATTGGTTTTCTATCGAAATAGCTTAAATTCTTATTATAAAAATCTCATTTGGCGCATTTATGGCCACTTTAAAATACCCCGCCTGTAGGCCGGATGGAGGGTTAAGAGTTTTAAAAAATTTCCTGTAAAGTCGTTTAAAAGTTTTTAAATTTTGCCAACTTTTTTTTATGAAAATCTAATTTTATTATAATCTTTAAATTTGTTATTGGACACTAATTGGTCCTGTCTAGTTCACAAGTGCTGGTAGAGAATGTCCAATGTGTGTAGTGTTGGTGAAGATACAATTCATACAATGATACTTTACACAGATACTTTACTCTTTGAATATCTTATATTAGAAATTACAAACAGTTTTTTATTAACCCTTAAACAATTATTAATCAAAAAAAAATTAGTAATTATCAAATTCGGGTTTTTCCGATTTTTTTTTACCCCTCAGTTTTTTGTTACTAATAATATAAATAAAAATTTACATGAAAAAACGTTATTCATTTGATTTCTAAAATAGTTCAGCTTAATACTAACGATTAATGCTTTGGTTAGCATTGCATTGACTTTAACCATTGATTCTAGGAAGTTTTGTTTCTAAGATCTTCTCTATTTGTTGTAAAATTATACGAGTAATTTTCAATTAGGAATGTATTAAATGTTGACATTAGTACTTTAGTAAAAGTTTACTTCTGTCCCTGCTCTGGCGCCTTTGTAATAAAACAGCTCTGCAAAATTGCAATTATAATATTTAAATAATATAAATAAAAATTATAATGATTTAAACATAACAGAGATAAGAAAACTAGTGTTGAAACTGAACAATTTTAAAATATACGAATGTGTATGAAAAATTTAAAGATACTTTCACATTTTCACTAATAACTTTTAAACCGCTTTTGTAATTTTCAATATTTTTTAAATTTAACGAAATCACGTTTTATCTAAAATATATTTATCAAAATTATACATTTTGCAACTAATATAAAGAATATTAATATTGCCCAAATTTCAATAAAATCCACTATACTTTGAGTTAAGAAAATATAAGTCTTTGAAGCAAAAAAAATAATTAGTTTCATTAAGAGACTTTAAAATAATTTGGTGTATATTTTTAAAGTGTTCCAGTTTACTAGTTTCGTACAATTTAAGAAATTTTATTTCATGTTTAATACGAGTACTCATTTTAAAATTAAACGAAATTGTTCCTTTAACGCTTTTTTTGCTTGTTAGTCATACTTTCAATACTAAGAATTTGTTGACAGCAAATGTATTATAAATTACGATATCGATAGAAAATAATGTACTTATTTAATAAAATGTTGTAAATTTTTCAAATATAGCCGAAAGGAATGATGGTGCCTAAAAAGTGCCTAGGCATAAGGGCGTTAATGTTTCAGTTTTCACCAGGTACGTGATCATTCCCCAAAGGTTCATTTCTCAAAGTCTTAAAAGCACGTCCAACACAGAGTGGTGTATGTTTAAAAAAGCTTTTGAATAAACTTTCTATTTTGACCCCATTGACATTTAACAGGTTAATATTATTGTAGTACCTCAGCTTTTTCATAAAAACATGCATTGTGACTGTAATTCTCTCTGTTATAAATATACATATATGGAATACAATTATTCATACCCTAGTAAAAAAAATTATATATGGTCTTATGTTTTATAATCTTAAAATATATTATAATA
>CM037851.1:100253211-100344033 GCA_021234595.1 Delia radicum
TTAAAATATATTATAATATGTGATTATGTATGCTGTCATGCATGTCCAGTTAATACATATAGCGATACATTTTTATATATTGATCTTTGTAAAATTTGATATTAAACATATATACTATACATAATGAGATATGGTTGATCTATTGTCATAAATAATAATACATTCTCATATATAACATAATATTTAGTCATATATGGTGACATATAAGCTATATAATTTAAGATTTAAAATCATATACTGCCTTATAAAAAATATTTCTGTGTGTGATATTAGATATATGGTGCCATATGTTTAATACAACTTAAGATATATTTATATATGAATATTAAATGATGTAAGATATAATTATGTAAGATTTCATATATGACACAATATTAACAATTGAGTTTGAGATATGATATATCAATAATATTTACTATTTAAGTAAACCCTCAAAACATTGTAAATGGAATAAATAAATAAATGTAAATAAAAAAAAATAATATTTACTATGCTTATAAGACATTTTTATATATTATCCTATATAACCCCATACATAATTATATATGCTCGAGATGTCGTAATTATTTTTCTTAGAATTTATTTTTAATTTAATTAAATATTATATACGTCATGAGATTTAAGTAAATCCAAATTAATCTCAAAATATCTTATTCGATCCATCAATAACTGCTTATCCTATTGGATATAATTAAATCCAATTAGATCAAAATTAATCCCATGTGATATTTTGGGATCTATCTGGATCTTAAACTAATTATTATTAGATTTCCCAATTTTGAGATAAATTTTGTTCTAATTAAAATATAGTTGAGGGATAATTCTAATATAATTTTGAGATAAACTTGGATAAGAATAAATATCGATCTATATCAAATGAGATCTGGTTTTGTATTTGAAACATAACTTTTTTTGGTCGGGTATTTTTGTATCAACTAAGAGCCACCCTCATTATTATTTAATTTGTAATACACATACACTCGAAAAAGTTGCACTGTAAATAATAACAGCTTCTGATTTTTGACCTAGAATTAATGCTTTTAAAAACTAAACAATTTCCAGGTGAAAATGGGATCGATCGTATATGTACATGAGAATGTTCCTTAAAACGATTGATCGATGTTCGTCACCCACCAATTTACAAATGGTTCCAAACATAAATTTGAAGAAATTTTTATTTGTATTAAAAGTTCCGCCTGATAATAGAGAAAAAATTGCAAAATTTGGTATAAAATTACAGTCGAATTATTTTGAGTGTACATTTTGATTACACTACTTCTTACATTAATAACTGCAGCGTATATTTGTATGTATCTAAAAGTAAAGTCAGTGATTTGTTCAGAAGTGCATTTAATTTCAAGTGCAACCACTTTAATCATTCTTTATTAAAAACTATACAAAATAAAACGCAGAATGTTTAAAAAAAAAATTGTAAGAAATATAAAAAATTTACATCTTAGAACTTAAAGAAAAAGTAATTGCATGGAAAAAAAATACTCATATATTGTATTGAGTTTCTTATCAAGAAATTAGAAAATTACTTGTAACATTTATCATCAAACATGCCAGAGGAATGCAGTAGAAGAAATTTAGTTTAGAATTTATCGCGATACCAAACATTTCCGGTTTTTTTTATTTTATAGCTTTAGTTTTTATAGTACAAGATAAAAGGTGTTTTGAGTTTGTTATAAAGAATGTGATAATTTGAAAAATGTCTTTTGTAGTTGAAATTCGGGTTTACACAGAGAAACACTTATGGTCCAACACAAATAGAGAAACAAATTTCTCACACTCAGAGAAAAGAGCATCATATTATGATCCTAGCAATCATATTATGATTCTAAATGACGATAAAATTGTCTTACGTTATCATAATATGATCAGCCAGAATCATATGTATGATAATTAGGATCATAATATGATAATGTCGTGTCCGCAATCATGATCAATCATATATTTTCTCTGCGTGCAGAACCAATGATTAAAGTTAATGTATTTTCATGTTTATCAAAACAATCATCAAGCGGCTTTTTTTAAAAATTGGTTAACTAAAAAAATAAAGTATAATTGAGCCAGAGTAAAACTAAATTTTTTAATTACAAATAGAAAATTTTTGATCCCTAAGATTAATAACATCATGATGCTTGTTAGGAAAAGATTTTAGCCACTTGTTTGATTGCTAAGAAGACAAGAATTTAGCTAAATTGATGATTAGTAGGTTTTCTGGTAAAGCTTTTGATTCTGATGAGATCTTAAGCGAGATCGAAATACATGTATCAACCTTGCTAATATATTTAATTTCCCAGTAAAACAGACATACTCAAATAATTAAGCTTGTAAGTAGCGCCTTTCACCAGTTACCAGGCTATTTACTCGCTTTGTTCGCAATGCCCTAAAATTAGTGTGTTGTCAACGCTCTCGCATACAAAAAAGGTGTTGCATTTAATCTATTTTAATGAATGGTTTCATTGACCCAATGAAAATTTCATAAAGTATATGAAATTTTTTTTAGTAATCCTAGCCTAATCGTTATGAAAGTTTCATGTGTTTAATGAATAAAATTCATTGTTTGTATGAAATATTTTCGTTGATACTTAATAATTTGCACTTTTTATGATTATTTTAGCATACAAATTACAAATTTTGAAAATAAAATTTTTTTTATCCATAAAAAAGAAATATTTTAATTATTGTACTTTTTATAAATTATATTAATTATATTAAGAACTTTAATGATTGAAAAAATCGTTAAAACCAATTTTTATTTATTTCTGTTTTTATTGTTTTATTTTTACAAAATTGTTCAATCTTTCTTTACATTTTTTATAATTTGTGTTAAAAGATGACATATTTTCTTATATGTCGGTACAAAATATGTAATTTTTTATCGATCTGGCTTGGAATTCTGTAGAACGATTGACGATTATAGTCCACTTTTTGTAGTTAAATTACGACTATATTAGATAAAAATGTTAAATATTGTAAACAATGTTGTTAAAAACAAAAATTTATTATCGTTTAGCACAACGTTTTTGTGTAACATCGTTTTTCGTGGAGAATCCGTTCCCTGGAATTTAGTGACCAACTATTCAAATTCGTCAAAAACTGTTAGCTCTAGGCAAATTAAATAAAAAAATTTATTTCTATCAAAGTTTTGGTTAATTCTGTTTAAAAGAAATTTTTCAGTTTTTTTTATTTCAAAATGATAGTACAAAAAAAACCTTTTTTCTTATTACAAGTCAAAATTTTTATTGAAAAAAATTTGAAAATTTTTCATTGATTTAATGAATTTTTTTTTATGAAATTATGAAAAAATCATAAAAAATGTTAATGAAAAAATACCAATATTAATGAATTTTCATTCAGTTAATGACATATTTCATTAAACCAATGAATCGATTTTAACGAAATTGTTTAATTAATACTATGAAGAAAAATTCTATCAGTGTAGTT
The DNA here is from genome assembly GCA_021234595.1 of Delia radicum. Classification (NCBI taxonomy): domain Eukaryota; kingdom Metazoa; phylum Arthropoda; class Insecta; order Diptera; family Anthomyiidae; genus Delia; species Delia radicum. The sequence goes on from CM037851.1 coordinate 100,256,665, forward strand.
CCTCTATTGGCAATATACTTTCTACCACCGATCCTGTTTTGTGGTTAACAAAATAGTTGTTTCGACTGACGACGTTAAGTCATAGTCGTATGTTCTGTTTTATTAAACTTATAAAACATTGTAATACAGAAAATTGAATTTGAAATAAAGAACAATTAACTTACTAAGTCATGGTTCACACACGGCAATTATAATTGCCCAATTCTTCTTCAATTCTCCTTTGAACTTGCTCTTGTGTTCACACAGGAAAAGTTTGTTTCAGCAATTTTCGTATATCAACCTGCAGTATTGAAAATTGCGAATGACAAAACAAAACGGAATTGGAGTACAGGCAATTCTGTACCCCCTATCATTCTCTTTCCCTCCCTCTTCTATAAACTCAAGAATTGCGCAATTATAATTGCCGTGTGGGAACCTAGTCTAACTAACTAAATAGTTGTTTTAAACAATCTGAAATTGTTGAAGTAAAGTTTTTCCTTTTTGCAATGTTTTCAAAAAAATTTTTTTTTATTATAATTACTAAACGAGTGTAGAGGGCGCTACGCATCATGGATCTTAAAGCTAATATAATTTTTGAAATTCTGAGGAAATTTCCTTTCATTATAGTAACCACACTACGCTTACCGGTTTTTGGGCCGGTTCGTCAAAATTGAAAACAATTACAAAAATCTTTAATATTAATAAAAAAAAAAAACCATGCCAAAAATTGTAGACAAAAGATGCAGTGATTTAATACAATCGCTAAAATAAAAATAAATTGCTAGTATTGGGAAAAAAATCGCCAAAACTATAAAAACATATCTAAAATTATAAAAATCACTTAAATATAAGTTAGGAAGTCCATACTTTAAAAAAAAAAAAAAAAAAATATTTAATTGTTTAATTTCGGTATCATCTTAAATATTGACGATTTTTTTTTTTGTTAATTTTTAAGATTTCTTTTTTTAAATATTTGAATTTTTTTAATCTTGGCGATTTGTTATAATGTTAGCGATTTGTTTTTAAATTTGGCGTTTTTTAATTATGGTTATTATTTTTCAATGTTAGCGATTTATCTCAATTTGGAATATTGTTGTAATTTTTGGGGTTTTTTATTTTGTTTTTTGAAATTTAGCGATTTTTTTTAAATTTTAACAGTTTTTTTTTAATTACATTGATTTTTTTTTTAATTTCATACATTTTTTTACCATTTTGACGATTTTTCTTTAAATTTTGTAGTTTTTTTTTTTTTAATTTTTACGATGTTTCAAATATCAATTTTTTTAAGTCAATCATTTTTTCTTTTCAATTTTGGCGTTAGAATAGATCAAATAAAAGGTTTAACTGAAATCTTATTTACAATAATTTTTATTTGTGTTCGTCTGTCCCTGCTCTGGCGCTTTTGTAATACATCAACTCTGCAAAAGTGTATTTAAAATTCGTTGTCAGCTTTTACAAAAAACTATGTTCTTTTTCTCTTTATGTGTTTTTTTTTAGCCTTGAACTAAAATTTGTAAAAAAAAATATTATGTAAGTTATAAAAATGACTATATATATAACTACTTACTAGTATGTGTAATCGTTGTATACAAATCTGGCCAAACTGTCTTCTTTTTTAAATTTATTTTATACCAAACTTAAGCATTCTTGATAATCAATATTTTTTTTTTTTTTTTTTACCTGTTGGTCTTAACTATCTTTTTTCTCTTGGCTTTTATTCCAACCTAGCCTGGTATTTATTTTAGTTTATGTTTAACCAGTTAAAGTTACAAATCTGCCTCATTTTTTATTCGTTTTATTTTTTAACAGGAAGTCTACTTTTGTAACCACATTGTTGAAAAAATTATATATATTTTATTATACAGTGGGGTGAGGCTAAAATAAACTATGACCAGAAGAAAAATATCAAGTTTTAGATATCAAATTAAAAATATCAATTAATATTTTAATTGAATTTTGACCTACCACGCAAATGATAGATTTAATTACTAAAAATTTTAAACAATTAAAATATTAATTGACTTAATTAAATACTTGCTAAAAACTAATTTGATAAAAAAAATTCTTATATTAAAATTTTTTAAACCCACAAACCAGAGTATAATTTCGCAAAGCTTTTTATCGCGCTGAATCCAAATCTGTCATTAAAATGGTTTCCTCACACTAAAATTAAAAATATTTGAATTTACAATAAAAAATTTCAGTGAATTGGGTTCAATTAAACTTTTAAGCATATCAATTAAAAATTTAATCAAAAACTTTAAAATTTAATCAAAAACTTTCAAATTTAATTGAAATTTTAAAAAAATTTCTATATAAAAAATAAAGAAAAAGTTTCCGGCTACAGTTGAAATAAATTTTTAATTTATACAATTAAATATTTAATTGAAGTTTTTTTAATATTAAATAAAAATAATTGAAGCAATTAAACTTTTAACTGACTTCAAATTTAATATGAAACAAGTCTTAAATTGAACATTTTTAGGCAATAATTTTGTCTGAGCTTAACTTCGAGAAATAAAAATTATTTTCGTTATATCAAGAATTCGTTATATTGAATATCCGTTTAAACGTGGAAATATAGAAAATATATGTTTTACATATATTTTCTGTCCATATGACTGATATGTTCTATTGAGGTTCACTGTGTAATTTTCCTCTTTGGTTTGATGATGACGTTTTTTTTTAAATTTATTTTTTTAACCACAAAAGAATTACAATGGCTTCAACGCTTCAGGAGTTTTTTCCTTCGCCTGTCTATTTGTTTTGGTTAAAAATTGTTTAATATGAGTATGTAAAATACTTTTATTATAATCTTTTTTTTTTCTGTATGATTCACCAGTAGGCGGTTTTGTTTAATTTTCCAATCATTGAAGGTGGAAATTGTATAGCAATTGGTTTATAATTACAAAAATTTGTAAAATGTTAGCATAACTAGGAATTGTTTTGTGCAAACGTATGGTTTGTAATAAATTATAATAATTTTTAGCTTTAGATTATTAACTACATACTAACAAATATGGTTCTTCGAACTCCCTAGTATATTATACGACTTTATTTTATGGTCCTTCGAACCGTAAAAATGTGTATTTATTCTCAACAGTTTTCAGAATGGGTTCAAATATTTAAATACAAATGCGTAGAATAGACATTTTTTTAACTATTTCGCTAGAAAACTTAATTTTCAATTTTTTTGTGTTGTATTTTTCGTGTTCTGAGCACGCTTTAGAAGCTTGAAAGGCCAAAATCTAAATTTCGTCAAACGTTAATTTTAAAATAATAATAAAAAAAAAGAAAAAATAAAAATGACTGAACAACATTGAATTTGAACAAAATGTAAGATATAAGCCTTTGTTTTGAAAATATGTCCTTACTTTGGTCGAAGGATAACTTTATAGAACCTCAAGTCAACTTGAAAACAAATGAACGAATTTTTATAAAATTCGTCAATTAAGATTTGTATTAAAGTTAAGAAATTGTAATCGAAAATCGCCATAGATTTTTAAAGAACATGTGCAAATACTTAAAATTTTGTATTGTAATTATTAGGGCAACCAAAAAACAGCTCTCTTTTTTAAGAGCTTAAAAAAGGTCTAAAAATAGTAGTGACCTCTAATAAACCGTTAAAATTTAAAAATAAGCCGTTAAATTTAAAAAATTTACCGTTAAATTTCATAATTTTTTATTACAATGAAATTTGTATATAATTTGTTATTTAACTCATTAAGGACTAAAGGGTATTTAAATACCGAAAACGGAAGCCATCGTAGAAAAAATCTGTCTTAATCCTGGTAAGAGGTAGCGCAAATTGATTTTCAGAGACTGGTAGAGAAAGGATAAAACTTCTTTAAAAAAAATTTTGGATAAAATTTAACCCCTTTCCAGAGGGGTAGTTAGCGGCTCAAAAGTCTGAAAATTTGCACAGTCCAAAAAAAAAAATGTACCAAAATGGCTCTGAAAATCGGAAAAATTTCTTGGCTCTTAATAGTGTAGCACCATGTAATCATTACAAAAATATAAACCGTAGTTTTTCATTCTTTGTTGCAGTAAATTTTTTTTTTAATTATATTAATTATAAACAGTGCTAAAAAAATATAAAAGTGATTTTTTTCATTAAATTTTACTATATATATTTATATATAATGATATGTTTTGCCATATATAATTATTTATAAAAGTGATACAATTATTTTTGATTAATATTACCATATACACTTACATATGCTCAAATATGGTAGAATATATGGTAATATATTAATCTATTTCATATTATCAGATATAAAAGATCTGCTAATATGTAACATACGATACAATGATATATAATGATATATTACGCCTAATTAAAACATTTTGATAAACTAAGTATAGGATTTGAACATATATCATAATATATTGTCACACATATAAGCATATATGTATAATGATATCCAGTTGCATATGAGTATTAGAGCGACTGAACTTGTATGGAAGAAAAAAAGTGATTTTGTTACCCCTCTGAAAATAAAGCTTGATATGTTTTATGATGATTCCCAAAATATTTTGGTTCTAGCGCTGGACCATTTTTTATAAAAGGTCTTTTTTTTCAGTTTTCCGAACTGTTTTGTACTTTGCTCCAAGACGACATAAATAAAATTTGGTATCATCGAAAAGAGGTTTTGAAGCAGCATCCAATGGTATATAAAACTTGACCACTTGCGACCTACTAATTGAAATATTTAACTAAATACATATTTTCGTTTAGGGTTTTCATACAATCGCCAAATTTTCATACAATCGCCAAATTAAAAATGCTTAACTTGCTTAACGGCGACTCAATCTCTAACCTACACTTGGTATCCAACTATTGTATGTGAATAAAGCGCATCATAAAACGTGATAATTACTTGTGAAAAAGAGATAGGATTAAGAAGAAAAAGCATTCTAGTTGAGAAATGAATTGTGCATTGGTATTAGCTAATTCTGTCTCTTCTGATCAAAACAATACTTGTGTGTACGTAGTGTGACCAAACTCCAATTTAGTCGCAGTCAACGCTGTGTCGACCGTGGCTCAACTGGTTAAGAGGTGAGATTACGATGCATAGCTTTGATGCTAAGACTGTGAGTTCAAATCACAGTACGACACCAAAAAATAAAAAGTTTTTCATATAGAGCAAAATTAACAATATAAAATACTTTGTTCAATTGACACATAAATTAACCACTGACGAGTCCCAGGAGGGGGACGAAACTGCGGCAGTCTGGTGTATCCCTTGTGTCCGTAAAATTTTTCAATAAAAATGTTTTCTTCTTCTTCTTCCTGTAAAGAGACTAACTAAAGAAATATTCTACAGTAATTAATATAAAAAATTAATTACGATTGTCATTGTCTGACGGTTGCAAAACACTTTCTAACATAAAATGCCGATATTTAGAAAAATCACCATAATTAAACAAAATCGTCGAAATTTTAAAAAATCTCCGTAATTGAAAAAAGTTAACAACACATTAAAAAAAAAAAAAAAAACCGCCAAAAAAAATCATCAAAATTAAAAAAATATAAGATTTCTAAAATTAAAAAATATCTCTAATATTTGAAAAAGCACAAAAATTAAAAAAAAAAAACACATTAAAATAATAATTGCCAGAAATTAAAAAATTTTAAAAATTTTAAAAAATCGACAAAAAAAATTGAAAAAAAAATTACAAAAACTGGAAGAAAAATTTATAGAAACCGCTAATATTTAAAAAAATCGCCAAAACTGGAAATTTTGTGTGCTACAAATTCATTTTCAACAGGGACCGTAAATAATGATTATTGTTCGTTTTTTTAAATCAAAAAATTAATCACTTAGAACAGACATAAAAAAAAATTTATTGCACCATTATTATAATTTTTTGACAATCTTTGCACATCCGTCATGATTTTTAAATTTCTGATTTTTAAAGTTTTCTTCAATGGTAATGATTATAAAAAAACATCAGCCATAATCATTATTTTGAGCAAAAAAAATAAAACTGAAAAATAATCATTATTTATGATTTTTATTTTTTTCGCTCAAAATAAAACTCACTTTTATTGCCCAACTCGTGGTACTATGACAAAAATTTGGTTATAGCCCTAATATGCATGTATACTGGGCATTAAGAATATTAGAGCTGGTATGTAAATCTATACAAAATTTAAAAAAAAAAATAAAAAATCAATGTCACGAAGACTGCAAGCTGTTATAATTCAAATTGAAAGCAAACTAATACTAAATTTTTTCCATATCATTTTTAATTTTACGAATATTTAGTCTTTTTATAGATTGTTGTTTAAATTGGGTACGAGTAAAATACTATTACTAACTTGGTCAGTTATAAGGAATATTCCAAAGTGAGCACAATATTAAAATTATTAAAATTAATAATAATAATAATAATAAATATTAATAATAATAATAAATTACCACAACCAGTGCTTGATGTTGCAACTCGTTGGAATTCAACATATCATATATTGAACACACTCCAAAAGTTCGAGGATTTTTGTGAAAGGCACCTTAAAAATTCTATGACAGTGAGTTTTATTTTGAGCGAAAAAAATAAAAATCATAAGTAATGATTATTTTTGAGTTGTATTTTTTTTTTTGCTCAAAAATAATGATTATGGCTGATTTTTATTAATATTACTCGAAAATAATCATTACCATTGAAGAAAACCCTTAAAACTCATAATATAATCATTATTGTGTAATTTTTATTATAAAACTCATAATGATTACGGTCCCTGATTTTCAATTTAACATTTAATAGATATTAGTAAACTTTTAATTGAAAGTGAGTTTAAAATCAAACAGAATTTAATTGACAATAATTTTTTCTGTGTATTTTTAAAAACTGACACTTAATTAAAAAAAAAAAACAGCCACAAAACCACATTTTAAAATTTTCTCAAAAAACATGAAAACAATCACCATCAAAATATCTGGCAAATCAAGTAATCACGTAAAAACTTATTTTAATTCCACCTTTAAGAGACACTCATTACTTAATATCATATTTAAAACAGACATAATTTCCATGCTTAAATTGCCAAAAAAAAATCTCTTTCATTAAAATGAATGAACCATAAAATATTTTGGCATAAACGAAGAAGAACGTCTACAAAAAAAAAAAATAACAACAATTTAATGCAATACAGAAAACTTAAACATTTATTATGACATTTTTAAGATAAAGTTTTAAAGAAAAAAAAAAATGTATATAAATTTGAAATTTAAAAACGTGATGATGTTGTCACTTAAACAACAATTTTATGCAACCGTATAATGAGGTTTAATAGCCAGTTAAATTTGATATTTATATTCTGATTATAAAGATAGTGTGTATTTTCACAATGATGAATATATTATTCAAATCATTCTTTAATTTGAAATTGATTAACTAAATTTTGAAATTAATATCCAAGGAAAAAAGTTAAATATTCGGTGTTGGACTTTAAATAAACGAGAAAAAAACTAAAATTGAGTTTTAATTAAAATATTTGTTGATTCAATTAAAAGTTTAATGGATTTCGGTCACATTAAGGAAATTGTAGTATCCATATAAATAATTTCTGACTATTTAATTGATTTTATTTTCAATTAAGGATTTAATCATATCTATTAAAAATTTAATGAAGTTCAAACAAATTTTTAGTAGATACTATTAAAACAAAAAATTTGTTGAAAAAGCGCTAAAATACAAAAAAAAAAAAAATTGCTTAGTGCATGTTGTCTAAGAAAAAAGTATTTCGAAATAGGTCTCAAAAGTTTCATAACTTTTTTTCATATTACTGGAATAGTATTTTTAAATTTTCTGTTTAGTAAGTTTGGTCAACCAGAGTATTGCTTTACTTTTGAGCAAGTACCATTCTATATTTTATATTGTTTTTAAAGTTGTACATAGAAATTGTACTTGGTGTAAATTAAAAAATCCTCTGGTGGACCAAAATTACTCTACAGAAAATTTAAAAATATTTTCCAGTAATGAGACAAAAATTACGGAACTTTTTAGCCCTATCGAAAAAAAAAATCGAAACTTTTTTTTGATAAAAATGCACTAAAACCCATGTTCAGCTCTTTAAAGCGCCTTGATTGAGTGGTATTTCTCCAACCAGTTCGAAAAAGTGATATATTCGGGACACCCTAATGTATTCAAAATGTTGGTTGATGGATCTACAAAAAAAAAATACTATCAATATTAAATTTTCTTAAAAATATATTTTTTTTTACTTTCTTTCTATTTTGCAAAAGACAGCATACACATTAAAAAAAAAATTTGAGTCAGCAAAATTTTAGTCAGCAAAATCTTTTGCTGAAAATCAGCGAACTGATTTTTAGAAACAAAATTAGTAGATTCAGCAAAAGTTTTGCTAACACTTAAGGTACGTTCACATTAATCAAATATTTGAACAAAATATTTGTTTACATATTTGCTTCCAATTGTGTCAAATAAAAAATTATTTTATTTTATGTTCAAACTATGATCAAATAGTTGATGGTTTTTGTTTGTTCAAACAGCTCTCAAATAGTGTCAAATAAAATAAACGACAAAATATTTGTCGAGCGTTGAGATTGAAACAAATATTTGTATTAAATATTTATTTAATCAAAGTGTAAAAAACATAGATATATTTAATGGAAGAACTAACTGTTTTTTAAAAAATTGATCACTCGGGATCTCTCTCGGACCTAGCCCATTTATGTTATAAGGGTATGTTAATACTCCACTGGAGCAAAAATTTTGTGCGTTTTTGGTCTATCTCGCTTTGTTTTGGAGATACTGGACATTTTAAAATATCGCCATTTTGTAAAATGGCATGTATCTCGAAAACTAAGCATGATATCGCAAAATGGACCAAATTTTTGTAAACCTTAACAAACAAACCGATGCCTACAACACAAATGTGTACAGTGTTCCGATTCTAATCATTCCCCGTTTCATTCCATATCTTTCCATTTTGGACCAATGTTCCATTCTGTTATCGGTATGATTAAATTTTTATTTTCACGTACGACAACACAATTGTGTACAGTACTCCGATTCCAATCGTTCCTCGTTTCATTCCATATCGTTGCATTTTGGACCAATATTCCAATCCATTATCTGAGTGATTAAATTTTTTTAATATATGTTTACATTTCAGTTTTTTTATAAATAAATTTATTAAAACAATTTATAATTGACGCATTCACCACCTGTTATTTGCCATTGTTTGTTCTTACATTTTTTTTGTAAGATCAAATAAATATTTGCTGAAATCAGAAGAAAATATTTGATAGCTAGTGTTCACACTATGGTTAAGTTTGTCAAATATTTATTTGAATGCAAATAATTTTGTTTGACCAAAATCAGCTGATTTGCTGTTTGACACACAAAAATATTTTGTGTTCTGATTACGGCAAAGAAATATTTCATGTTTTTTGTCAAATATTTGACTAATCTGAACGTTCCTTTAGTAGATTAGAAATACAAAAGCCTTGCTAAAACTGAATAATTTTTTGCTGAATTTTAGTAGACTGAAAAAAAAACGCAAACAATTTGTAGAAAAATTGTAATTTAGTAAATTTATTTGCTGAAAAACATAAAACATATTTTTGTGATTCTTTTAAAAATAATTTACAATAATTACGAAATATAAAATATTTAATTTTCCCACATTGACGACATGAATTAATTTAATATCTGAAAATATATAGAAATAAATATATGTATATAACATAACAAACATTTTCTTTCAACTACTTACATCAATTGTTGTCTAAATGATGCTATCTTTTAAAGGACGCAACTGCCGAAGATAATTATAAAAACGAAACGAAAAAATAAACAAAAACAAACGAAAAAAACAACCCTTTTTTTGCAATAAGTAAAAGGAACCATAAAAATCTACCTAAGATGTGTGTCTTTGTCTTTCGCTTTACTCTGTCTACATGTTTGTATATGTTTGCAATTTGACCACACTAGATTATTAATCTATAAACATTTAGTTTAGAAATACATATTAAATTTAAATATTTTATTTTGTCTTTTATTTAATTAATAGACACTTATTTTCACAAGCCGGCGACAACGCAAAATTTAAGTTGTTTTTATCCTCAATTTTGTTTTATGTATGAAAAACAGTTACAAAAATCTTCCATGGTTGATTTTTATATATGTCTAACAAGAGTTGTACTTTTAAGTATCATTTTCCACTTCTCTACTACATCTTGACATGCCGCGACATCTGCTTCATTCTGCGCATATCTTTCAATCTGGTTGTCGTCCACACTATTAATGTGCTTATCAGCACAATATTTTTAGCAAAATTAATTAGTAAAACATTAGTATAATATTAGTAAAGCATTAGTATAAAACAGTTAAGTGCTGAATAACTATAACAAAAATTTCAGCTGAAAACAAGATTTTAGCAAAAAATTTGCTAAAAATTAGTATACCTGATTTACAATACGTTTTACTAACTTTTCTACTAACTTATTTTTTAGAGTGTAGCTTTACATTCGAAGAACAATTTAAATTAATGAAAATTTTTATAGTTTTCCTGAAGGTTTCAAAATTTTTAAAATAAACAAAATAGCAAACACAATAAAAATTAATAACAAAATTTTTAATTTATGCAGTAAGGAGTGAGATCGAATAATTCGCAACACCGATTATCACTTGTTTATGTTTAATAGTGAACTTTTTTTTTGGCTCAAGTTATCTTTTAGAAAGTCGTCAGATTATCTGTAAAAAATACTAGCGAAATCCGATCATGAGTTTGTTTCCAAATGGACTTTAAACAAAAAGTGAGGGCAAAAAAAAGTAGCAGGTATACAAAAAAAAAAAACCTTAAATTTCGAACAATCAAATGATATTAAGATGCTTTTTAAATTATTGATGATGTGTGCGCCCCGGTAGGCTAGTTGGTAGCGTGCTGGCTTATCAGGGCGGGGGTCGTGGGTTCGATTCCCACCAGAGGAATCGCTACAACGCGACGAAGGCCATATTAGCTAGTGCTCGGTTAGGGTAATAGTATATAATTTGTAATTATATGATTATAAATTAATAAAAAAAAAAATTATTGATGAAGGCTACAAAACAAGTTTCCAATACGAACACTTTTTTTTGGAAATTTTTTGCTCCAATCAATTAGGGCACTAAAGATGTAAAAAAACACAACACTTTTACTCACTTTTTGTTCGGATTTCATTTGTAAGCAAAATAATTAGCCGATCACTTTAATATTTTGCACACATAATCTGATAACCTTCTTAAAGATAACTTGACAAGGAAAAATGTCAGTGTCACAGCAAAAAATAAAAAGGAAACGCAACTCAAAATGTTAGCAATTTTCTTAACCGTATTATTATGTTCGTTATTACATGGTTTTAAACAAGATTAGCATTTTTTCAAAGAAACCACGAAATCTTTTTGAACATAAACTGAGCTGACCTAAGATATTACCCAATATGAGCAGATCTGCTCATACCTGGACATGAAATTTTTTTTTCAATTTCCAAATCCGTTCAGATATGAACAGATCTCGTGCTATATCTGATCAGATCTGTCCATAAATTGTATCAGAAATGCCATATCTGATCAAACATGTTCAGATCTGGCACACGATCTAATTAGATTTAATCATATCTAATTAGATCTGGTCAGATCTAGTCTTTTTTACGCGGGCCCTTAATTTGTCTTAATTTAGACAATGTGGGGATATCTGAATTGCGGTCAATTAGAAAAATGTAAAATGAAGATTTACTAATGCCAAAATAAATATTCACGATTTAGACACTCTTTTCAAATTATTAATTACCTTTACCTTAGTTTTATCAAATTCCGTAATTTTGCGTCATTATTCAAAAATTTTGCTTAAATTTGATTAAATAACCAAAAATACGACCTTTATTTCAATCTCTGTCATTTATTTAACATCTACAAATGTCTACTTATTTTTTATTTATTTTTTTTTTTATTAATAAAAATATTAATAGCATGTGGGTTGTTAAAGTTTAAACAAATAAATTTCAAACATTTTAACTTTAATTTACCATAACATAAAATAGATCAATTTTGAAAGATTAGCCTAATAAACATGATGTTGGCATAAGAACCTCTCCAACAACGACTCTATACGTAATATTCAATATAAAAATATCGTGCAAAATAACCTTAAACTCCAGTTTTTTGTCTGCGTTCATAAGCAATGACCTTAAATATGTTTTCTAAATGTAAAAAATCTGTAAATAAATCATTAACACATTTTTTACCAAGCCTCAATTCCGTGCGACTTTTTTTTGACAAAACTTGGTGTTCAAGAATGGGGTATTGACAAAAAAAAAAAAGACTCCACAAAAAGTTAGTACATATGGGGTTTGAAAGCAATATATTTCCGATTTCAGAAAAACCTATTAAAAAAAAAAATCGGTAGACAAATTTGAAAGTTATACAGTCTACACATGCCTACAAAATTCTAGAGAGGCCAATACCCTAGGACTAAAATATTCTTTTCTAAAGGCCTGAAGTCCGCTGAATCCTTAGAATTTCTCCATCACATATCTATTTGAGAGATATCTTAACATAAACTTTAGAAAATCCCGGTTTTTTGCTATATTCGATACGTTATTAAAATGACGTTGGCACAACATTTGTTATGTCTTCTGAAATTCATCCCTATTGTTTTCAAAGCTCAGGTTTAACCAATATCTTATCAGGGTTTTGAGATATTTTAACATAAAGTTCAGAAAAAACCTTGCTTTTACTATAATGAGGACATTATAACATCGCTTGTTATGATATAGAAAGATTGAGAGACTGAGTTTTGCAAACATTAGGGACAAATTTCGGATAATATAAGAAATTTTTTGAAAAATTCATAATACGCGGTGTTCTAACGTCGCGAATATAGCTAAAAACCGGATATAGCTTATGTTAAGATATCTCAGAAACCTAATAAGATATTGGAAAGGTTAAACCTGAGTTTTGAAAACAAAAGGTAGGAATTTCATTTAGATGACATAAACATTTTTGAGAAAAAGTCGTATTATAATGTCCCGAATATAGCAAAAAGTCGATGAGATCGAGAAATTCTGATAACAGATTTGTATTCAGCGGACCTCAAGAAGAGTATGTTTTAGTCCTAGGGTCTTGACCTCTCCAAAATTTTGTAGGCATGTGTAGCATAACTTTTGGATTTGTCTACAGAGTTTTTTTTTTTTAAATAGGTTTTTCAGAAACCGGAAATATAGCGCATTCAAAACCAATACTCACTTTTTGTGGAGTCTTTTTTGTTTGACAATACCTAATTCTAGACCACCTGTGGTTGGTAGGAAGATACATTGGTTTCCCAGAATACATTTTCAGTAAATTTTATAGCCTAGTCGCTCCCTCTAGTGGTGATATAATTAGTTGAAATTTTAAACGGATTAATTTTCCGCATACTTACATTTTTATAAACACAGAAAAATCTTGATTGGATTGGTACATTTTTTTCAAAAAGTACATATTGAATGAAAAAGTTTTCTATTTCTAAAAGTTTTCTGATATGTCTATCGATACCTGTAAATTGTGTTTATTACTTTGCTCTTCCTTATACGAGGGCAGACCAATAAGTCCGTTACTTTTTGAATGAAACACAGCTTTTTTGCAAAAAAAAAAATTATTCTTCAACATAATCTCCTTTTAGCTCAATACCCTTAGTCCAACGTTTCTCCAATTTTTGTATCCCTTTCAAAAAATAGGTGTTTTCGAGGTCCATAAAATAGGCATTTGTTTGGTCAATAATTTCATTGTTGGAGCTAAATCTTTCTCCACCGAGCCATATCTTTGGGTTTGGAAATAGTCACTGGGGGCTAAATCCGGAGAATATGGAGGATGACGTACCAATTCGTAGCCCAATTCATAGAATTTTGTCATTGAGACTGCACACGTGTGCATCCGTGCATTATCTTGATGAAAAAGAACTTTTTTCTTGGTCATATGGGGTCGTTTTTTTTTTAATCCTAGTTCAATTGGTCCAATAAGTTGGCATAATATTCGCCGTTTGTTGTTTTTCCCTTTTGAAGGTAATCGATGTGGATTATCCCGCGTGCATCCCAAAAAACTGTTGCCATCACCTTATTGGCCGACAAACTTACCTTGGCCTTTTTCGGAGCCGGTTCACCCGGAGAAACCCATTGTTTAGACTACTGCTTGGTCTCCGGAGTGTTGTAATGGATCCATGTTTCATCCACAGTTACAAAACGCCGCAAAAATTCATTCGAATTGCGGTTAAACAACTCCAACCAATCCTTTGAAGTTGTTACACGATTACGTTTATGGTCGATTGAGGGCAAACGCGGCACCCATCTTACAGACAGCTTTCTTAAACCCAACTGATCATTTAAAATCGAAACAATCTCACGCACTTTTACTCTTCGATCGGCCAACACCATATCGTGGATTTTTTAGGACATTTTCGGGTGTATTGATCTCAATTGGCCGTCCAGAACGTCTACTTGTGCGACCACTAAGAAAGTCAGTAAACCAATTTCGATGATGCAGAGTCCCCATAGTATTTATCAAGCTTTTCCTTGGTTTAATTCGCAAAATCACTTGAAATCACTTTTTTCCATTTCCACGAGGTTGTATGTTTTGAACAGCTGTTAAACGCAAAGTAAATAACGGAACTTGCTAAAAATTTGACAGTAGTCTATTAGCAGGTGGTACTTGATGGGAGCAGTGTTAGATTTCATATAACTACAAGGGAAGTTCGAAAAGTCACGGACTTATTGATCCGCCCTCGTATTTTTCAATATTTTGTGAAAAAAGTGCTTTAAAAAAATCGAAAAATAATGTTTTTTAAAATCATTATTTGGCAACCCTGGAATTACAAATTTAAAATTTTTCAAACCACGTTTGCAGAGTGACTTCAAATTTTATTATGCTTTTTAATGCGTTGTGACTTCAAAAGTTATAGACTCTTAAAAATTGGTGTCTTTTTAAAGATACACTGGTATGAAATGGGTTAAACAATATTACTTTTTTTAAATCTGTAAATGTCAAAAATATTATAACACTTTAAGGTACTGACACTTGGAATGATATTTGAAAAATGATAAAAAAAACTCCCAACTCATTTTTAACAGATTTTAAAGAAGTAAAACTACGGTTTATTTTTTCTTTAGAAATAACCAATTGTCTGTTTTAAATTTTTTTTTTTTCGAAATAATTATAGTTCATTAACCTTTTTTTTTAGTGCTTTTGTTTTCTTAACAATTTTTTTTTGTCTTTCTTTTAAATATTTCAAATCTAATTTTAACCATTTTTGGTTTGTTTTGGACATGGGGTTTTACAAGCAGACCAGTATGACAGGAAACAATGTTCAGGTACTTTATACTATAAAAGACTGTCTTTATTTGCGTTTTGTATTCTGAAAATTTCCCGCAAAAATGTACTTTAACATCTAAAAAAAAAAAAAAAAACAAATTTATAATTTAATTATTTTTATGCGCAAAAACTTGCCTAATGAGGGTATTCATTTTATGAAGAAAAATTAAATAAACGTAGAAAAACAAAAATTCTAAACGAAATTCGAAATAATTTTTTTAAAGTAGAGATCAGTTAAAATCTAGAAAATAATATATGAAATTAAAAAATTGTTTTTAAATTTTAAAATTATTTGAGTTAAGGTTTGTTCTTCTCTATATAAAAGTTCTTTTATTTTCAATATTTCGCTACTCCTTTGTGTTAATATCTCAAAAAATTGCGTAAATTTTATAAATAAAACAGCAAAAACTGAAAACAAAATCACCAAAATTAAAAAGAAATCGAAATCTCTACAATTAACAAAAAAAAAAAATTTTTTCAAATCTTCAAAATTTAACAACTAAAAATCGCCAACAATAAAATATATCGCTGAAACTGGAAAAGAAACCTACAATTAAAAAAAAGTCGCCAACATTATTGTAAAAAATTACCATGCATGGTGTTTCATATATGTAACGAATACTTTGAATTATTAGCATTATTACACAGTGCAACAGTGAAAAAAATGCACGGACTCGACAGTATAGGTTCGATTGTACTGCCAAAGGTTAGTAAAACCCTGTACTCGGTTTGGCCAGTTTGACTACCAATTTTTTTTTATGGACCTCAAAAGATTTTGAAAATCAGTGCACCACTTAAAAAAATGCGTCCTCAGTTTTTGACCTACAGCTAAATCAGACTTGATGATATTGCTTAACTATATTTAGCAATAATGTAGTAAAGAGTCTGCAGAACAAATTTTATAAACATTTTATGTGCATAAAATCATTTTTTCCTGCACTTTTTAACAAAAATGTAGGAGAAAATTATTTTTTTTTTGTTTGCTTTTTTCAGCATAACTTCCAGGGACTCATACAGGGACAAAATTGTAGCCATTGTAAATCTGAATAACTTTTGTGAACATATCAACAAAATCTGAATGTCCGAATCCAAAATAGCTTACGAAGACCTGAATCCGAAATAGCTTACAAATACCACTTTGTACCTTATAAATAGTCGTTTTTGACTAGACTACACTTTTATTGCATTTTTGTTTACTGTTTTTGTTATTGAAGGAAGTAAACAAAAATGCAATAAAAGTGTAGTCTAGTCAAAAACGACTATTTATAAGGTACAAACTGGTCTTTGTAAGCTATTTCGGATGCCTAGACACATTCAGATTGTATTGATATGTTTACAAAAGTTGTCCGAATTTACAATGGCTACAATTTTGTCATATATTGTTAGTGAAAAATTATGAGTCCACGTAAGTTATGCTGAAAAAAGCAAAAAAAAAAAAAATAATTTTCTCCAATATTTTTTAAAAAAAGTGCAGGAAAAAATTATTTTTTGCACATAAAATGGTTATAAAATTTGTTCAGTGGACTCTTCACTACATTATTGCCAAATATAGTTAAGCAATATCAATAAGTCTGAATTAGCTGTAGGCCAAAAACTGAGGACACATTTTTTTGAGTGGTGCACTGATTTTAAAAATCTTTTGGGGTCCATAAAAAAATTGGGTTTTACAACCATTTGGTAGTACAATCGAACCTATACTGTCGAGTCCATTTTTCCAAAAGTCTTCATTTGTTGCACTGTGTTATAAGACAACAACAAATTTTTAATATTTAATAGCAACCATTTCTGAAATAACGGTAAATTTGGAAGTAAATGATTTGTTATGGCAACAAAATGTAATTTATTATTCGTCTGTAAACTCGAAAAGTGGTTTCGCTTTTAGTCATAATATCTGAAAATGAAATATCAAATAAATTTAAAAAGCTTTTTGAAGAATAAATCCGGACTATCAAATTCTAACAAATTTGCTATCATCACATGTTTCGAAAATGGCGAAAAATCATTTTTTTAATTCATAGTGAAAATTTCCATTTTTTTTCCTTTATACGAATTTCTTACATATATACATGTATATATATATATACATGTATAACGAATCGTTATCCTTCAATAAAATCCTTAAAAATGAAAACATGAAAACGCTGAAATAGGTATATTTTTTTTGATAGAAACATATTTTTTTCTGATGGAATGCATGTTTTTTAATCAATACCAACCAAGTTCTAACTAATTAAAGTTGGTTTTCCTGAAAAATAACGATTTTAAATTATGCATGTTAAAAATGTACTTTTTATATTTTCTCCATTGTAAATTCATACAAAATAAATCTTAATAAAGAGGTTATAAAATTGCATTTCAGATTTAATGTTCAGAATTTAATTTTCATAATTTAGGGGTTTTTTGAAGAAATTCATTAACTGGAATATAAATTTACATTATGTGTTAAAATTTTGCAAATTCCATTAAGGGATTTTATAATATTCACAAAAATATAAAAATATGTGAAGTTTTCACTTTAGTTGCCAGGATATGCTACATCCTTCACCCACTCGCAATTAACTGATAACCATATCATTCATTCTCAAGTCCATACTTTAAAGCCATATTAGGAGTTATGCGCAGTTTAGTTAGGTGTATGTATTAATAAGAAATTTTAAAGAAATGTAGCGTTCACGTTCATGATATACGTCCTAACATCTACCAGAATTGATAAGTCGCGTACCAGACGTATTTTTAATGTTTAGCTGTGAATTTTTTCAATTTAGGTAATTTTTTTAAATTTGGCGATTTTTTTTTAAATTTTGGATTTTTTTTTTTTTGAATTTAAGCGATTTTGACTATATCATTATAGTTTGGCGTTTTTTTTTATTTTTAAATTTTGGTGTTTTTTTTTCAAATATTAGCCATTTCTTAATTTTTGGCGATTTTTTTTTTCCAATATAAGCTTTTTTTAATTTTATTTCCATTAACGAGCTTTCAACCTCCGTATATTTACAAAAAAAAAGCAAATCAAACATATTAGCTAGGTTGATACTAGTATTTCGATCTGGCTAAAGATCTCATCAGAACCCGAAGTTTTAGAAAAGCTAGAGCCTCCATAATAGGCAGAACTTTAACAAAAAACCTATTAATCATCAATTTTGCTCCATTCTTGTCTTCTTAGTAATCAAGCACGTGGTTAGGTCTTTTCCTAACAAGCATCATGACGTTACTAAACTTTAAATACCAAAAATGTTCTATTTATATAAAAATTTTTTTAGTGTGTACTCTGGCTCAAGTAATATTTTTTACAGTTATATTAGTTTTTTGTTTTTATATACATCGAGATTATTTTTATGTTATTTTCAATTTATAACGAGCTTTCAACCTCCGTATATTTACAAAAATAAAGCAAATCAAACATATTAGCTAGGTTGATACTAGTATTTCGATCTGGCTAAAGATCTCATCAATTTTTTTAAAATTTTATAAAATTTTTTTTTTTATTAATGTTGACGATTTTCTTACATCAGGTGAATATCCTAAATTAAAAAAATGTGTAACGTTGTGCGTAATCTTAAGTATTCTTAGTATTCTATTGTTATTTTTGAAATTGTAGTTATATTATATTTTTCTTCTCTAAAAATGAGTCAACAAAATGTAAGAAAAAAGAACAGAGTAAAACAAAAAACTGTAGTGTCTTATTTTGTTTAATAACATTAAGGTTAATGTCATAGTACTTGAGCATTAAATTAAATTGTCGAATTTTTACTCTGGCCGCCCTACCTGAACCGAAAGATTATATGATGAGGCTGGATAATGGCATCTTTAATAGAATTTAAAGTTAAAAAAAGTAATGATTGACATAATTTACATAATTTCTGTGAACGTCTTTAAAAAGAAGTTTTAAAATTTATAGAAAATTCAGACTGAATAAAGACTGTAAATTATCTAAGACTACACTACGTTCAAAGGGACCGGTCCCAGGTTCCTTAGGGTGATACAATTTTGATTGTTATGTTGATACAAAAATACGAACATTTATTTCTCTTTTAAAACTAGTTAGTCGGTTGAACATAATTTTTGAAAATCTAATCTGAGCTTCTTTTGGGCTCGATCAAAGAACATTCTGCTTAAAGAACGTTCTTGCTAACAGCAAAGTTATATTTTTTGCGTGTGTTTGAAAAAAACACTAAAAAGAAAAATTTAAAAACTCGAATGAAAAAAAAAAATCACCAACACTACAAAATGAAAGTAAACTTAAAATGCAACGATATACTCTTGGTAGACTTGTCACGTGATAGATCCTTTAAGGTCAATTGAAATTTAAAATTGTTTTTAAATTAAGAACGCAAAAATAAAATGTAGGGAAATCAATTAAATTTTTGCAAATTACAATAAAAATTCAGATTCAAATATAAATTAAAAAAAAATTGAAAAAAGCTTTGAATTTTAACGTCTTCTTAGACAATTGCAATTAATGAAAGGCGTGGTAGAGAAGAATGAGTGTATTTTCTAAAAATCATAACTACATTGCAAATTTTCAATTTTTTCTGAATCAGACTGCGCAGTTTCTGGTATTGAACCTTCGTAAGTGACCCTGTTTTTTGAATTTTTTGAATAAGATAATATTTGTTACGTTTTTTATTTGTTCGATTGCGTCTATATGAAATTTTTTGTGCAATCACTGACCGTGGTATAGATAAACTGATTTCTAATGCCACATGCACTCGCACTACACGTTAGACAGAGCGCTTTAGCCCTCTGAGCTATCGTCAGGTCGAGTTTTGTTGTGATTAAAACTAGTTTTTAATCAATACACGGTGTTTTGGTTCTTGCATACATAATTTCAGAAGTACAACTCCAACAACACAACAGTTCTATTTTTAGAAACTTACCTCACTCTAATGTCCACTGTTTTCCCATATGTTGTAAGTGATGCCATATCTATGATATATTCGATAGATGGCGCTTACGTAGTTAGGGAAGAATTGCCAGAGAGCAAAGTTTGATTTTTGTTTGAGTTTGAATTTTAACGTCTTCTTAGACAATTGCAATTAATACTATAATTAATATGTAATTTTATTTAATTTAATTGTGAAAAGCGTGGTAGAGAAGAATGAGTGTATTTTCTAAAAATCATAACTACATTTCAAATTTTAAATTTTTTCTGAATCAGACTTTTTTAAAAAATGTCTGTAATACAAATCATAAAAATCAATGAAACAAAAGTGCTAAAATTTGAAGAACAATTAGACAAGATAAGTAAAATTTAAAAAAACTCAAAAATGACATATGATCCATTAGACATCACGTAGAAATCACCAAGGATCTCCAAATTTGATAATTTTTTTTGTATGTAGCCTACAACAAATCTCGATATTCTGTTTTTCATCCATCTTTTCTAAAGTTGTTATTGGATTTCTCTAATTCAAAAATCTGTCTATTTGTACGATAAAGATGCATATTTTGAAACAAATGCCTTATTGGTGCAAATACAATTTTGCAAATTGTTTTCCGCCTTTAAAATTTTTTTTTAAATCATAAATCGAAAATTTATAATGATTCATATAAAATTAAATTTAGTTTTTTGTGAAGCGAATTTTATTTCATTTTATCGATTTTTTTTAGAAAACCTTATCGTTAGTTTCCATACAAAAAATTAATTTTTTTACATAATTTGTAATTTTGATATTTTAATAATATGAAATTTTATATTTTGATTTATTTAAGTATGTAAATGTTCTAATAAAATTATAGCATACTTTAAGAAACAATTAGTGCAAAAATCTTCTTAATAAAACCCTTGAATGTTTAAAAAAAATCATTATAATTAAGACAATAAAGCGCTTCGTATAATTTAGGTCAAAATTTCATAGAAGTTCATAAAATGGACACCTGAGAATTAAATCTTAAAAATAACGTTTAAAATTTATGAAAAATTAATGAACGTAAACAATTTAAATAAAAACTAAATGTTGTTGAACTATGTTGAATATCGTAGCACTAAGGAAAATTTACATTAGATAAATTAGGAAATCTGAGTTTTTTAATGAAATTTATATGAAATAAAACTATGAAATCTTTTCATTAATAACATGAAGAATAGTTATTTTAGTGTACTAGTTCTGCGATAAGCCCAGTCACGTCGTTTTAGTCCATTGATTTCCTTTTCCTATTAAGGTCGTATTAAGAAAATATTTTACTTTAATTTAATTAGTTTTTGTATAATTTTAATTTAAAAAATTTTATAATTTTAATTAAAATTTTGTATATTTTTCACTTAAATTAAGTATTAATTGTACTTAAATTAAGTTCATATTTTATATATTTAAATTTAGTAAAACAATCTTAAAACAAAGTAAAATTTTCTTAACTTTAAAGATATTTGAACCAATGTTAAAGCAAAATATTTTTACCGCTCACATTGAACTTAAATTTTACTAAACAAAAGTAAAAATCATAAATATATTAAACAATATATTTTGTAAAAATTTAACAGGCAATCATTTTTAAACCATTTAGAAATGATGAAATAAAAATTTTGTTCTTGAACTTAAGAAATTTACCTGCTCGGTTAACTTAAAACAAATTAATTGAACTAAATATCAGTTAGTTTCAACTATTTTCATACAACTCAAATTTTATTACTTTGTAGTTTAAAAATTCTTTATAAATCAAATTTCTTACTTTAATATTTTAGAATTAATATTGACCGTCATATAGTTTTTATTTTAAATCAATCTGAAACAAAATTAATTTTTATTTTTAGTTTAAATTCGTCTCTACATATTTTTAAAATACTAAAACAAAATCTTAAATGTTGGCATATTAATTGAAATACTAAAAAGATTGTTTTTACTATATTCACATTTAATTTAAATAGATGCGTGCTTAATTTAAAATTATTCTTACAAAAATAAAAATCTAATACAAATATGATATAATCGTTGATAAAACTATATTTTTTTCTGTGTACAAGAAATTAAACTTAAGAATGTTTTTGCTACATTTTAAAGTAAATAGAATTGAACTGAATTCATAAAAAGCTAAAAATATAATTTTAGTAAAATGTGAACTAAATTGAAGTTTATACTGTTCTTTAGTGTACAAATTTTAAATATGATCTAACGATGTCCGATCAAGGGGTGTTTGATTTTTAAAAAAAAATTTTATAAATTCTTGAAAAACTTAATTTTAGTAAATTGTGAACTCAATTTTAGTATATAGTGTTTTTTAGTAAAGTGTGAACTCAAATTGAGTTATTTTGTGTAGAAAATGTTATTTTTATTTGTAGAAAATGTAAATAAAGTAAAGTAAATGGGAAATGTGGGTAAACTTCTCCAATCAAATTAAATTGATCTGAAGTCATAAAAAACTAAGAACTTAATTTTAGTTCATACCGATTTTTAATGTAGAAGACATAAATACTAACTAAATTTTTAAAAATTCATGAAAACATTATTTAAGTTAATAGTGAACTAAATTTAGTTTATTCTGTTCTTAGTGTAGATTAAGAAGTGGTTGATTTATAAACAAAAGTTTTAAAATTACTCTATAGTGTTTAGCGTTGACATTAGGTAATATTCGTCGATCAGTTGAAAAGTTAGTACACTCAAAAAAAAGTTAGTAAAGTCAGCAAACAATTTTGCTGAGTCAGCAACATTTTATTCAGGAGGGTGCTTGTAATTGCTGATTTTCAGCACCCAATTATTAGATTCAGTAGTGTATTATAAATTAAAAAACCCTCCCTAAAAGTTAATAAAATTTTTGCTGAATATTAGTAGACTGAAAAAACACAACAAACTTTTAAGAAAAATTATACTTTAGTTATTTTATTTGCTGAAAATCCTAAATATTTTTTGTGATTCTTTTTAAAACAATTTACAATATGTTATAAGTTACAAAATATAAAAATGTTCATACTCCCATATTGAAGACATGAATTAATGTAATATCTGATAATATATAGAAATAATTATATATACCTAACATAAACAATATTATCTTTTATCTACTTACATCAATGGTAGTCTTAATGATGGCATCTTTTAAAGAAACGCAAATGCCGCAGATAATCTTAGAAACGAAACTAAAAAAATAACAAAACATGGCATATACAACCCCTTTTTTGCAATAAGAAAAATGAAACATAAAAATTTACATGTGTACAGTCTTAATGATGGCATCTTTTAAAGAAACGCAAATGCCGCTGATAATCTTAGAAACGAAAAAAAAAAAAAAAATAACAAAACATGGCATATACAACCCTTTTTTGGAATAAGAAAAAGAAAACATAAAAATTTACCTGTGTGTCTACCTGGCTGTATATTTGTTTGCAATTTGACCATACATTATTAATCTTTAGAAACATTTATTTTACAAATACACATTTCATTGTTATTAAATTTAAATATTTTATTTTGTCTTTTATTTAGTTTATAGACAATTACTTTCACAATCCGGTGACAACTCAAAATTTAAGTTGTTTTAATCCATACTTTTGTTTTATGTATGAAAAACAGATACATAAATCTGCTATAATTGATTTTTCTTATATGTTTTACAAGATTCGTACTTTTTAGTATCATTTTCCTCGTCACTGCTACATCTTGACATGCCGCGACCTCTAATTCATTCTGCGCATTTCTTTCAATCTGGTTGTCGTCCAAACTATTATGTTTTTACTATACAAACTATTATATTATTATATTTTTTAGCGATATAAATTAGTAAAACATTAGTTAAATATTAGCAAGACATTAGTTCAAAACAGTTAAGTGCTGAATAAGTATAACGAAAATTTTAGCTAAAAACATAATTTTAGCAAAAAAATTTGCTGACAGATAGTGTAACTGATTTACAAGACGTTTTACTAACTTTTCTACTAGGTTATTTTTTTGAGTTTACTAAAATGTAAAATCAGAGATCTCACATAAATGCCGTTATATATATTGTCATCAATATTTGTACCTTGTTTTACCATTATTTAACCTATCACACAGAAAAAAAATAATATATTCAAAAAAAAAAAACAAGTGATTGCATTAAATTAAATTTTACCAATTTTTTTTCTTTATACCCTCCACAGCGAACCCTTACAAATGAAACAACAAAAAAAAAATATTTAAAAAAATATGATAAAGGTAAAAATAAAATTTTGAGGTGAAAAACTTTTTTCGATGTAAAACAGATATTGTGTGGTAAAAAAAAAACATTTTTGATGTGTAAAACTATTTTTGTGATGAAAAAAAATTTGAGGTAAAATTAAAATTGGAGGTGACTTTAAAATATTAATCGCCTCTATGCGTCTGGTGGAAATCTCACCGACAGCGATTTCTAAAATGCCTTTAATATATATTTTTTTAAATTTTTTTTAATAACAATTTTTTTAAAATATGGTTTATACATATGTAAGTATGTAAACAAATAATAACAATAAATGATTAAAAGTAGGTATTTTAAGATATAAACTTTAGGTTCAAAGTACGCGATGTTTTACAAAGCGGATATACAAGGTGGCGCAAAAATAACCTTCCGATGTTTTTTGGCTGTAATTTAAAAAAAAATGAAAAACTTTGATTCTTCTTGTGCATTATTTTTATTTGGTATTTTAATTTTTTTTACATCAAGTCGAGAATATGATGTCATGTAAATGGCCGCCGCCACAGTTGATTGTCATTTGAGCCCTTTTTATGGCATTTTCCATCACTTTGGCCAAAACTTCCGGCGATAGGTCCGCACATTCTTGACGGATATTGTCTTTAAGAGCTGCAAGAGTCTGAGACTTGTTGACATAAACCCGCGACTTCAAAAAGCCACACAAAAAGAAGTCTGGAGCGGTCAAATCAGGCGATCTTGCTGGCCAGTGCAAATCGCCAAAACGGGAGATTAGGCGCCCGGGAAATGCATCCTTCAGCATATCGGTTGTGGCACGTGCAGTGTGTGCCGTTGCACCGTCCTGTTGGAACCACATGTTTTCCAATCCCAATTCAAATTAACCATCAAGTTGCGGCAAAAAGAACTCGTTGATCATTGCTCTGTAGCGCTCACCATTCACAGTAACCGTTTGGCCCGCGACGTCTTCGAAGAAAAAAGGTCCGATGACTCCTCCAGCGAAAACAGCACACCATACAGTGATTTTGAGCTGGTGTAATGGCTCTTCGTGGGTTACACGCGGATTTTCAGTGCTCCAGAAGCGTAAATTTTGCTTATTTACGTACCCGATAAGATGGAAATGGGCCTCATCACTCATGATTATTTTTGATGAAAAATCATCTTCCTCTTGGTGGTGATTAAGGATGGCTTGAGCGTATGTTACACGCGATTGGCGGTCAGCAGCTAACAGCTGATGCACCGTCTGGACTTTGTACGGAAACATCTTCAAATCATGTACCAAAATTCGCTGTAAAGACAGTCGACTGATACCCATTTGCGTGGCACGTCGTCTGGTCGATGTCGACGGCTCTTCCAGTGTAGCGTAACATTGTTTATTAACGTGTATTTCGCATGTGTTTACTACACAAATGTCAAAACAGAACTGACATTAGGGGCCAATCGCAAAATTTATAGCATTTTCTGATAGGAGGATTACTTTTGCGCCACCTTGTATATCTTGTACTATTTTTATTCCACGTTCCGCACAAATATTACTGCGTTGTTGATTTGGAATTGTAGATGGTGTAGGTACCCAATTTCTGATGAAACACTCGTGGGCTGTCGTAAAATTTATTAATGACTTGTTTATCCGTTCAAAATCATTTTCGTGGAAACAGTGGTCCGAAAACCAGATTTTAAACTATGCATCACAAATAAAATCAAATATAGGTTGTAAAAGTTGTTGGTAACTGGGAACAAGAATAAATGCTAAAATGGCAAATATTGCTCTCGAATTCCACCTTGCATTACTAACCGATGGTAACGTTTTAAACTTTATAAATGGGAATATTCCAATATATGAAAATGACAAGAATTGCCATGAATTTTTATTAAAAAAAAAAACAAAAATTAAATAAAATATGTGAAAACAGATTTTTTTATATAAAAAAACTGCAAAAAAATAGCGGAAATTAAAAGCAAATTTGGAAGAAAACTATTCCATTGACTCGAAAACGGACTTCACTATTGAAATCAGCATGCCTTAACTATATAGATGTGATGGTCAGACGTTGAGGCATCAAAAAAAGTTTTTTTTTTTAACTTTGTTTGATTCAAAACTTTAACGCGTTTGGTGCGTAACCTTTTTTAACGATAGCGAAAAACTAAAAACGCAGTTCTTAATATTTGTCCATGCCCTACACGATTTTGTCTGGGGAGATTTGATATTTGCAAAAAATGCAAAAAGTTATTACCCTAATGTAGAGGGTATACAAATTAACCAAATATTTGTTTGCCGACCTAAACATTTTTAGTTTCTAATAAATTTGAAACAAATGTTTACTTTATGTTTCGAAATAATGTTGAAATAAATGTACTCGTTTATATATTTTTGAATAATTTTTTTTTGTTATGGTTCCCATAGTCACAGTCATTTATATTTTGCATTATTAACCGTAAATTAAAATTTTTTTTTCTCGCAAATGGGTGTGGTGTGTTTGATATGTAATTTATTTATTTTTTTTTTTTTGTTATTATTTAATAATTTATTGTTTTCAATCTCTAAAAGGGTATATTTATGGCATCAACACGTGTTTTTTTTTATTTTTTTTGGTTGTTAATGGTAAATTCAAATGTATAAAAATTGAGGTCTTAGGTCTGCTTATTTAAGATGATTTTTTTTCAAAAAAAAATAATCACACAATAACTATCATTTACCTACTCATCTTTGGATTTATATATTTTTTTATATGTACCATCATGAAAAAAAAAAATCAAAAAAATTTAATTTAAAAAGTCATTGCATTTGAATATAATGTTTTTTTTTTAAAGATTTTAACATGAATTAGCACAAAATTTTGAGGGTTATTTTTTTCTATCTGTCCAAAAAAGTGGTTATATTTATTATGTTTTTAAGTCATTGTAATTATACGTCGAAAAACGTCAACAAAAAATATATTTAACAAAAAAAATAAGGATTTTTGTAATTGCAAAATCTTGCATTATCATAACACGATTATAAAAAGTTTAGTTAAAATGTCAATTTTGTGAAAAATAAGGTTAATTGTTTTTTGGTTATCTTAGATAGGGTAATTGAAATAAAGAAGTTAATTTGTATAAATGATGAATGATTGAAGTCTTGAGTTAGTGGAGTCATTTAATGATCTTGGCATTCATCTAGATAGAAAGTTAGACTTTAAATCGCACATATCATTAACAGTAAATAAAGCTACTGGAGTTCTTGGATTCATTAAACACTGGAGCAAAGAATTTTGTGATCCATATACTACAAAACAATTATTTACAACGCTGGTCAGACCGATTCTGGAATATAGTTCTGTTGTGTGGGACCCTCAATACCTTATCCATTCAAACTCTATTGAATCCGTTCAAAAACAATTTTTATTATTTTGCCTTCGCGGCCTGAATTGGAATCCAAATGTTAATCTGCCTTCATATCAACATCGCCTTGCACTTATTACACTACCTACACTGAAAAGCCGTAGGCAGAGCTGTGACTGAATCATTAATTTTTGAATTAATTCGCGAATCATTCATGCACTGAATTAGTAAAATTTTGAATTAATTCTTTTCGCCAAAAAACGAATTGAATGAAATTTGAATCGATTCAAATGCATTTGGCTGCAATGAATTGCAATTCATTTTAAATCAAATGAATTCGGCAAAATGAATTGCAATTCATTTTCAATTCAAATGAGTTTGGCGAAATTAATTGCAATTCATTTCCAATTCATTTGACTTGAATTGATTTTGAATTAATTCAAATGAATTAGAAAAATGAATTGCAATTCATTTTCAATTCATTTGTATTAAATTGATTTTGAATTAATTCAAATGAATTTTATGAAACTCTTCATCACATATAAGAAAATTTTATAAATATGATTAATAACACGGTGCAATATTTTTTCTAATTCATTTGAATTAATTCAAAATCAATTCAATACAAATGAATTGAAAATGAATTGCAATTCATTTTTCTAATTCATTTGAATTAATTCAAAATCAATTCAAGTCAAATGAATTGGAAATGAATTGCAATTCATTTCGCGAAACTCATTTGAATTGAAAATGAATTGCAATTCATTTTGCCGAATTCATTTGAATTGGAAATGAATTCCAATTTATTTTTACCAAATTCATTTGAATTAATTCAAATTTCATTCAATTCTTTTTTTATGTGAAAAGAATTATTCAAAATTCAATTCAAATTCGTAATGAATTGAAATCAAAAATGAATGACTCATTCACAGCTCTGGCCGTAGGCAAATGCTGAATGTGTCCTTTCTGTTTAAGTTGATGAATGGAAGTCTTAATTCGCCATATCTGCTAAGTAACATAAATATGAATATTCCTTTTCGTTGTCCAAAAAATTATGAATTTTTAAATATTAAATATTATAAATCTAACTTTGCTAACTTTGATCCGTTTCGTAGAATTTGCGACGAGTTTAATATGTTGTTGCAGTTAATTGATTTTAATAAAGGTTTATATATTGTAAAGGTGGATATAATTTTATATTTAAATTCTTTAGGTTAGATAAGTAATCTTAGTTTTTCGATTGTATAATATCCCTACACACAGAGAAAAGTTTAACTATTTGTCAACTGAAATTCGGTTAATATGACTCAGATTCGGTTATTAATAATTTCAGACGTTTGGCACAACTAAACATTTGTTGTCACCATAAAGTTCGGTTAATTCAACTAAATTCTGGTCGCAATACAAAAAATATTCAGATATCGAATGTAAATATTGTTGTGCTAACTGAATTCATAGGTTGTTATCATTAATATACACTTTTCAATTCGGTTGGCACTTTATTTCTCTGTGTGTATGGGGAATGAGGAGTGAATTGACCTAAAAGTGACTTGTTAAAGAAGGACTTATCACAGGACTAGTATAATTTAATACTGAAGTGGGTTAAGTAGTGGCAATTGTCCTAAAATTACCAATCCTGTGACTGGTAAAGGGAGGACATACCACTTAACCAGAATGCTTATTAACACGAAAAAGCCTGTTGTCCAGAGTTTTAACCATTGGAAGCTGTTTGCCAGTTGTTTACATAGGGTAGGGTTTAGCAGAGGACCGGTCTCTGGCACGAAGTGACCGGTCCTGTGGCACACGCAGAACCGGTCCCATTCCCCATAGTCATTTTTAATAGTATTTAATGTTCATGGCCTGTACGGATTATTTCCATAGACTTAAATAAAATAAAAAAATATATATAAACAACATTCAAAATTTAGTGCTCACTAGCCCGATACTTCGTTACCGATAATAAGAAAACTAAATTATTTTTCATAAGAACTTTTTCCTTTAATGTTTTTTTTTTTGTAATTTTTTCCGTGTATGTTTCAATTTCAAGCATCATCTACCTTATGAGCTTTGTATAGGTCATTAACATTTTTAATTTGGAGACCCCATTTTTTTTTTTTTGAGACCCCATTACCCCATTTTGCCAAAAATTCAAAATGAGTATATTTATAAGCTCATACCTCAAGAAACTCATATTTTAAGTTTCAGGCGTTTTGGCAGGACTTTAAGGCAGAGACTTTGCCTTTTGGTCTCTTCCCTTAAAAATGTCCAAATCCCAGTGTTAGCGGATGACTACATTCCAAATTAAAATTTTCGAATTTCAGCGATTTTTGCAGGCCATTAAAGGGTAAAAGAAGGGCTTTTGTTGGTAAATTTTTACTACAATCCTGGTTCTAGAACAGGTTCTTAAGCAGCCTGTTTTTGTTTAGAGGTAAAGAACATATTGTGCAAATAGGACAAACTCCATCAAAAAAGAATCAGTTTTAGAATAGAAATTAGAACCTATTACGATACAGTATAAGTTGTTTTGCCACCTGTTATTTGAATTTACTATTTTACTGGGTATGTCTAAAGTATTGCGTAAACTGAGTTTCTTAGTAAATAGCACCTATGAGCCAATAATAAATTTTTTATTTTCTGAACTTTTTAAAAATTTTACGAGAATTTTGTCTGGTTTAGCCTACAAACAAGCTGATTTGGTAAACCTAATCATAAAATGAAAACATTTTGAAAAGCAAAAAGATTTCCATATCAATATACTTTAATATCATTATATGTATGTGTGTTTGTTGTATTACAATTTGTAACACCAACATATATATCCTAATACACAATGTCTGTATGACAAGAGCCATGGAATGCTGATTGTTGAAAAATGTTCTAATTTTTATATTAAAAATACAAAAACAGTTTTTTCGGACTTTCTATATTTTTATATATTAAGTTAGAATATTTTCTACCTCAAGTTCAAAATTTTATATGATATTGTCATATTAGATTTTATTTGCTGGTTTTTAAAAAGATTGATCATTTTCATGTAGTCAATACAATTGTTTCATGGCATCGCCCTAATCTTCAGTTGTCCGCAATAAGAAAACGATGATTGACTTAACTCAAACCGAGAAAATTTATTTAAATTAAATAATTTTTTCCGTATTTTTTTTTATAAAAAACATGACTTGAGAACATAGTTAGGTATCTAAAGTGTTTCGATTAAAAATATCACGACGGACTAAAGTGACAAAGTGCAACAAATTTCAGGTTTTCCAAATACATTGAGCTTTGATCAATTCCGTCAAAACGTACATAAATAAAATATTTTAATTTGCTTAATAATAAAATCGAAAAGTTTTCAAAAAATTTAAATTACTTTAAACTTTATGAAGAAAACACAATTTTCATAACCTGCAGAAGCATCCTCATATAATTGTTTTTAAATTTGTGAATTTAAAAGTAATTAAGATGATTTCCTGCTAATAAATAAACCTAACCCCCCCAATTT
Source organism: Delia radicum (assembly GCA_021234595.1). Lineage (NCBI taxonomy): Eukaryota > Metazoa > Arthropoda > Insecta > Diptera > Anthomyiidae > Delia > Delia radicum. The sequence goes on from CM037851.1 coordinate 100,287,917, forward strand.
AATAAGATAAACCAGACAACAAATTGTGTTTTCCAAATAATCGCGGTTTTGTTTTTAAGTCCTACTATATGAACATTTTTTCTTGTGTGTATTTTTATAGTTTTTGGTAGAGTAATAAATATTTTGACATGTGATAAATACAATGAGATCTATAAATTGATGTTTCCTTAATCAAATCCAAGACATTACTTTTTATATTTTTAATTTGCTTTAAACCCAAAACCAGCATAATTTTTTCGCCATTAAAGAAAAATGATTAACGCTGATGGATTTAGCATGCTTAAATATCGGCTAACACATGCACAAAAGGTTATTCATGTCAAACAAACCATTGTTTTGAAAATACGATGGCGGTCCCAAAATTTGACGATAACACAACAAATTTGGAAAACATTTTCTTTATTTCTCAACATAATCTCTCTTTATTTCGATGCACTTCTCCCAGCGATATACAATAGCTTCGATACCCTGTTTATAGTAAGAACTGTTTAGCTTCTTAAAATATCCATCAACCGCAGACTCTTCATTGTTGGCAAATTCGAGCCATTCAAGTTTGAAAATAGAAAATAATCCGAACGAGCTCAATCTGGTGAGTGACGAACTTTAATGCATTGATATTGGAAACCGCAATAGTGGTTGTGTTAACTGGTGCATTGTCTAGATGAAACAACACTGCCCTTTTCGCCAAATGCGTCCTTTTTTCCTTAATTTCATCACTTAAACGCTGCAATAATTTAGCATAATACTCGTCGTTGATTGTTTTTCCTTTTTGAAGATAATCATACAAATTATTCTCACTCTCATCCCAAAAAACTAACGCCATAACCTTGTCTGCGGATAAAACTGTTTTCGCCTTCTTCTGACACGATTCTCACATTCCAGTCCACTGCTCACATTCCAGTCCACTGTTCCTTTTTTCTCTGGTGTGAATTGATGAACCCATGTCTCATCCATGGTTACGAATCGACGCAAAAACTCGGCTTTATTGCTGTGAAACATCGCCAAACACTTTATTGAAACATCTTCACTACGTTGTTTTTTTTTATATTGTGAGCAAAAATGGCACCCATCTTGCGCATAGCTTTCTCATCTCCAAATTTTCAGCGAATATGCGAAGTATAGACCTTTCTGAAATGCCTATCATTTCAGCCAGTTCACTCACCTTCAGACGACGATCATCCAATAACATTTTGTGGATTTTCTTAACCGTTTCTGGCGTAGACACCTCAATTGGTCGACACTACGGTGATCGTCTTGGCAGCTCGTACGGCCTCGTTTAAATTCTGTAACCCAATATTTTATAGTCGTACACAAAGGAGCATACTCCTCCAGAGTAGAATCTAGCTCGGCTTTAATATTGATTGGACTGAGGCCTTTCAAATAAAAGTGTGGCGAACAAAATTAAAATATTTATAAATTCAAATGATCGAGTAAACTTTGAATTTTGTATTACTTTTAAGTTTCAAAATTTTTAATAAAAGTAATTATTCGTTTACAAACTTTTAAATATAGAAGACTTTATTTCGTAGTCTCTATAATTGGTGACCCCGTCAAACTCAGGATATGCAAAACGAGCATACCTGAGGAACGGGCAATTAATGTTCGCGGTGTTTATTAAATCGTTGTTTTCCTTCAATTCTTTCGTGAATAAATCCGAATCTTTTTGAACGCATGTGCACATAAAATGGCTCAAAAAATCCGGGCACAATGCAAATCCAACGAACAGCATCATCATCATAATCTTTAATCAAACTAACTTTCCACAATACCATGCTGTTGGACTATTAGCTTCACAATCTAAGAGGATTTTCACAAGACCCTCCTGGTACATAGGCATATCACATAAAAACGTCACTTGATCGAGAATCATCAGCGATATACAACAAAAATTCATTAAAACAACTTTGGTCAGTTTTGGAGACCCACCGGCCACAATGCCAAGACAACACAACAGTTTTAATAATATCATCTCCAGCTTTATTGAAATTCTATTTTTAATGGAGACTGCAACTTTTATTGACGCCATCTTTCCAGCAACTGTTTAAAAGGCAATTTATTTTTAGTGGAAGCAGCATAGTTTTTAACGCTAAATATATTAGCACGTAACTGTAAGTTAAATTGCCTTCGCTTAAATTCCAACATGGAAAACTAGTCAATACCTTTGGCTATAGCGGCATTAAAACTCTTACGCTAGAGAATCGCTTACAAATTTACGTACAATCTACAATTTCATCGTATTTCCTTCCGGATCAGTGGTATCATTCGTATCCCAATATACAAAAATCACCAACTCTGAAAAATACAAAAACCAACAACTGTGTAAACTGCTTGAAAAAAAAGAACTAAAATGTTTACCAACAAACTCCATAACTTGACTCCAACAAATTCTTCCTGATTAATCGTTATGCCTTATGTCATCACTGGAAGGGGAGTAATGTGGCGACCAGCCACTCAACAAAATTAAAATATTTATAAATTCAAATGATCGAGTAAACTTTGAACTTTGTGTTACTTTTAAGTTTCAAAATTTTAAAAAAAAGTAATTATTCGTTTACAAACTTTTAAATATAGAAGACTTTATTTCGTAGTCTCTATAAAAGTATTAAATTAAATAACGGTGACAATTTTATTAAATGTTTACAAATTCACTCAGATTGTTTATTTTTCATGGCTCCAAAAAAAAACTAAACTTTGTGGCGCCTTGAAACTTAAAACATATAAGGTTGTCACCAAAGTATTTTCTTTGAAAATACTACGTCAGGTCGGTTAATTTAGGGACCGCCCTCGTATTTTGCCAGAAAGTGTCGAAATTTTTTGAAATTTCTCATATACTTTCAAGAGTATTCTTTTTAAGTTAATATTAACGAAAATAACAGACTTGGGCGACGTCAATTACATTTCACAATCATTCACATGTGCAACTTTTCTATATCATTAATAATTTCAGACTTATGCTCACACTTCTGAGCTTAAACGCTTCTTTGGAAAATTTGGAAAATTGTCCATACCAAACATGGGGATTAGTAACAACAACTAGGTATTTACTTACAGGGCAATTACTCAATTACATCCAATTACATGTAATTAGACGTACAAAAGTAATTGGCTTGTAATTAAATAAACACATATTGGTATTATGTCCCATGTCTGGTATTGACAAAATTTAAAATTTAGCAACGGAAGCGTTTAAGGTGACAAGTGTGACCGTAGGACTGATCTTATTAATTATATACAAAAATGTAATTTAAAATGTAATTGACGTCGCTTAGGTCTATAAAATAATTATAAGATTTTTTTTTTGAATTTGAAATTTATTTATTATTTATTATATTTGACAAAACTACAATTATAAACCAAATGAGAATTGCATAAGTTTAAATATTTTAGAAATATTCAAGAAATTGACACATAAATTTAAGAAATTTAAAATTTTTAAACTAAATTTAAGTAAGGTACGAATTTGGTTTTAGTTTATTTTTATACATTATTTTAAATTTCCTAACTTTTATGCTAAGAAATTCATAAAATTTAAGATTTTTTACAAAAAAAAAAATACATTTGCTAACATTTTTTAGAATATTAAATTAATTAAAGAAAGGAAAATTAAAGAAATTTACAAACTACTAAAATATAATAAATTTGCATTATTCTTAAGCAATTTTATTTAAAAAAAAATTTGCGAAAAACATACATTTTGAGTGTATCTTTAAAAAATCAAAAACAAATTTAATTTTTTATTAAGAAACGCAAAGAATTTTTATATCAGAAAATGTAAAATTGTATAAAAAATAAACAAATAAAAAGGGAAATAACTTTAATTTAGTTCACTCGTTTTTGATTATTGGCGAACATTCGCTTAATGAAATTTTTGAATTAATTAGGTCTTGTTTCCAAATCAAATCGATTATTCATCGATTTATGTATAAGGGAATGTTAGCTATTGTGACATGTGCCCTAAAAGGAAACTTTCGTTTTTTTCGTGTTGATGCATGAGTATGTCAAAACTTTCAACTGTCATCGAGTATAATTTCCGCTACCACTATTTTAAAAATGTTTCGACTTGAATGTACACGTTTTTCTTGAATTTATTGTGTCATTTCCATAAACGCAATATCAAGTGTAATTTATCTTAGACATAAAAGGTGAATAACAAAGAAGTTTTACAGAATTTTCCAAGTCGAATTTTTGTTAACGGTAAGATTTTTATTCACAATTTTAATAAAAATAATTGATTCCAAAAATAAAATGTGGAAAATTAAATTTTCATAATGTTCCCTAAATTGGAAATTGTAAAGGGTCCGCAAAATAACTTTTTTTTTTGAACTCCTGAACCAACTGGACTTTGTATGGCGTCATACCAAGGTCTTTATGCAAAATTCGTCTCAATGATGTCTCCGAAATGTTCAATTGTTGAGAACGACGGCGAATTGATGTTGATGGCGCTTCACGCACACTTTCTGCTACAGCAGCAATATTCTCGGGCGTACGCACTGTTTTTGGCTTTTCACGCTTTGGTTTATCGATATGGATGCCAGTTTCTTTCTCTTTTTTTCACAAGATAACGAACATACGGACCATATTCGTTCAGCGGAAGGATAAAACTAATTATCTGTCAAATCAGACATGAGCTAAGTGTTACCATTCACGAAATAAGCACTAGTTGAAAAACAAAAAAAACGTTAGATGGCTGACCTTTTATATATTTTCTTAGCTTTTTAATTTTTTTACCAAGTTTTACTCTTTTTTAAATGGTTTACGTATCACTTTGACTGTTCTTGTCTATTTTGGAAAATTTTCAACATTTTTCACAATAACCAAAATTAAATCGTTTGTTTACCGCAGTTAAAAAAGTTAGCATTACATATGTTAACCCCATAAGCAGCATTTAACGTTAAATAAATCGTTTTAATAAATAAAATTTTTGTCGATTTTACTTAACCCACAAACCGGCCTAGGCTTTTTGGCAACGATATTTATACCATGTGTTCGCCACTAAAAATATACAATATGTTCTTTTACCAAATTCTTTTTCGTTTTCTATTTCAGGCGATATAAGCAAAAATAGGTTTAGAGCGAATCTCAAACTCTAATCCATAGAAATGAATAAGTTAGTGCGTATTCCTTTTCCAAACATATAAATACAGTCCAAAAATTACACTTTTTGCGCTTTTACTTCAGAAGATATGGCGAGTTTCGTTTTTAGAAAAAATTCGAAATTTTCCGAAAAACCACCTTAACTTATATAACTTTATCAAACTTAAAGGCTAAATATAATCTTTCTGTCAAAAGGACTATGTCCTTTAAAGGCATCCTATGAGAATACTACTCTAATAATAATTCATTCGTAAAATTACGAAGAAATCTCAAATTAAGCAAATTTTTTGTAAAATAAACGAAAATTTGTATATTTTACTAAAGTTTTCGTAGTTTTGATAATAATTTCGTATTTTTATGTGTGGATTATTATGAGTGTATATGTCCTTTGAGCAAAATTAAAGACTTTATTTTTAAATCTTAACCCTTTGACTACGATTGGTTGATATATGTCCCATTTTTTGTTTGTGTTGTATTAGCTACGCTTTCCCCAAATGTACCAAAATGGTCTCAGAGCCGAATAGGGTGACAAAGTTAAAAAATGTAGATATTTTTTTTCGTAGTTCTTGGTACTTATTTTCTCGAAAGCTATTGTACATAGGGGATCAAACTTTTGGTATAACATGGTCCAATCCTTCAAGTTTCAAGAAACATTGAGATATTTGGAATTGATTCATTCTAATTACTACAGGACACTGATACAATATGCCAAATATATATCCCATTGGTCGTTAAAGGTAAAAAAGGGAAGGTTTTTGTTCGGTTTTTTTTATCGTAAAGAAATTTAAGCAATTTTTTGTTCGATTTTATTTGATAAAAACAAGAAAACAAAGCGCTTTGGTTAACGCGTATCAAATTTCACAAAAAAACTAGCCGAAATTGTACATCAATGCGACAAAAAAACAACAAATAGGGAAAAGCATATATATTTTGGTGATTCGCCTTTTAAGTTTTACTATGTTCAAACAGAATAAAAAATAAATTGGGGATTTCCTGTGTTCAAATAACCAAAATACATTCAAGGCTCAGAAAGTAGAATTTTAAATTCGAATTTCAGAGCGTTTAATGTATTGCAATCACTGATTCTAATTTCTGGACTTTCGAATTACTGACAGCTCTAATTTGTGAGCGTCTACTGTATGTTATATATGAGAATGTACACATGACAATTGATCTACCATATCTTATTTTGTATATCATATATCTTTAATATCTAATTTTATTAAGGTCAATATATCAAAATATATTTTTATATATGTTAAGATATTAGAAACATGTAATAATATATGAGTATGCATGATATCGCATTTCATAATATATTTTAAGATGAAAAACATAAGACCATATATAAATTTGTTTATTTGGGTGCCCTAAAATGAAAAACCAAAAATATACTTGTCCGCTTAAATTAAATAAGGAACAAAATATGAATTTGGCAGGCTTAGGAGTATGTTTACCTTATAGAGTACCCCAAAAATTATACATTTGCTAACAAAAAAAAAATTTAAATTTTGATCTTCTTTTATTTAATTCTTCTTAGTTTAAACGAGCTTAAGATCATTTATTTATTAATTATTTATTTCCAATATTTCGTCTCCACATTTGGTGACTTCTTCAGGGAACAAATATTATTAATTGTAAATAATTATTAATTGTAATAATTGTTCCCTGAAGAAGTCATCTAATGTGGAGATGAAAAATTGGAAATAAATAATAAATAAATAATCTTTAGCTCGTTTAAACTAAGAAGAACAGAAATTTAAAAAGTAAAAACGAAATGGCCGAAAAGCCGAGACAGGTCGATCTTAGAACTTTTTTCTTTATCACATATCCTAATTTCATTAAAATCGGAGTGTTTAGGTTAAAGTACTTGTTAGTTTTTTATATCGCTCAAATGCTTGGTTAAGGGCTACATTAGGGAACATTCCCTTATTATTTGTTTATCTACTCTTAGATATCGACACACATTTTCTGTTACAGTTTTTTTATTTTTCAATTTTTGGGATTTGATAAAATATTTGCAATCTTTTCTATATATGATGTGGTTTTTTTTTTTGTTTTTTTTTTCTAGTTTGAATCTTTTATCTGGCCATCGAAATCTTTTGTAAATTTACAAAACAACTCAAACTGGTTTTCTTATTTTCTAAGGTAGTGTAACAAACTACAAAAATAAAAACCAAAGCAGATTTTTTTTATAGACCTTTAGAGATCAGAAATCTCCACTATACAAAAAAAAAAAAAAATTGGTATAGTTATAAAAATAAAACAAAGAGTTTGATTCATGGCTTTATTTTAAACAAAAAAAAAAAAAAAAAGAAAAACATTTCGTCTGACTTATGGCTACAATGAAATTCAATTGCCAATATAAATCCGGGTTTATACAATGCGTTGGAAAACTATAATTTCACTGAATTTCGTAAGGAAAAGGAGCATAATTTGTAATATTTAACAAAAAAAAAAAAAAAAACCGAAATGCATTTATTTTTTATTTTACGCCGAAAAAATTATCAAACTAAAATATCTAATAAAAGATTTGATTTGAAATTTGAAATTGTTAAACAAATATTTGTCTAAACAAATATTTAATTGAATCAATTAATATTTTCATTGACTTTTAAATATATAAATACATATTTTATTTTAGACATAATTCTCAAATTATTTTTTCATATGTCTAAATAGAAAATTTTTAGTATAAAATACCAAATGAATTTGTAGTTTACATACAAAACAAGCACACACTCAACATACAAACAGACTCAACATTAACAAAAACACACATACCAACGTATCGCTCACACTTTTTTTTTTTTTTGAGTATCATAATCTTTTTTGTAGATATTTATTATAGTTTTTTTTCTTTTTAATTTTCAATAAAAGTTTTAATTAATATTATCATTGCCGTGATAGGTTCAAAATCAATAAAAATATTAATTGATTCAATAAATTTTTTAATTGAAACCCGTTTTTAGTTTTTTCGGTGTACTATTTAAAAAGGAATAACAAAATCAGTTAGTGTTTCATAACTATAAATACACTTAAATTAATAAAGGGTCCGCCAAATTACTTTTTTTTTTGAACTCCTGAACCAATTGGACTTTGTATGGCGTCATACCAAGGTCTTTATGCAAAATTCGTCTCAATGATGTCTCCGAAATGTTCAATTGTTGAGAACGACGGTGAATTGATGTTGATGGCACTTCACGCACACTTTCTGCAACAGCAGCAATATTCTTGGGTGTACGCACTGTTTTTGGCTTTTCACGCTTTGGTTTATCGATGAGGATGTCAGTTTCTTTCACTTTTTTCACAATATAACGAACATACGGACTATATTCGTTAAGCGGAAGGATTAAACTAATTATCTGTCAAATCAGACATGAGCTAAGTGTTACCATTCACGAAATAAGCACTAGTTGAAAAAAAAAGTTAGATGGCGGACCCTTTATATCAAAATTTACAAAAATGTGTGAGATTTTATTTGTTCGGTTTTAGATCATGACAAATTTTTCTCTAAATTAACAGAAAAATTATAATTTTTTTATATGATAATTTACTTTGACTATTAGAAAAAAACACAGAAAAAGTTATTAGAGAAAAATATTTAAGAAAAATATTTTAAAGCATACATTATTTTATTAAAATAATGTATTAGGGCTCCGTTTGTTGAATCAACTCAAAAATTCGATCAGACATACTCTTCAAAGTTCTTCCATAATAGATCTCCATGCATAAATAACTGCGTCTTTTAAATGAAAAACGCTTTCATATTAACGGTTTTCTGCGTAAACTTGACGGGCTAATACTCCCCAACAATTCTCAATGTGGCCTTGATCCGGAGAACATGCTGACCATTCCAATACTCTTATATTATTTGATGATAGCTATTCCACCGTCTGACTACTTGCATGTACTGAGGCATTGTCTTGTCGGAAAATGAATTCATTTTCGTTGGTATTTTAAATAAATGACACCAATTTCTATTCCAATACTGTAATATACTCGGAAGAATTCATTCTGGTGCTTGGAAATGGCCAAATTAACCATACCGTCGAAACAAAAAGTGCCCCAAGCCTTTAAAAGTCCGCCTCCGAAATTTCTCTTTGAGAAATATCGTCGTTCCTTACGTGAATCTATCCAATAGCTGTTAAAACCATCTGGACCATCAAGATTGAACTTTTATTCATCAAAAAGAAAAATCACCTTTAAAAGAAATTTATGTTCAAACAGTCCTACCAACAACAGCGAATATTATCTTACCTTTCTCCAGTTGGTTTGTAAATTCCTTGTAGCGAATTGAAGTCGATCAGTTTTGTGGTGGGGTAATAATCTGAGCACAGACATCGGCTATTGGCGAGTAATTTTCTGGGAATCCTTTTAAGATCCTACTTATGGTTGATTTGGACACATTTACTTACCTTATGCATTACCTTTAGACGCATTTACTTACCTTCATCGATTATCTGATTGACACCATTCATTGTGTTGCTAGGCATAGTTGATTATTTTACGCCGGTCCCGATCAGAAAGCTTTTTTTTTTGTTCGGGCCGCCTGTTTAATTTTACGATAAGCACTCGGATTATTTGCAAAATTTGCGGCAATCACATGTGAATGGTTTATTTTTCTAGCAATTCCCCGAAAACTTAAAACACTTTTTAAATAGGATGAAATTTGCTCATTTTGAAAATCACTCATGAATCTGAACCAAATGGCATTTTATGGCAAATTGATTAAAATTGCATAATAAACCAAAATAAATCTTTATTTTTCTAGCAATTCCCCGAAAACTTAAAACACTTTTTAAATAGGCTGAAATTTGCTCATTTTGATAATCACTCATGAATCTGAACCAAATGGAATTTTATGGCAAATTGATTAGAATTGCATAATAAACCAAAATAAATCTTTAATTTTTCTTTATATGCTATTCTTCTTTGTTTACCGTTATATGTAATTATAGTTATTAAACAACAACAAAAAAATATTATTACACAATTCTTCTCTTAAATCAGTTAAGTAATCTCTTAAATTTTACACAATAAGAGATCAGTTATCGCACTCTTAAAACAGTTAAAAGATTTAAAGAAATGTTTGTAACATTAGAAAAAGAAAAACAAAAATCATTTGTAATTATAGTTATGCAACGCAGTGTATATCGTATTTTATATGCTTTTTTTATGAATTGTACAAAATTTAATGGCGCCTCTTACAGAGATACTTTCTTGTTTGTTGGTTATAAAATATAAACATCTTAATAAAAAAGTTTGTGAAGACAAGATGTAAAAAATTGCTTGAAATACGGTATTAACATGCATAAATGTAATACTTTTTAAGTAAATTTATTTTTATATTTTTCGTAGAATGCTAATAAAACTTTTCACTTATAAATTTAAGAGAACTAAAGTTTATTAATTCACAAGATTAAGATTTTATAAAATTAAAATAAAGTTTTTTAATTAAAAGGATTTTAAGCAAATTTGACTAAATTCCAACAAGTTTAATTAGGACTTTAAAATTTTGTGTGAATTTATTTACAAACAAATATAATTTAAAGAAATTTACAAAATTAATTTGGTGTACCCTGGATTGTGCCAAATAAAACGACTATTTTTTTTTGCGGGCCCATATTGACCCCAAAAAAATTGAGACAAAATTTCAACCCTCTATCTTCATTTTTTTCAGTTAGCGCGCAAAACTAAGAATTTTAGACAATACAAATTTGTTTCGCTATTTTTTTTATGAACAATCACGAGGGCGGATCAATAAGTCCGTGACTTTTTGAATGAAACACAGTTATTTTTAACATAATCTTCATTTAGATCAATACATTTAGTCCAACGTTTCTCCAATTTTTGTATCGCTTCCAAAAAATAGAATTTTCGAGGTCCATAAAATAGGCATTTTTTGATCAATAATTTCATCGTTGGAGCTAAATCATTTTCCACCAAGCCATACCTTTAGGTTTGGAAATAGAAAATGGACACTGGGGGCTAAATCCGGAGAATATAGCGGATGAGGTACCAATTCGTAGCCCAATTTATGGAATTTTGCCATTGAGACTGCAGACGTGTGCGCCCGTGCATTATCTTGATGAAAAAGAACTTTTTTCTTGGCATATGGGGTCGTTTTTTTTAAATCCTTGTTAAATCGGTCCAAAAAGTTGGCATAATATTCGCCGTTTATTGTTTTTTCCCTTTTGAAGGTAATCGATGTGGATTATCCCGCGTGAAAAAACTTTTGCTCTCACCTTAAACCCAACTGATCATTTAAAATCGAAACCACACTGCCATATGAAATGCCTATGGCATCAACAATCTGACGTACTGTTACTCTTCGATCGGCCAACACCATATCGTGGATTTTGCCGACATTTTCGGGTGTATTGACCTCAATTGGCCATCCAGAACGTTCAGCGTCATTTGTACTTGTGCGACTACAACGACAGTCAGTAAACCCCTTTTTTTACCATTGAAATCGAGCTTTTCTATGGTTTGATTGACGGTTTTTTTTTCGCAAAAAATAATGTCTAATGAGCAAACGAAATTCACTTTTTACCATTTTTAAAAAAATCCACGAGGTTGTATGTTTTGAACAGCTCTAAAACGTAAAGTAAATGACGGAGCTTGTCCAACATTGATTATTAGTTAATATTAATAGGTGGTACTTGATGGGAGCAGTGTTGCACTTCATATAACTACAAGGGAAGTTCGAAAAGTCACGGACTTATTGATCCGTCCTCGCAAATATAACAAATAAAAAAAAGGCTTCGGTATGTTTTTATAGGGAATTAAATAAAGATGAAACAAAGAGGTAACGGTATTTTAATTATAACGATATTTTAATTATTTCGGTAACGTTATTTTAGCTATAAAGGTATTTGAGTTATTTCGGTAACGGGTTTTAAGGATATTGCTATTTTAGTTATAGCGGTAACGGAATTTACAAATAACGGTATTTCAATTATTTTGGCAACGTTATTTTTGCGAAACGATAGTAAGTTGAAAGGGTTTTGAATCGGTAACGGTATTTTAGTGGTATTGCCTGCCTGATCCCTGATTTATTTTTATTTTTTAAAAGAAAATCTTAACGAGTTAAACTTTTTGGAATACTATATTCTAAAGGAATAGTTTTGATGTTATGATTTTATAGTTTCATTAGCTTAGAAAGTTCAATTATTATATACACTGAAAAAATATTGGGGATCAGTCATAAATTTGACTCCGCTAGGGTAATGTGAGGGGTGCTTGTTTCTCCGCTAGGGGCACCCTGGCTCATGCATTTTTTTGGAACCTCACAAAAAGCGGTTCTAACGCATCGAAATCGAAAAATCGGCCACTATCCTACCCCTAATTAGGGGTGGGAATAGTGATGTAATAAATATATTACAGTGCTCATATAAAAAATGTAAGCTCTTAAAAACGTACGCAATTCAATTAAACATTTTCGTGCAACGAGAATATCATTTTCCTATTTTGATTGAATTTTTTAGGTATCTCGGTCTAAAAAACAATGTTTATTCCTATCAAAAAACTAATTATTTCTCATGAGTTGTGTTGGATTTAGGAAATTATTGCTATAAAAATAATTTACTCAGAGAAAAAAAAAAAAATCAACAAATCAAAAAAAAAAGTGATAAAAGTAAAATAAAATAATTAAAAAAATTTATCATTTAAAAAATAGTAACTGTTGTAGCTTGATACTATTTCATTTATAAGGGCATGAAAACTATGTCTTTAGATCATTAAGATACGCTAAGTTATGTTTTTCTTTTAGAAAACTTTTTAAAAATAAAAATAAATGAAATTTAACTTTTACTAGCTCTAGAAAAACGGAGTTGATTTTTTTAAATTTGATGAAATGTCATCTTTGTAAAAATTTAATTCCCTACACAGAAAAAACTAAAAACTGGTTTCAATTAAAAAATTTATTGAATCAATTAATATTTCAATTGATTTTGCACCTATCACGGCAATGATTATATTAATTAAAACCTTTATTGAGAATTAAAAAGGATAAACAGTTATAAATAACTTCTACAAAAAAAATATGATACTCACAAAAAAGTGTGTGTACGATTCGTTGGTATGTGTTAATTCTGCATCTGTTTGTATGTATGCTTGTTTTGTTTGTAAACTTCAAATGCATTTGGTATTTTATACTGAAAATTTTCTATTTAGGCTAAAGTGTATGAAAAAATAATTTGAGAATTACGTCAAAAATAAAATATGTATTTATATATTTATAAGTCAATTAAAATATTAATTGATTCAATTAAATATTTGTTTATAAACAAATTTAATTCACATCAAATCTTTAATTATATATTTTAGGTTGATAATTTTTTCTGTGTACAAAACCATACCTAAGTTTTTTTATTCGTTGTATTTAATTGTTTATAAAAAAAAACTAGCGAAACAAATTTTTTTTTATCAAAAATTTTCAATTTTGCGAGCGCGAACTGAAAAATGAAGATTGAGGCTGACATTTTGCCACAAGTTTTTTTTGTGACTGACAACATACTTTTCATTTTCTAGTGAACACAAAAGTTCTAGTTTTTTAACCCATAATAACAATAAATTAAAAAACGCCAAAATTTTAAAAAATCGACGAAATTAAAAGAAATCACTAAAATTAAAAAAAAAACCGTATAAATTTCAAATATCGCTAAAAATTTAAAATATAATCATTAAAATTATAAAAAAATAGCCAAAATTAAAAAAAAATAAAATTGGCAAAATTAAAAAAAATCTCAAAAATAAAAATTTTAAAAATCGTCTAAATTAAAAAAAGCGACAAAAATGTTTTAGGTATTTTTTTTTAAATTTTAGCGTATTTTTAATTATGGCGAATTTTATTCCAATTTTTTTTTTTTAATGTTGGAGTGAAACATAAATTTCAGATTCCGAACCCTTTCGGTTCCCGAAATATAACGTCATGAAAATTGCAAAAAAAAAAAAACGATAAAATTTTACTAAAGTATAGTTACAAAAGTGACTATAACTTTTAACCCTTACAAGATACAAAATGCGTGTTGGCCTTATTTTTTAGGCACAAATATGCTCTCTAAAACAATATGCATATTGACTTTTTTCATTTAGGGGTCAAAGGTCATTTTTGATCTTCTTGAATTCGAATGCACATATCTGAAAATGCCATAAATATAAATAATCAAAAAAAAAAAAAAAACAGCAAAAATAAAACTATTAAATTTCCAATATATTAGTTATATCGCGTTAAACTTTAGTTAATTGGTAATAGCAATTTAGTCTACTAAAATCAGCAAAAAAAACTGAAATATCAATAAATTTTTTTGGCTATATTAACCTTAAATTTAGTTTAATACAAATAACAGAAAATTTAGCTAAAATCTAAAGAAATATTTGCTAAAAATATGTAGAATACTGATCTTAGTAGAGCAGATTTTTATTCGCATAAAAAAAAGCTTTCAAAACTTTAAATTTATTTGTGATATTTGTTTGTCTACTAATATTTACCATTTTTTTTTTGCTGATTTTAGCAGATTAATTTCTTACTTTTAGTAAACTAAAATTCAGCTTAAAGATAACAAAGTTTTTTGTTGATTCCACAAAATTTATTTTTGCAATTTTTATCTTGCTTATATTTAGCAAACATAATCTGCCAAGTTTTAATAAGTTTGAACTAATTTTTAGTAGTTTTAGCAAAAAATTTTACAATTTTTTTTTTTATTATTGTATTAAAATTTTTGCTAAGGTCGATATTTTTTATTCATTAGCAAACTTGGGATGTTTAAAAGATTTGTTAATGGCTTTATGTAGAAATGCCCTAACTTAATTTGACATTAATCTGAAACAAAAACTTAATCAATTCAGAAGGACTTTGTATATAAAATATTTCTGAATGCAACATTTTAATAAAAAATGTCAGCAATCGTTAAAAATTTAATTGTAAAAAAAATATTTGAAAACATTTTTGCATTTCATTTTGTTTTTTCCTGTTCCTGTTGAGTAATCAAAAAATTCCAGTTAAGTCATTTCTACATTAAGCCATCGAGATACTCTCACTTGTTTTTAATTAAATCCATATTTTTTTAAAAAAAAAAGATGCATAAAATATTAAAAATTGTTATTAGCCATGTAAACAACAAACATGTTAAACTTGAACAGCATGTCTAATCATGAATATACAATGTAATAATTGAAAACAAACATAACGTTTTATAGGGTAGAAGGGGGAGCATTCATTCGATACTTTTTTTAGGGAACGTTGCACAGTGGCTGAAAATCCTTTTTCAATGTCCAAAATTCTGTTACTTTTAAAATGATTAAAATATTTAAGTAATTTTTAATGGACTGATAATTAGTTGAACTTGACTCAAGTTTTAATTCATTAAAATTGATTGAGTACTTATTAAGGAATTCAAGGTAAAAGTTGAACTATACATTTTTTTTAGCTTTTAGCGTGGAAATATGGGTTATTTATTATTTTTTATTTATTAAAAAATGTCATAAGTTCATTTTAATAAAAATTATAAAAAAAGTTTGTAATAATGAAGATTTTTTTTAATGTTTCCACTCAAAATAATGTTTACACTAAAAAAAGTTAGTAAAAGCAACTGAAAATTTTGCTATTAAAAAAAATTTAGTAATAGCATCTGAAAATTTTGCTATACTAAAAAAAAAAATTTTTTAATTTTTTGCTGTTAAATTCGCTAATTTTAGCAAAATAAACCTGCTGAACATTAGCGCAATGATTAATTTTTAACTTTAATATAAAAATATGGGTTTTTATTTTTTGAATATTCTTTATTTATTAAAACATTTTATATGTGGATAAAAAGAACATTTTAAAAATAAAAAATACAATAGATTTTTTATTTTATTTTTATTATTATTTATTTATTTTTTATTTTTAATATTAAATATTTATTATTACTATTACTATTTATTTTTATTAATATATATTTATTATTATTTTTCGTACTTAAAAAACGATAAAAGCTAATTGTAACTATTATTCATTTGATACGAATATTGCTTGCAAATATTCGATAAGCTATTCTGTATTATTTCTGTTCTGTAGTAGTTCTTTGAATTCTTCATCTAAGTCTCAATGTTCCACATTCTATTGATGTCGAATACTATAGATGAACGGCGTTGACGTTGCCAATAATATATTAAATAGATCTTCAGTTGTAAAATTTCGTGAAATTTTTCTGCTGCTGTGCTCTCTATAAAATCTGTAATCCTTATTCCTTTTTGCCTGAGCTTCCTCTGATAGATCTCCAAGTGGCAACAACTGATATTTGTGGGCGTTGTGTTACACAGATGGTCCCGGGTTCGATTCCCGGTGACGACAACATCAATTTAGAAAAATAATATGTATGAGTTTTCTATCACTTATATGCGGCCACCTTCGGTGTTTCCATAGCACTTATCCCCACCGAGGTAAAATAATGAATCAGGACTATGAAACAAAAAGCTTCAATAAATTCGCCAACTATACATCAGGTGGCGACCAACAACCAACTAAGACATATCATCTCGCGCAATTATAGTGTTGACATGTTTGAAGCCCTTCATCATTCACCACCTTTCTTCTCTCCACTATCCCCTTTCCAAAGAAAGCAACACATTAATTATTAGGAAGAATTTCCTGAGTGTTGCTTCTCTTAAAAAAAATATATATATTTAATGCCAGCAGACATATTTCACCATGCGTACTATGTTGTATATAGTTTTGCCGTTTCCTTAGCATAATCTCCAAATTTTCTACGGTCAATTCTTCATTGTTCGCAAGTACTTCTAGGATTATTTAAAATATCGAAATAAGGTTCAAATCAACCCCTATTATTGAGCATTTCCATTTTATTTCAACGACTAATTTTTCGATGGTCCCCAATTTTGATATAATTTGGCAGTGAACTCATATCTCTAAAACGATCTTTTTATTTTTTTTTGTTTTAAAAACTGTGGCAACCCTTCAAATATCGCAAATATCAGGACATCCTTCAAAAGGCCATAACTTTAGTTGTGTGAAAATACTTCGTTTGCATAGGACTAGTAAGAATTTTGGGGTCCAGAAACTTTATAAAAAAAAATTTAAATTTTTTGTTTTAAATATTGTTTGAATATTGTTTTTTAAATAAAAAAAAAAAAAAACGAAAAAAATTCCCTTCAACTTTTTTTATATTTTTTACACAATTAGATAAAATTGTTTTCATCTTTATGCATGGGTATAGTAAGAATTTTTGGATTGAGAAATTTTATAACGAAAATAAATTTTTTTTTTAATATTGTTCTAAAACAAAAAAAAAAATAAAATTATTTGGTGAAAAAATCCCCTCTCAAATTTTTATATATTTGTTATACAAATAGATTAAAACATATTCTAGACCCCTCGAAAATTTCAGAGTGGAAGCTAAACTATCTTTTGAGATATTTAAAAAAATATGTTGCATTTCACCAGAATTTAACTGATTTTGCAAAAAAAAAATTAAAAAAAAAGACTTTTCAGACACATATAACATATTATTTTCCATATTTCTCAAAAAGTAGTTCAGATTCCACTCTGAAATTTTCGGGGTGTCTAGAATATGTTTTTATCTATTTGTATAACAAATATATAAAAATTTGAAAGGGGATTTTTTCAGAAATTTCTCAACCCCAAAATTCTTAAAATTCAAATGCAAAAAGAACATAATGCAATTATGTTTTAAAATAATGCATTTTGTAACAAATGATCGGAAAGTCACTATTCTTTATTTAACACAATACTTGCTATAAAATACTATGCTATAAAATACCAAAAGCACAAATTGACATACAATCAGGGAACTTCTGCTTTAAAAATATGCAGTTGTTTGGGTTGTAATACAGTTTCTTTATTTTTAATGTAAATGTCAGTCATTTGTAGAACACATTCAATTTTTTACTAACCTTGTAGTTCATTTATAGAAACAAACCGCATCAAATGACTGTTTTATGATTTTACATTCATTTTACATTTTTTTTGTTATTTAAAAAAATAAAAAAATAAATGTTTGTTTATTTTTTAATAACATGTGCTTCATTTTTACTGCAATTGTTAGTCATTTCTTGAATAGTAAAAAATAAATGACAATAATGGTTAAATTTAATGAAATGTAAGTCGTCCTTTCTTTAAGTGAAATTTCATTTGTTTTTAACTACATTTGCAGTGGTCTTTACCTACATAGTATTCTAAGTGTACCATTGCATACTTATAGGGCAGTTTAAATTACCGTAATTTGACAGTTTTTTTTTTTTTTTTTTGAATAATTTCATTAAAAGTGTTTTACACACGGGTCGTCACTGATGCAAAGGTATATATAGGGTAAAATAGGAAACTTTCACCTTTCTCCGGGTGGTTAATATTTCTTGTTCTCATTTGTTTCCTAGAAGTTCTATTTCACTATAGTTTAAATTTGACAAAAATATAGTAGTTTAATTAATATGTCAAAACACCCCTAATATAAATGGTAGGGCTGTGACACCATACAATTATTTAAATACTAAAATCCTACCAACCTAGCCAAAAAAGAGTGCAGGCCGTTATCGATGATAACTTGTGAGTAGTAAACATTTATTTTTGATAAAAAAATCACATTTTTCTGAAATTAAAAAACAGTTGTGTTTAACAGCATGCCACGCCCACATTTAGCAATAGTTTAACCTAATTGTTTGGCTACCTTAATTTGATTATATTACCTAGAAAATTGCATTAAAATTTTGTAAATCGGTGATGAAAAAAAAAATTAGGCTTTTGGCCAATGCAATCAAATTTTCAGCCACTGTGAGTCGTAAACAACCAATATTTTTTTTTTTTAGAAAAAAAATCTTTTTTAACTGAAATTTTATAAAAATTTTATTTGTATGTTTTATACATAAATTATATTTATTTCAAATTGGCTAAACTGCCCCACCTGTGTGGTAAATTCGCCAAGTTGAGGTTACACACTTGTAAGATATAAATATAACAATTCTGGCAAAAAAACCTATATTTTATTTTAAATAGTCATAAAAATGGATATCAATAACTGTGTGACACTTTTCTATCGATATTACCATGTGAGATGCTCATCTGAGATAAGTGAACTTATTCCACGAGCCCGAGTTTTTATTCGTAATACTCGCTTATCTAGTAGAGCACATTCGTTTGTAGTTGATTGTCCTGTGTTTCGCACAACGCATTACAGAGAAAATTCGTTTTTTTAGTCGAACGATTCGTATGTGGAACAAACTTCCCGCAGAAGTCTTCCCTGTTACTTACAATTTAGAAAAATTTAAATCAAATATCCACAAACACTACTCCCTCTTTCCTCCTTCCCATAAATTATTTTCCTGATCAATACAATGCACTGCATGAGTAGGGGGCATCCCCTGAGTATTGGTTAAATTATAAGAACAAAAAAAAAAAAATTTCAAAAAAAATTTGTAAAAACGTTTATTTTCTTCGAATTTGTTGAACGACAACTACCTATGACCGATGCCATTAATATTACGTATACGTATTAATATTACGTATACGAATTAATATTACGTATACGAATTAATATTACGTATACGTCTTTTAAAGTGCTACCAATTTTTGCTGACGAAACTACAACACCTGGTGGTCAGGCGTATGTCCCAATGATCAGCCGCTTACACAATTTTATATTTTTTTTACTCTTTTTAGAAATAAATTCTAAAAATTATGAAATAATATCAACGCTTCCACATCTTAAAGCGTATTATGTTATAATACACGGAATGAAGAAGTTATGCTAAATATATCAACGCCGCGAGTAAAAAATTTATATATGTATATTGTTTAATATAACACCTTACAGAATTATATATGGGCAAATATCTAAATAATATCTAAATATTTTTTCAAATTTTATTAAAAATAATGTATGTAATTTAGTCTCAAAATATCTCATTGGATCCACCAAAATTACTTATCTTTTTGGATCTAATTAGATCCAAGTAAATCTAAGTTAATCACATGGGATATTTTGGATCTTAAATTAGATATTTTTAGATAACCCATTGTTTTAAATCAATTTTGATCTTATTTAATCCAGTAATACATTTTAAGGGTCTAAAACGGATATTACTGGATACCCCAATTTTGAGATAAACTTGAATAAGAATAAATATCGATCTATATCATATGAGATCTTATTTTTTGTTTGGTCTATATTACTTTTTTTTTTGTTGAAACCCAAAAAACACAAAAACTTGTCTATTACACGGTGCTACAATGAAAAAAAACTTGGAAAACGACCTAGCGTGGGTTATAGGTCTTGTTGAGTACATTACAAATTGTGTCATAAAACACCCTCAAATTCAGAAGTTATTCTAAAAAACCGTTTCAAGTGATGTTCGTCAACTTATCGACCTGTTACTCAGTCAGTTTTTGTCCGATTTACATTTTTTTAACGGGTTTGGAAAGAAAACTGATTAGGCTTTAAAATGACGTGCATTTCTTATACATTTGTAAGTTATAAGTATTGTTTTTGTTAAGAATATCTACAAAAAAAAACGAAAATTATAAACTTTTTTGATTTTAGTAGCTTTTCATTGCTTATTTTAATATGAAAGCTTATAAAAATTTATACCAACGTATAAAGAAAATTTAGTTCTTAACAAAACATGGTTTTAATTTTTCAAATCGGATGAAAATTGTAAAAGTTATTCAACTTTTCATTAACACCTGTTTTTAGCATTTTCTCCCCCAGCGCAAACCATATGAATAAAAAAAAAAAAAAATGAAACAAGCGTTTTTGTAAGTCAAGTGGTTTACCAGAAGAAAAGTCTGCAATCTTAACATTTTACTTTAGAAAAAGTTTAGTAACTTTTGCAAATAGAAACCGATTTTAACAAATAATATCTCGTTTTTTTCTATATAAAATTGTCTTTAAAATACAGTGCAAAAAAAGATAGGTTTTCATAAAAAAAATTAAAATAACTCTTGTTGAATTTGAAAAATTTGGAAAAAAAAATAAAAAAAAGAGAAACTTTTGCTAAACACTTACCTAATGTCTTGGAATATATATTTAATGAATACATTTCATGAAAGCCTAATTCTTTGTCTTTCCAAAACTGTTTAAAATTTTGAAATCGGTCAGAAAATGTGTGAGTTAGAGGTACTAAAGTGCTACGACCTACCCTAAAACAGTTTTTTGAAAATAACTCAAAATTTTGAGGGTGTTTCAAAATTTTTGAAAACGGTTTTTGTATGTCCTCACCTAGGCCTACAACCCCCACTAGGTCGGTTTTCAAGTTCTGACAAAAAGTTTTTTTTTGTAGCAGTGTGTTATCGGCCACGTGTGAAATACATGTGTAAAATTTGGTGACATGAAAGATCATGGAAGCTGCACAAATTATGGAAAGGAAAATTTTAATAACTCTCTTAAATACGGATAACATCGGGGGTGGCATATGAGCCCCAGTGCCGTAACCTGCCCCTTCTACCCTACTATGTGATTTTTATTTCTTTTGATATAATTATAAATTGTTTATAATTTTGACATCAAAATAACATATTTGTACACATTTTTTAATAATGTTGACGTATATATACCTAATCAATAATTAATAATAAAAAATTGTATTTTTGTTTGTTTTTGATTTTTAACATTTAAGTCAAGGTATTAACTGACATTCTCAAATTTTGAAATGACATCAAATATTAAAAAATATTTTTGCTTGATTTTTTTTTTTTAAATATTTATAACGAATAGTATTTAGTTATAAATTTTTTAATATATTATTTGATGACTATATTATGCAGAAAAGTGTCAATTGTAGTAGATTTGTTTATTAAACATTAAAAAAAATATTTTTGTTAAAAAAAAAAATCAAATGCCCTCCATGGCTTTATACTATTATTTTTATCACTTAAAAATATTATTTTAGTAGTTTTTCACACGTTTTTATTTACAACTTTATATAGTAAAATTTTTATTTCAAAAAGCAATATGTTGCAAAAAGTTGTTCACAAATATTTGTTTGTTTAGTGTTTTAAGTACAGTTAAAATTGCAATTGAACTAGTATAACTAACAGAAAATCATGTCTATTAAAAATCGTTTAAATTAATTAAAACCACTAATACGAGATCGTGATGTCAGAAACTGTTGGTTTATCTTTTCTATTAAAATTTTGTTGTATTTAATTTTTTTTTTTAAATTTCGTCAATGTTTTTAAATAAAACAATTTTACAAATTATGTGTGTAATTTTACACATAAAGTTGATATATAATATATTATTACAGACTCTGCAGAAAATTGAAATTGTTTTCATAATTCGTGAATTGAATTGTACAATGTAAGTTTACCCAATTTGTGTTTAAATTTACACACTAGGCGTAATATAACACAAAATATGCCCATTTTACAGCATAAATTTGAGATCATTGTTTAGAGAAAAGTTTTGTAATATGTTCTGCTTACACAAGTCAAATAGTTTATGTTGAGGGCTTCAGTTTAAACTATTTTAATTTAAATTACAAAATTGTTTTAAGTGGAACTCTACGATTTGTGTGCTTGATTTTTTTATTTTAATGTGCACGCTCAATTTCAATAGTTACGGTATGTTATTTATTTGGAATGGAAATTTAACTCAAGTGTACATATAAAGATACAAAAATAAAATTCAAAAATACTATAAATGTCAACGTTTACGATTGTGCCAATTGCTGTTTAAATTTTGTCACTTGTGTTTCAGCATTTATGAATAAATTTTAAAAGATGCCCAAATGACAGTTTGAATAAAATTACGAGAAAATTTAATAAAATTCTTATTAAACAAAATTTAGATTTTCAGATTTTCGTGCAATGGTATAAAATATAGTATCCCGGTTAAAAATATACTTATGTATGCATTTATGGACATGTATGAACTCATTCATGTTTACATATGAAGACATTCGAGTAAATGTCCATATACCTCCATATGTTATTCATATATGCTCAATACATATATTACTCATATATGGTCAATACATGTCAATATGCGACCATACATGTAAATATTAACTCAAATTTCGTTAAGGTACACATATAATCATGTATGGAACATGTGATGATACATATAAATATTACCACAATTTTCGTTAATGCACATACATGAACATGTATGGTCCTACATATGAACATGTATGAATCATTTATGGACACATTTAAATCATGTGTGGATGCATGTGGACATATATGAAGCATGGGTCCTTATTTTGGATCCATATATGTCGATTTTAAAACATGGATCTGGTAATTGTAAATAAGAAAAATAATCTTTAAATATAGCTTGATTTTTAAAAGGGATTACAAAGTTTAAAATGGATTACACAGTCCGACAAAATTTGATGAAATTTTCTAACCAATAATTAGACTATACTCTCCCGAAGGTTTTACACGTGCTGAATTCGAATCTGACCTATCACGTCAGGTTTTCGAGATATTCTAACCTAAAAGTGCAAAAAAACACGTTTTGGGTACATTTGAGGTCCTGTAACTTTCAGATTTTTTTTTTTCAAAAAAGCAGTTACGGTATCTAAATGTGCCACTCCTCCCCTACAAAAATCCATTTAAAATTTTTAAAAAATCTTCATTTGTCAAATTTTTTAATACAAACGAAATATGGTTTTCTAAATACCTTTTCAAACATGTACATGCATTAAATTTGGTTTTTTACCAAATTTTTTCTTTATACAGTCCACAGTGAACCCTTACAAATGAAACAATAATAAAAATGATTAAAAAAAATAAAAATATGTTAGAGGTGAAAACAGAATTTTGAGGTGAAAAACTTTTTGGATGTAAAAAATAAATTGTGTGGTGAAAAAACATTTTTGAGGTGAAAAACTGTATTTGTGGTAAAAAAATTTGAGGTAAAATAAAAATGTGTATATCAATCTCGTTAAAAATGAGCACAACAGACGGACAGACAGACGGACATCGCTAAATGGTCGTAAAATTGAATAAGGATCAAGAATATATATCGAGGGCCTATATTCAATATCCTTTATATTAAATTTTCACGAAATGCGTTTTTGATGACAAAATATTCAGTAAAATATGCCTCATCTATGATATCAATTTCAAAGTAGAAGAATATTTTTTTTTTTGCAATTTTATTTCATATTGTTATTTGTCTATCTTAAACAATTCATGTTTGTAAATGAAAAATCCTCTATCCCTTCACATAATAATACAACAATTTTTCTTAAAATAAATTCCTTTTGCAATATATCACTCATTTACTTCAAGAACGTCACAACTCAAAAAACATGATGTTTGAGTTAATGACGCAGAACTATTCGTTATATCACGTATCATATTGTATAAAAAAGTCGCACTGATATCTTGTATACTCACCTCTTGAGAGAAACTATGTCGTTATTTTTTTCTTCAGGGTGGGCGTAATTTGTAAACTTTAAACTCGTTTTCTACAAAATCAATATTTTTGAGTTATGACGTTAATGAAGTAAATGAGCGATATGTTTTCTTACTAAGTCGTTTTTAAAATATCGCGAATTATAGTTTTTAAAGAAGATTTTTTTTTATTACTGTCCTAATATCCTAGAAGCCAGAAGGAAATAATTTTCTATGCCTATAAATATAAAAAGAACATACGATTACCTTTGATTTGAGTATTGTATTTTCAAGAAAATTTTTAGGACATTCTTGGAAATTCTCGCAATTTAGTTTTGGTTTTAAAACTTTAATATTTTCTTACGTATGTGATGGTTATGGTTATCAAAATCGAAACCAATATTTATCAAATGCTCTTTCCAAATTAGCTGCAGAAAATAATAAAGTTATTTAATAGAAGTACTCAGGAAAAGGCCATACACAAATGGAGTGCGACAGTGTTCACACAAAAATATAGATTTAATTAAAAAATCAATCAAATCAATCAATATAATTACCAAACGATCAATAAGTTCGTAAAAAGAATTCAATGCAATATATTTAAATTATGATTTTTTTCATAATTAAAATTAGACAAACTTATACGTTTTTCATCCATTAGACCAGGTCGTGTAAAGAACGATCCTTCAGTATCTCATCTGACATCACTTTTATATCTTTCAGATGGCAGCGTCAAATATAAAGAACATTTTGATATTGAGCATATTGATCTATCCCTTCATTTTAAATCCATATAAATGTCACAATGAACCACTCTCTCTGGTCCACTTGAAATACAATTAAATAAATGGAAGAATTTACAAGAAAAAATTTCGCCTTAATATCATTTTATCTACGATAATCTGTCAAAGACAAACTCCAAAAAAACAAAGTTAAACTGTAATGTTATTTTTTTCTAATTTTCAAGTAACTTCATTTTTAAATACTATTTATTATTATTAAAAATGTTAAGTTTTCTTCGATCTTCTTTTATTTTATTCTTCTTAGTTTAAACGAGCTTAAGATCATTTATTTATTAATTATTTATTTCCAATATTTCGTCTCCACATTGGGTGACTTCTTCAGGGAACACATATTACAATTTAAAAAACTAGTTTTAATAATTAAAAACTTATATACATACAAGGTGGCGCAAAAGTAATCCTCCTATCAGAAAATGCTATAAATTTTGCGATTGGCCCCTAATGTCAGTTCTGTTTTGACATTTGTGTAGTAAACACATGCGAAATACACGTTAATAAACAATGTTACGCTACACTGCTCCAGAACGCGGAATATTGGTGACTATTTATTTGACCAATAATCGGTCGGTGACTTTGGCACAACGTGAATTTCGTCGCAGATTTCCTGGCCGTCCAACGCCTACTGGTGAAACACTGCGACGTTTAGCCGCTCGCCTCGAAGAGACTGGCACAACACGAGATGCTGCCAGGCGTGGCAGACCCCGGAGTAGCCGTTCTGCAGAGAATATTGCTGCTGTAGCCGAGGATGTCATGGAAGCGCCGTCGACATCGACCAGACGACGTGCCACGCAAATGGGTATCAGTCGACGGTCTTTACAGCGAATTTTGGTACAAGATTTGAAGATGTTTCCGTACAAAGTCCAGACGGTGCATCAGCTGTTAGCTGCTGACCGCCAATCGCGTGTAAAATACGCTCAAGCCATCCTTAATCACCACCAAGTGGAAGATGATTTTTCAACAAAAATAATCATGAGTGATGAGGCCCATTTGCATCTTAGCGGGTACGTAAATAAGCAAAATTTACGCTTCTGGGGCACTGAAAATCCGCATGTAACCCACGAAGAGCCATTACACCCGCTCAAAGTCACTGTATGCTGTGCTGTTTTCGCTGGAGGAGTCATCGGACCTTTTTTCTTCGAAGACGTCGCGGGCCAAACGGTTACTGTGAATGGTAAGCGCTACAGAGCAATGATCAACGAGTTCTTTTTGCCGAAACTTGATGAATTGGGATTGGAAAACATGTGGTTCCAACAGGACGGTGCAACGGCACACACTGCACGTGCCACAACCGATATGCTGAAGGATGCATTTCCCGGGCGCCTAATCTCCCGTTTTGGCGATTTGCACTGGCCAGCAAGATCGCCTGATTTCACCGCTCCAGACTTCTTTTTGTGTGGCTTTTTGAAGTCGCGGGTTTATGTCAACAAGCCTCAGACTCTTGCAGCTCTTAAAGACAATATCCGTCAAGAATGTGAGGACCTATCGCCGGAAGTTTTGGCCAAAGTGATGGAAAATGCCATAAAAAGGGCTCAAATGACAATCAACTGTGGCGGCGGCCATTTACATGACATCATATTCTCGACTTGATGTAAAAAAAATTAAAATACCAAATAAAAATAATCCACAAGAAGAATCAAAGTTTTTCATTTTTTTTTTTTTAAATTACAGCCAAAAAACATCGGAAGGGTATTTTTGCGCCACCTTGTATAATAAATTTCCCGCCTTTATAAAAAAATTTATTATATGTATATAAGTTTTTAATTATAAAAACTTGTTTTTAAAATCGTAATATTTGTTCCCTGAAGAAGTCACCCAATGTGGAGACGAAATATTGGAAATAAATAATTAATAAATAAATGATCTTAAGCTCGTTTAAACTAAGAAGAAATTATTATTATATTTACTCTTTATGTTTTAAGCCGTTAACTGTAATAAACAAATTATTTACAAAACCCTCTATCTACTAAACATTTTTTTACACATGCATTTTTTTTTAAATGCAAAATCCTCTATATTCCACAAAATTGCCAATAATGGAAAATTTTAAAAATAAATTATACATGAGATTTAAAAAAATATTGTTCAATATAGACTTTTAAAAACCCCTGTTTTGCATATTTATAATGGTATCAAAAATTCAAATTAAAATACTTGAAACTAAATCGCGAAAATATTTTCTATATTTTAAATATAAAAAATTTTCCAAATTACAAAAGCCATTATAGCATTAACGTAAGTTTTTCTATATTTTAAATACTTGTTACATTTGAAAATAATTGTACAAAAATTTCGCTACAATTTCCATACCTTAATGCTCCACTTTCACTGTGATGATTTGTATAAATTACAAAAAGAAAATGTTAAAAAAAAAAAAAAAAATGTATGAAAATTTAACAACGAAAAATTAAAAAAATATTCAACATAATGTGAATTTTCCTAAATGAAATTAATTGTCAGTATATAGGTACGAGTGTTTGATAGTACTTTAATAAAAAAAATACAAAGTTCAATTGTTTTTCAAACAAAGAGCAAAATGATAAAACCAATTAAAATTAAATTGAATTCTTTGGAAATTCATGAAAAAAAAAACGTTTACACGTGTTAGGAAAATTCAAGTTTAGAAAATATTTATTAGAACGTATGTGGAATGAAATATGATCTGGTTTCTAACCATCGCTGCAAAAAGAAAACAAATCACAATAGCAAAATGAAAAAATAACCGGTACTATTCCCTTAATTATTTAAAAAGATATCAGTTCAATAGATTAAAAATAGAAGAACCCCAGGTATGAAATGAAGGCGAACGTCTAAAATTTAGTTTGTAAATTTTGTATAAATAACCCTTACAAAAACAAATATATAACTTTTAGTTATTTTAGTTAAATGCAATTAAAAAAATATTTTTGGGTGTGAAATTCGACAAATGGTTTGTAAGAATGAAAAATTGTCTAGAACAAAAGGCGGTTGCTGTAAAAAATTCGCTCGTGCTAAATTGGACGCAAACATTGTGAGACCTACGGTAAAATCATATCGATAGTTTTCAAATAATAATGATGTCAAGGAAAAGGTTATACAAAATTATATATCAGATAGAAGATTAATCATATATGTAAAAATATACCGCTTCTGCATTCTTTGAAAAGCCATCGCTACTCATTGACGATTGACTATGTGTTCTGTCATGAAAATTCTCTTTTGCAGTCATTTACATTATTGATGTTAAAAGCTTTTTCAGAGTGAAGAGCCATGAATGTAGAATAAAATATTATTGAAAATGAAAAAAAATATTATTTTTTGGACAAATTTAAAGAGAAGATTGTATCGAAAGGGGTTACAAATGAAAAAACCTGGACTGCCATACAAATAATATTAACAGAGAGCTGGCGAAAATGAATCCATTAGTTATCCAGGAAGCAATGCGTAAGGTACCTTAAAATAAAATCAAGACCTATCGCTGGGATTATGATTTTTTTTGGAAAATTAGTTTATGTTATGTTTTTTAACATACATGCCGAAAAAACGCCCTTCTGGAAATATAAATGCTGGTAATATACTTTTGTTTGGAAAACATTTCCGTTTCCTATGTGGTGTGTAACATGTTTATTTGCAAAAATAATTATGTTTGGCCGTAAACATATATATGTTTGGAACTAGTGAAAAACGTTCTACCGGCAAACATACATATGTTTGACTGGAAACATATATATCAGTATGTTTGCATATCCCAAACATAATATATAAAAACTTTAAAATTGCAAATATATCTTTGTTTAGGTTTTAAAATTTGAATCATTGTAAAAATATATATATTAACCTGCAAACATATTCAAAAGTGTCTTTTTTTCTGGATGTATAAAAAAAATATAAGTTTGTTTTACCTAAGTAAAAGCTTTTGTTAGTGTTAATGACTCAGTTCATATTTAACTCCGCATACGTTAGCATTGAACTTGAATAATTCTGAGTTTTTTTTTCGCTAACTTTACTATAAAATATTTTTCATTATTATTCTAAAACCACTAAATCATATTTATGATGCATAAAATATACATTTAGTTTGTAGAGATTATGAATTTTTGTGGCTTATTTTTACTACGTTTACATGTTCCTTTAAATCTCGACTAGAAGATGCGTATGAGATAAAAAAAAACCTCAAACTGAATTGAAATATTCAAAAATGGTTGATATATTGATATTTTTAAATTAAAATATATTGGCGCCTAAGCAGGGACTCGAGCGAAGCGAAAAATCATGTGCCTTTACTTATTAAGAACATAATGGAAATATCAACAACTAAAATTGAACTTTGACAAAATATAAAGCCTTGAAATATTTGATTAATATTTTGATTAGTTTTGATAAATTTATTTGTTTAAAAATTTGCTTGGCAACGCTGGATAACAATTTCCACTACTTTTCTTTCAAGAGATTGAGTTATTTTAGGGGTTTCAAACCACTTAATTATCTTTATCCTGTAAAAAACTCAAGTACTGCCTTGAAAATCGACCACTTTAGTGTCGGACCGACTTTGGCCAAAAAATTATATTTGGTTGGTTTATTGGTATTTAGAGACAATGTGAAAAAAAACATATTTGTTGAACCGTTTTAATTCGATTTTGAGTAAAACATTTTTGGAAAAAGTCGAAGTTTATCTGTGAAGTTAAATAATCGGCCGCAGAAGTTTTTCCGATTTGGCCGAATATTAAATTCATTGCTAACTACGGACTATTCTTTAAATTTGACACTCAAAATCGCATCTAACAAGCCCAAAAAACATTTTTCCATTTTTCAAATTTGTCTACAATGCTTTGAAATACCGAATACCGACAAAAAACATTTTTTTTTTGCCGAAGTCTTAGGTCGGACAGTAGTTAGCAAAATTATTGTCAATAAAATTTCAATTAAAATTTCGTTTTATTGAAAACGAATTCGGTGCATACAAATTTCCAGTTTTTCAACCCAAAATGAAATAAATCTGTTAAATTGAAAAAAAAACGCTAATATTTAAAAAAATCACCAAGATAAAAAAAATCGCCAAATAATATTATTTATGTATTATTTAAGGATTTCTATTTCGCCAAAGGTTGGCGAAATATTGAACGAAAATAAATAAAAATTAATTAATTAAAATATAAAATTTATAGTTAGAATATAAGGAAAAACATCAAAATATTTATAAAAAAAATATAGCTGAAATGAAAAATCTTTTCCGGATATGGACGTTTTAAACTTTTTTTAGGTGATTTTTTAAATTTTGTCGTCATTTTTTAATTGTAACGATTTCTTTCAATTTCGACAATTTTTTCAGTTGACGATTTTTTTTTGTTAGTTTTGACAATTTTGGTTTTTGGTGGTTTTGCCGATTTTTAGTTTTTTCTGTGTAATGACTTAGACAAAGCTAAATTTTTATTAAAAACGGTTTTTTATATTGACGAAAACTTTTATCAAACTAATGAAACTTTTCATTAATTTAATGAAACTATTTTTTTTTGTTATAAAAATTCGTTTTTACTTTTGTCGTTACATTGCAACGATTATTTTCCTGCTCAGGCGTTAAATTTTGTTAAAAAAAGTTACATCATATCTATGAAACGTTTTAGAAACTTTTCTTAAATTTTGTTTATAACAATTCCTTTTTGTTCTAGTCGTTATATTTGATCGATTTTTCTTCATTTTTTCTAGTATTTAATTTTGTGCTTTACGATTCGAAATTAAGTCCCTGCTCAGGCGCCAAAAATATGAATATTGATTTAAAGGTTAAAAAATTAAATTTTGTTTATAACAATTCCTTTTTATTCTAGTCGTTATATTTGATTGATTTTTCTTCATTATTTCTAGTATTTAATTTTATGCTGTACAATTATAAATTAAGTCCCTGCTCAGGCTCCAAAAATATGAATAAAGATTTAAAAATTAAAAAAACATGGTAACACTTTTAATAATATCGTTACTAACATATAATTTTATAAATATGATGAAGCTTTTTCTATCAAAACTAACAAAGGAAGGATTGCTATTTTTTTTGCTTGTTCAAACATAATTAGATGTTGAGTGCTGTCTAAACAAAGCATATTTTAATATGTTATGCATCACTACAAGGGAAGTCAGTTTTTTTTTCTCTGTTATAATATATTATAACCAATTGAATAAATAAGAGTAGGCAAACATTTTTTTTTTTATAAATTTTGCCGGAATGAAACCCAGTTATTCTCAATTCCTTGCCTAACTTGGCAATGACGACAAAAACTTTGAAATAAATACAACGAAATTACTATATTTAAATTGTCAAAAACTGAACAAAAAAAAAAAACTTAATGCATTATAAATTACTTTTAAACCAATAAAATGGGAATATCCATCATAAATAGTGGTATTTACGATTAAAAATTTTTTTTTTGGGTGTTAATTATTTCAAAACTCGATTTATCACACAAAAAAAAACTATAATAAAAACTTTAAAAAATTTAATTGGTCGCCTAAAACTTGCAAATAGTATAACAAAGTTGAAAATGAAGTGTAAATACCAAATATGTTAAATGATGTTTATTGTTCAAGTTTGGATTAAAAAAAATTTTTTTTTTTTGCAAGATTTATGGATGTAGTTTCTTTTTTTTAATGATTTAGTCTTAAAAACCTTTTAAAACTAATTAATTTAAATTATTCATATTATAAACTTTAGTTTTGTTTTGCTTTTTATGACATCGGTTTTATTATATCAGATTAATTTCTTAAAATTGTGTTTCATTGTCCCATCTAAGCTTAAATTTGTGGTATTGTGTTTAAAAGTGTTTAAAAGCCAATGTCAGGTATAGAATTATGTTTTATTAGGAATGTCAAATATTTAGTATTAGAATAGTTTTTTTTTTTTTTATTTAAGTCAATACTCAAGAGTAAGTAAAATAAATAATATTAAACAAATATTTTTATTATTTTTTTTTTTTACAAAATTGATACCTTAATAATTTTTTTTGGCGGTTTTGCGATATATCGAAAAGCTTTGTGCCATTATTCTCAGTTGGTAATATCCTTTTATTGTGTGTGATTTAAAATATTATTTTTAAAAGTATCTGGAAAAGAGATTTTTGAGTCCACTCTATAGCCTACACGGTGCACTTTGAAAACTGGGGAAAAAAGTTTTTTTTTTAATAATTTTTGGCGTAGATTCGAATATTCAGTTCAAATTTCATAGAAATACTTCACTTTTTGCGCTGTAGTAAACGGGACTCTAAATCAGCGGTTTTGGCCACATTGCGCATGTGAAAGGAGTTGAAATAGAAAAAAAAATAAACCGTAAAATCAGATTTTCCTGACCAATTCTATTAATTATGTTTTATTAAATATTTGACTACCCTTGTACACTAATGTGTAAATATTTTTTAAAAAATGTAAAAAACATACATTATCATATCATAAAACTTTATATTTTTGTATATTTGGTTAGAATATTGTTCTACCTCAAGTCCAGAAATCTAATACGAAGGCGGATCAATAAGTCGTAGTTATATGAAATACAACACTGCTCCCATCAAGTACCTGTTACCACCTGTTAATAGACTACCGTCAAATTTTGAGCAAGTTCTGTCATTTACTTTGCGTTTAACAGCTGTTCAAAATATACAACCTAGTGGATTTTTTTTAAAAATGGAAAAAAAGTGAATTTCGAGTTCTCATTAAACATTATTTCTTGCGAAAAAAACCCGTCAATCAAACCAATGAAAGCCTTGATAAATACTATGGGGACTCTGCACTATCGATTTCAATGGTCAAAAAGGGGTTTACTTACTTTCGTTGTGGTCGCACAAGTACAAATGAAGCTTAACGTTCTGGACGGGCAATTGAGGTCAATACACCCGAAAATGTCGAAAAAATATGGTGTTGGCCGTTTCATAGGTAAAAGTGCGTGAGATTATTGATGCCATAGGCATTTCATATGGCAGTGTGGTTTCGATTTTAAATGATCAGTTGGGTTTAAGAATGCTGTCTGCAAGATGGGTGCCACGTTTGCTCTTAATTTACCATAAACTTAATCGTGGCCAATAAATTTTTTTGTATGTACGCAGGATAATCCACATCGATTACCTTCAAAAGGAAAAAACAATAAACGACGAGTATTATGCCAATTTATTGGACCGATTTAACGAGGATTTAAAAAAAGCACCCCATATGGCCAATAAATGCGTATTTTATGGACCTCGAAAAATCCTATTTTTTGGAAGGGATACAAAAATTGGAGAAACTTTGGACTTGGTCTTGTTGTTTCATGCGAAAAGTCACGGACTTATTGATCCGCCCTCGTATGATATTGTCATATTATAATTTATTTGTTGCTTTTCAAGAAGTTTGATCACTTGAGGTAGAACAATTTTCTATAACTAATATGTAAAAATGTAGAAAGTCAAAAAAAAAAAACATTTTTGGAGAATTAGCATACCACGGCTCTTCTCAACAAACTCTGTTTGTTGGGATATATGTATGTTGTTTTTACAAATTGCAATACAACAAACACACATACATATACTCTTATACAAAGTATATCGATATGTAAAATTGTTGTTTTTCAAATAGTTTTGATTTCATAATAATTGTTACCTGAACAGGCAGTTTATGCACTAAGTCAGACAAAAAGATTGTCATAGAGTTTATTTTGTCGCGGTTTGAGTTAAGCCAATTATATTGTTCTATTCCAGGCAACTGAAGATTTGGGTGATGACAATGAAACAATTGTATTGTCTATCATGGAAATGATCAAACTTTTAAAAAAACAACAAAAAAAAAAAAAATCTAATATGACAATATTATATTAGATTTTTGGACTTGAGGTAGAAAAACATTCTAACTAAATATATGAAAATAAAGAAAGTTGGACAAAAATTTTTTTTATTTTGTTTTAAAACATTTTTAACTTTATATTTTAGTTTAAATATGTTCCTTAGGATATTGGTCATTGCAAAAAAATCTATTGTATAAAAGCTTCATCAGGACAATATAGTCGGGATATTTGTTAACAAAGTCTGCTTTTTTTAATCAGTCTTTATCTCCGAAAAAATGGGCGTTTTTATGTATCTCCTGAACTAACAAAATTTTAAATTTGTCACTTGGCTTCATCTAATGAGCAGAACATGATCAACCAAAGCATTTTTGGATATACGGATATCTTAGTGCCGAAAATGGGCTGAAAAGTTTTAAAAATTCGATTTTCAGTAGGGGGAGGTGACATATATGTAAACCATTTTCTTTCTTAGTTAATGGGTTAAGAATATAGAATTCTAATGTTAAAAAAAAAATCAGCCAACACTTAAGAAAGTCAATAAAAAAATTATTTTCCCAAATAAATATATATATGTTGTCTTATAGCAGAGAATTTGAGTAGGGTATTCTAGTTCAGTTAGTTCACGAACGAGTTCAGTTTTAACCAATCTTGCCTAATTTATTATGAGTTGTAAAGTGAACCATTATCTATAACAATCTCATTCACAATTTTCAAAAAATTTCCAAAATAAAGAATGAGCTGAAAGAACGAACTAGTTCAAAATTATAAATACACTAAATGAGCTGTGAACTGGAATACCCAACTCCACAGACAATAAATGCAGTTCTAAGTCAACGCTGCCAGCTATTATTTTTTTTTTTATTCAAAGCTTTTTCGTTTTATGGAATAATTTTGAAACTAATTTAGCAAACATCTTGACTGCAATCGTAAATTAAAAATAGTACTTGGAACATTTTTATACAATGCTGTCAAATAATTATTTGACTATATGACTTTTTGCCCTTTTTCGTTAAGACCTTTTTTTAAAAATAATTGAAAAATATAAAATAAACCTAAAGTTTAATATGTTTTATTGTGACGGTGATAAGAAAATACGAAAAATTAGTTGAGCAATTGTATAGGCTGAAAATATATAAAATCAACCACTCGATTTCTTCCACTCCTTCTGATTTCAACCAAACTTGGTATAGAAGATGTACAGCATAACCTAGCCGAAGTGTAGGACTCCTTATCGCAGCTGATCTTGAAATATAATTTCATAATAATATATAATATAATACTTCAAGAATGGTGCGCCCCGGTAGGCTAGTTGGTAGCGTGCTGGCTTATCAGTGCGGGGGTCGTGGGTTCGATTCCCACCAGAGGCACTGGTCTGCTTTCGCTACAACGTGCCGAATGCCATAGTGGCTAGTGCTCGGTTAGGGTAATAGTAAATAATTTGTAATTATATGAGTAATAATTAATAAAAAAAAATATTTCAAAATATACAAAATATTCGAAAATTTAAAAAAAGAAGGCGCACATAATATTTCATTTCTTTTATCGGCTAAAGCTACAAGAGTTATTGATACCCATTTTAAATCTAAATTGTGGTTTTACTGATATACGTAAATTATGCACTTCCGAATATTTTGCAAAAAGCTGTATTTAAATTTTAAAAACAAGATATGTTATTTAGAGATTACTTCCCTATGCAGTGTCCAAATCCCTATGTTGCGCTCTTACGGTATCCTGAGTTATGAATAAAGATGTTAAAAACTAAAAAGCCGATAACTCAGAAACATACAGAAATACCACATAGGGATTTGGTAACGGTATAGAAGAATAATTTATAATTAACATTTATTTTGAAAAAAATTTCAAAAAACCTGTTTTTTATATTCATCTGTTTTGAACTATGGATTTTGAAAGAAAGTGCATTTTACCTTCAAGAAGTGAATTATTTCTGTGAACCAGTAA
This sequence comes from Delia radicum, assembly GCA_021234595.1. Classification (NCBI taxonomy): domain Eukaryota; kingdom Metazoa; phylum Arthropoda; class Insecta; order Diptera; family Anthomyiidae; genus Delia; species Delia radicum. Next base: position 100,323,900 of record CM037851.1, read on the forward strand.
AACCCCGATTTAAGTACATTTAAAATGAGGTTTAATGACTCTTTGATCTTTTTTTTTCAATATTTAGTATCTTTTTTTAGATTTGTATCCATTACTTTGAGTCCGGTAATAGCTCCACATATTTTTAATTGGCAACGGCATAGTGGAATCAACTATAATTAACATATATTTTTTTGAAAATTAAAAAAAAACTATTTTTTGAAATACAGCGGTTTAAAAAAATTATTTTCTTTAAAAAATTACCAAAACTTAAAAAAATCGATAAAATTGGAAAAAATCGTCAAAATTTAAATAATTCCCAAAATAAAATAAAAAGCAAAAAATTAACAATGTTTTCGAAATGTGAACGTTTTAAGTTATTTTTATTTTATCGTTTTTGTTAATGTTGGCGGTTTTATTAAACATTTTTTTCAAAATTTTTTAATTATTCAATTTCGGCGTTTCTTTCAATTTTAATTTTTTTTTGCCGTTCTTGAAATTTTTTTAAAGTCTGGTAATTTTTTATTTAAGTTTGGCTTTTATTTTTATTTTTGACAGTAAATATTTTAAAAGCCAAAACTACATTCTAAGCGATTTTTAAATTATTGTAATGCGCCAAAAACTGTCTGTTCAAATTGCTTACTGTCTTCAATTTTTTTTTCATATTTTGTACACAAAATTTTGTATGTGGAAAATGTAGGAAGCCTGTTTTTGTAAAAATCATTTAAAATAGTTAGCTTTCTTGTCGCAAAAAAATTATAGAAAATTATATATTTTCCAAAAAAATATAAACGCTTTTAAAATCGCAGGGGGGAAATGGTGCTACATGCATTCAAAAATTGCATTTTTAGATATAAGTATTTATTTTATGATTACAGATCGTAAAAGAAGATAACTGGAACTTTCAGATACTTTTTGCATTTTTGAAATAGGCCATCTACTTAACAAACTAAGGCTCTTCAAAGTTCACAACTTTTAGCATCGTTTAAAGTTTTTGAAAAATTAAAAACGTGAATAAAATCGTGACTTTTTTAAAGTTTACAGATTTAAAAGCGGGGTTGTCTTTATTTCTCCAAAAAGTCACCCTGTTCACAATTAAAAACCAGTAAATGCATTAAATTTGGTTTTACCAAATTTTTTCTTTATACCCTCCACAATATTTGTAAAAATCTGTTAGAGGTGAAAACTAAATTTGAAGGTGAATAACTTGTTTGGCTGTAAAAAAACATGTTTGTGGTGAAAACAAATTTGAGGTGAATTTTGAAAACTATTCACCTCTTAGCGTTTGGTGTAAAAATATGAAGTTATTTTTTATACACCAGACGTTACTATGAATTTATACTAATATACTGTGTGTTATAAACCAATTTGTATGGAAAATTTAATGGTACCTTTACGTTTTCACGCATGACTTTTGAACCGCAGCACCGATTTTGTTCATTGTCAATACCAATCTTTCCGGGAAAATCTACAGCAATCTGGGTAAAAATGAGCAGTTCGTATTGCGCTTTCGAGCCGTGATCGCCATTTCAACAGACAGACGGACGAACAGACGGACATCGCTAAATCGTCTTAATATTGAGAAAGGATCACGAATATATATACTTTATATGGTCTTACAAATAGAATGGAAAACCTTCATCACAGTATGTGGAGGGTATAAAAAATCGTATGACATGTGGTCATATAATGACAATTTTTTAATGCTGCTTCCTGGAATTAATATTTAAAATTAAATTAATTTTGTTTCTAATCATAATTTTTAATTTTTTTTTTTTTTAGGTAAGCATCTATCTACCCTGGCTACTACTAAGTTTAATCTGGCCACACTACTTAAACTAAAATATTAACGAAAAATACAGTGAAATTCAGCTTTTAATGAATTTATGTTTAAAAAGCTTTGTGGGTAAGAAAATATGTTTTAATTATGTTTTAATTATGCTTAAATTGTTTTTATATATATTTTTTTTAATTTATATAATACTATCCCAAATCCATGACCAATATTTCAAAATACCATTTTAATTTGTTTTCGATTTAATTTGATTGAAAAAAAAAAAAACAATCATAAAAAATATCCCATAAAAAAGTTGTTGAATCTTTTAATTACTTTACGAATATTTAATATACAGTAGTTTGTTAACATTTAATTTAAAACAACCATTAAATGTAAATAGATCACTTTAAATATTATTTATAACATCCCGATCAAAAAAAAAAAAAAAAAAAATATATCTTAAATATAAAAGTATATCCAATTTGATATCATATATAAATATGTCTTAAGTTGTGTTATGTATATGGCACCATATATCAACATATCTTATATCTCATAAAAAATAATTTTTTATAAGACAGTATATATTATTATTTCTTAAATTATATAGCTTATGTGTCACCATATATGATTACATATTATGTAATATATGAACATTTATTATTATACATGATAATGGATCTGTGATATCTTATTCTGTTTATCATATATGCTTAATATCTTATTTTATAGATATATTATATATATAATTACAAATTATATACTATTACCCTAACAGAGCACAAGCTACTATGGCCTTCGGCGCGTTGTAGCAAAAACAAACTAGTGGCTTTGGTGGGAATCGAACCCACCACCCCCCAAACAGATAAGCCAGCACGTTACCAACTAGCCTACCGGGGCGCACATATAATAATATAATGCTATACATGACAGTGTATATAATATCTTATTATAATATATTTCAAAATGAAAAATCATAAGACCATTCGCAGCTCCAGCAATTAATATACAGTGATATTTCATGCACCATGATGTACAATGGCATCTGTTTGTTGTTTTTTGCACACTGAGGCGTAAGAAATTTCGCCTTATATTAATTGCTTGAGCCGCGCATGATTAGACAATATATGCATTTTTTACTCGGGATATTTTTGTTTCAAAAACTGTCGCAATTAACCTTGTAATGCAGAGTTTATTACTTTTTGTTTGAAAAATAAGTTTCAAACTATACTATGGTAACTTAATTTGTTGCTGTTAAAAAAAACAAACTAGGGATTTACTTGATTTTTATACCGTGTTTAGACGAAACAAAATTTTTTGAAAAAATTAAGAGTTAAATAGATATAAGTGAACCATTTAGATAAAAAGCTAAAATCTTGTTAAGACATTTGTCTATCAAGCACTTCACAAACATGGAGTTAAAGTTCAGTTCGTACTAGAATAATATAAAATTGTATTTGAATATCACGCAGAATTAATTATTATTTCATATTTAATTTTTTACGAAAATTTTTAAATTAAGTATGCATCTTTTTAAAGTAAATATGATTCTAGTTGAAATAAACATTTTCGTATTTAAATTAATGTTTCCACATTACTGATGTAATTTCCGAATTTTAAAAATAAGTACAAGGTGGCGCAAAGTAATCCTCCTATCAGAAAATGCTATAAATTTTGCGATTGGCCCCTAATGTCAGTTCTGTTTTGACATTTGTGTAGTAAACACATGCGAAATACACGTTAATAAACAATGTTACGCTACACTGCTCCAGAACGCGGAATATTGGTGACTATTTATTTGACCAATAATCGGTCGGTGACTTTGGCACAACGTGAATTTCGTCGCAGATTTCCTGGCCGTCCAACGCCTACTGGTGAAACACTGCGACGTTTAGCCACTCGCCTCGAAGAGACTGGCACAACACGAGTTGCTGCCAGGCGTGACAGACACCGGAGTAGCCGTTCTGCAGAGAATATTGCTGCTGTAGCCGAGGATGTGATGGAAGCGGCGTCGACATCGACCAGAGGACGTGCCACGCAAATGGGTATCAGTCGACGGTCTTTACAGCGAATTTTGGTACAAGATTTGAAGATGTTTCCGTACAAAGTCCAGACGGTGCATCATCTGTTAGCTGCTGACCGCCAATCGCGTGTAACATACGCTCAAGCCATCCTTAATCACCACCAAGAGGGAGATGATTTTTCATCAAAAATAATCATGAGTGATGAGGCCCATTTCCATCTTAGCGGGTACGTAAATAAGCAAAATTTACGCTTCTGGGGCACTGAAAATCCGCGTGTAACCCACGAAGAGCCATTACACCAGCTCAAAGTCACTGTATGGTGTGCTGTTTTTATGTCAACAAGCCTCAGACTCTTGCAGCTCTTAAAGACAATATCCGTCAAGAATGTGAGGACCTATCGCCGGAAGTTTTGGCCAAAGTGATGGAAAATGCCATAAAAAGGGCTCAAATGACAATCAACTGTGGCGGCGGCCATTTACATGACATCATATTCTCGACTTGATGTAAAAAAAATTAAATACCAAATAAAAATAATCCACAAGAAGAATCAAAGTTTTTAATTTTTTTTTTAAATTACATCCAAAAAACATCGGAAGGCTATTTTTGCGCCACCTTGTAGAAACATATTTAATCTTAATAGGAAACAAACTTTGTTTAATTTCAAAGCTGTTTCTATTTAATTTCATGTTGTTTCTACTCACAGGTGGTCTAGAATTAGATATTGTCAAAAAAATACTCCACAAAAAGTTAGTATATGGTTGGAACACTATTTGCGATTTCAGGAAAACTTATTTAAACAAATCTGTTGACTAATTTAAACGTTATGGCTACACAGGCCTTCAAAATTTTAGAAAGGTCAACAACTTACGACTAGAACATACTTTTCTTAAGGCTTGAGGTCCACTGAATCCGAATCTGACCTCTGAATTTCTCTATAGCCGAAAAATTACCAAGGAGTTTGTCTATAAGCTGATGTGTTAGTATACATTCCCTTATATATAAAATTCAATTTCAGTTTGTTTGTTTGTTCACTATACACATTCTTATGTTTTGACGGATTTCTCTGAAATGTGTCAAACTCAATCGTATTACTCTAAGGAAGGTCTTCATATACTTTTTTACAGGCCACGCCCACTTTTACGCTCACTGTTTATAAAAACAATAAGAATTTGTTATTTAATAATGAAATTTTTTTTCCAACGGATTTTGCTCAAACTTGGTGCCATGTTCTCAATACCTCAGTCGAGGTCAATATATACTTTTTAGTAGCCACGCCTACTTTTATGCCCACTTTTTTTTACTAATTTGTGAGTTCCTTATTTTACTTTAGATAAAACATTTTTTTCTCACTAGAACTAGCTCAAAACTTAAACCCGTGATGCTCAAACTCCAGGCAAGATCGCCACACAATTTTAATCGACCAGGCGAACTTTGCGTTAACTTTTTTATGTTTTGAATACATGTTTCACGTTAGAAAGAACATTCTTTTCTCACTGTAACTTACTCAAAACTGGCGCTAGTGATCCTCATATCCCCACATAGTTTTTAATGACAACGCCTACTTGCGATCTATTTTTTTTTGTAAATTTTATGTTTAACATTGGATGGTCTCTAAAATTTTTATGTTTTTTTAACGAATTTTGCTCAAATTTACTTCACACGATTTTCATATCCTAGGCAAGATTGCCATATATTTGTATCGACCACGTCCACTTTTTTAAAAATTTGTATATACGGTTAAAGTGTTTGCTATGCACTTTTTCATTTATGAACAGATTTCACCAAAATTTTGTTTGGCAATTTTTTATTGATCAGGCCCATTTTTGTTAACACATGTGACATTACCCAGGCAGGAAAACACAATCAGCACAGTGTTGGCAAAGCGTCGGCAACGGTAGGTTTTGCGTTGAAAAAACGTGGAATTAACAATCTTGAAAGTATTGTCCTGTTACCCGATTGATAAGAGCGGCCAACCGTTGATTTAAACGAACTTGCCACCGTTGGCATAACGTTGGAAATTCAAAAAATTTGGTGCTTTTAAAATGCCTCTATTTAATTAGTTCTTAGTTCGGTCTTAGTCTTATACATCATATTTAAATGTGTGAAAACAAATAAAATTAAAATAAAAATGCATCTAATTGGTTGTAATATTGGTAAAAACAATGTTGGCATCGAATTTTTCGAGTGGTGCTGGCAAAACACATACTTTGCAAACAAAATAGTGTTTTTCTAGTACAATATTATTTGTGGCTTTTACAAAAATAGCAGTGGTTTGCCAAAATAACAAATTATACTTAATTATAATTATATATTATATAAATACATATTGTACTTAATTTCAGTTTAAAATATTAAAATCATTTAATACAATTAAGCTAGAGTTTACTAAATTTTTGTAAATTTTAACTTTATTTGTTCTATTTAGTTGTTAATTTAAGTAAACTAATATTTCATTAGAATTTCATAAAAATTTCGTTTGATGTGAATTTGTGTTGTAAAATTTTTAACTTCTCTTAAGTATTTTAAATTCTGAAGGCATTATAAATGCGTTATTATCAAGAAAATGTTTGGAAAAAGGAAAAGTATATTTCGTGTAAAACAAATTACACTACTTTAAATTAAAAGTTTTACTACACAGAGTTACTACACCTTAATTAGATGTACTTGAACAGAATTTCTAATAAGCAATAGTTATAAGTTTTTCTTATTGCCATAGCAAAGTCTCTAAACAAGTTAATGTTAAACTAAAAAGCCATCTTGGAAATATTTTCAGCAGTTTTTGTGTTAAAATTTCAAGTATTACATTTTAAAAGATTACGAACTGATTTGGCTTTAACGAAATTTCAACTTTAAGTTAAATAAGAACAATTTTTTTAAAATTATTTAAGTTAAAATCTACATCAATTTAGCAAAGTTCTGCTTACTTTTATTAAAATTTATTATATTTTAAACTGAAATTAAGTATAATATGTACCCATGTAATAAATTTTATACAACTATTTATAACAATATATTGCAAAATATATATTCATACAAAATTATATCTCAAAGAAAATGAAAATGAATAAACCATACGTCAATCTGGTAACATTATGAAATAGAGGCGGAGGAGATTTCATTTCATTTCATTTATTAATTCAAAAACCAAGCCCATAGGGCCAAATATGGTTCGTATTCAACAATAAATTTTTACAAAAAATAAAAAAATAAATTTATAATTTAAAGCAATGCCTAAAATAAATAAAATTATAACTAAAGTTTAACGGTCCAAAATGTAGCAATAAGATTATCAAAATAAGTAGACGATTAAAAAATAAAAAATATATGAAAAATGATCGTAAATTATCAAAATTATAGTGAGTGATTAAAAAACTGCCTTAGTTTGCGTTTAAACGTAGCACTTGCAACAACAAAGCTTTTAAGAGATCTAGGTAATGAATTCCAGACTCTAGTTATCCTCACATTAAAGGATCTCTCGAAAATAGAAGAGTTTATACGTTGAAAAACTATCTGAGGGTTTCTACTCGATCTTGTAAATCTAAAGTTGTCAACAATGTAACCAGGACAGTTCGCTCTAATTAGCTTGTAAAACAATAACAAGATTCTCAGTTTTATAAAATTCTCAAAAGAAAAACCAAGAAAATCCAACACAAACGGAGAGACATGTTCTCTTATCCTCAATCTGTAAACATATCTCACTATACGGTTAACTGTAAGATGAAGACGTCTAAGAATATTACTGCTAGTACCCGTAAATACCTCCAAAGCATAAATTAACTGGGGCATAAGAAGAGCACTAGCTACACGTTTCCTTACATGTAGAGGCAAACAAAGATCAAGAGACCATAATCGTCTCAACGTAGCATTCACTCGAGCACACACATAATCAACGTGTTTCGAAAAACGTAACTTATCATCTACAAGAACGCCCAAACACTTCATTTCCGAAACAAAGTTGATACTAACACCTCTCAATGATACACTTAAATCACGGGAATCAAAACCGAAGCACATAGCCTTTGTTTTGCTAGGATTTATGTCTAACCCATTTGTGTCCATCCACCGTGCAATCTGAACAAGGTAAAATTCTATGTTTGCCTCCAAAACATCAAAGAATTGTCTTTCTCCAGAAAATAAAATCTGTACATCATCTGCATATACAAAAGTTTCAAAACAGTTATTATCTATTACATCAATAAAATCATTCAAATAAATCATAAATAAAATAGGACCAATTACCGATCCCTGCGGAACACCACTGGTAACCTCCAAAGTACAAGAGTTCCTATCTCCAATCGAGACGAACTGCGACCTATTTTCAAGATATGAGCTTAGAAGTTTGCAAGCGGATTTAGAAAAATTAAAATAACTACATAATTTAGTTATCAATCTAGAATGCACAACACTATCAAAAGCCTTAGATAAATCCAAGGACAACAACACACCACACTTTTTCTCATTGAGCTTACGTCTTATGGAATCAGTCAGCCCAACAAGAAGAGTTGTAGTACTATAATTCCGCCTAAAACCAGATTGACTTGGATGAAGCAGTTTATTGCCATCAATATAATACATCATTTGATCCTTAATAATGTGTTTAACAATCTTTAAAAGGATGGGAATAACAGAGATTGGACGTAAATTTTCTAACAAATTAGAATTGCCATCCTTCTTAATCGGTACAACACGTGATATCTTCCAATCATTAGGGAACTTGGATGTCATAAAAATTGTGTTCACAATATGAGTGAAAGGACCACATATATAAGGATATATAGTCTTAATAAATTTTGGGGGTATACAATCATAACCCGCTGCATTTGAACGTATTCTACAAAGAGCATAAAACACATCATCCTCTACTACAGGTTGAAAACAAAACGAATTTTCCTCTATAAAATTAAGCTCATCAAAAAATGATGAAAACGTTGGTGGTTCACACGACTGACTGGAAATAAAAAATTCATTAACAATATTAGGGTCCACATCTACAACCTTATCACTCGAATCAATACTACCATTCGTTCGCAAAACATTCCACATCTGCTTGGTACTAAGCCCTTCAAAAAGGCGCTCATGAGCCTTCCTTTTCGCATTTCTAATTATTGTTTTAGTTCTGTTTCTAACTCGGCAATATATCCTCCAATTCTCCGGCGTACTCTCCTGAATATACGCCCTATACGCCAAGTCCCTAAGAGATATACTGTAAGTAATATCCCTTGCATTGAATCACGAATTATCATTGAAATCCCTTACCTTGCGTCTGGTAATCGGCACCAATTCATGCAATTTATGAACATTATACATAAAATTAGCGAGCTGATCATTAACATCACTAGTACAAAATATCCTATCAAAGTCACATGCAGCTGCTATTTGATCCAGCCTCGCCATATCAATGGCATCATAATTACGAAATTCAACAAACTGTTCATTTTCCAAAAGAGGCAGCTCTAAGACGGCAAAAATAAAAGCATGTCTAGAGATACCTGGACATTGCATTTGACCAGAAGAAAGAACACCAATACTTGGACTAAGGATAAAGTAATCAATTAAAGAGGTTCTATTATTCTTCACATCATAATGGGTCGGCAAAGAATTATGATAATAAACAAGATTCAGTCTACTGCATAGACTTAACATCGATGAAGATTTCAACGGGCAAAACAAATTATGATTGTAGTCACCCATTATAACAACATTCTCATATTTGACGACCACGTCACTTATAGGACGATCAAAAGCATCAATATCACCACTAGGAAGGTAAACCACGCCAAAAAGAATTTTAGAAATACCTAGATCAACCTCTAAAAATAAAAATTCACACGATGTAGAGTCAACTGAACGCAAAACTTCCTTATATTTAACTTTTTTAGAGAGCAAAAATGCAACTCCACCACCACTTTTTTTACCAGGGCGATCATTTCTTACCAGAACATAACCAGGTATATTTATAGTATTTGAGAGAATCCTCTCTTTAAGCCAAGTCTCACTTATACCTATGACGTTCAATAATTCTCCATCAAGAATATTCCTAAACTCATTCAATTTCGAAGAAGAATCATTCACTTTAAAACTCTGACAATTAAAATGACCTACCTTAAGATCAGTACGATAATTTCCAAGACATTCACGCAAATAACTGTTATCACTACATATTGGACCTAAATTATTGTTGAGATTCATTAAAAATTATATAAAAAACAAAGAGATTAACTCAAAATAAAGGCAAAATAAAAAAAAAAGAATAAAGCTTAATACAATTTAAATTTCATAGTGTATAATTTGTTAAGCAAAACATATTGTAATTATTCGTATTAATTTGTCGTTAAAAAAAAAAAAAAAAAAAAAATAATAATAATAACTGCTTTTTTTAACTATCAGTCTTAATTTCAATGAAGCACAATTTTTGACATTATATGGGAAAGTAACAAATAATATAAATTCATAAAAAAGTATTTTAAATAAATTGTATTAGATGCTATAATGAGATCGATAAAAAAAAGGTTATGACATGGTTATAAAAAATAGAATATTTGTGTTGTTAGTGTTGTCACTTCTGAGTATAATATACAATAACAGAAAAGCTAATAGAAAAGAAAACTGCAATTTAGCTGCATTACATTCGAGGCCATACTTGGGTGTAATCGCTAAATTGTCATGACTTGGTATTGTTACGTTTGTAAAGTAAGATGAGCGCAGGTTTGATTCTTTCAGCCGCAGGTTGTTGAAAAATTTATTATATAGAGACAATCTGACAATTATAAGACACAAATAATAATACAATTTAAATGGAAAATCACTGATGAGCCTGTCCATAAAAAGGCAGAAACTAGTATAGTCTGATTTAAAAACTAATAGTGTTTATAATTTTTAGAGAAAAACGTTTATTCTTCTTCTTAACCTCAACATTTCTAAAGAAAATTTTTCAAGTTCGGGGCCTTTCTCTATATTTCTTTATTAGGATATTGGCCTAACAAATAATCTATAGAGTTTTTGTGTTCAAATTTATTAATTGACCACTTTCAGGAATGTGTTGATAGATCTATTTCGGGAATATTCTAGGTTTCCATTACACTGTGGAATAAATTCCGGTTAGCAAAAGTTAGGTCGATTCCGAGAGTGAGGGGTGAAAATTGAGGCTAAATTAGAAGACCCGTATCGCGGCGTTTGTTTATGTTAGTTCGAATTGTTTTTTAATCGACCTTCGAACTTTGCAGACAAATGCCGATTTTCAGCATATTGTTTATATTGTTTTTTTTTACCCCTCACTCTCAGAATCGACCTAACTTTTGCTAACCTGAATTTGTTCCACAGTGTTATCAGAACACGTTTTGAAAGAAGTGACAATCCCATGCAAAACATCAAACATTCATATAACCTAGTTTTCCCACTAAATGAGAACTAATATATGAGCTCGAAGTTAAAGATTATCACCATTGATCAAAAATAAATTGAAAACTTGTTCGTTATGTGCAAGCTCTACCTTTGGTATATATAAAATACACGCTTTTTGTTTTTTTCTCCTTTTTATTTTCACACTTGTTTTGTTTTGTTTAAAGTGGTCAATTAATAAATTTAAAACAAAAACTCTATAGATTATTTGTTAGGACAATATCCTAATAAAGAAATATAGAGTATGGCCTGGAACTTGAATAATTTTCATATTCATTGCACAATTAATGGTCGAAAAAACATAATTTTTATTTAAAAAAAAAAATTTATCAAACTTGTAATTATATCTCAAATATATAATTATATATTTCTTTATATTATGTATTCATATGTCGCAATATGTAAAAACATTTAATTACGTATCAACCTATATGTCATTTTTATTGGTATCACGTTATATATAATTTGATATACTTGGATGAGGACAAAATTTGGATACATTTGTACCAAACTATATCTCATTTTATCAAATTAAGTCTAATTGTATCAGATTAGATTTCATATGATACAATTAGTTGTTCTCATTTCTCTGATATTATTATATATAACTTAATTTTAATTCACGCTGTTTTTTTAAGAATTGTTAACTAAGTTATTATATATTTCATTTGTGTTATGTCATCCTCGATTAAAAATTTGTTTAACTTGTCATTCAAGCGTATTTTTCTATTGGGATGTTTTAAAGTGGCTCGTGTTTAATATATAGAAATCCTAATTTTTTTTATGAGCTGGGGTATTTGAATGGGTGTATTTTTCTTAAAGAAAATCTACTTCACATTTCACTTTCACATAATTACGTATTGATTTGAAAAATAAACAGACTTGAAGAAAAAAATCTAAAGAAGAGGTAAGTAGGTTTGTAACACTCGTTGCTTATACCTATGTATATCTTATACACTGCCTTGTATAACTATAATTACAAAGGACTTTTGCTATTTTTTCTAATATTAAAACATTTTTTTTTTAAATTTTTCTTATTTTAAACGAGCTTAAGATCATTTAGTTATTAATTATAATTATTTATTTATAATATTTCGTTTCCACATTGGGTAACTTTTAAGAATGTGATGATAATAATCCTAGTGCTTTTGGTAAAAATTAAACAGGCGGCCCGAACATAAAAAGCTTTCCGATCGGGACCGGAGTAAAATAACTGTGCCAGCAACACAGTAAAGAGTTAATCAGATAATCGGTGAATGTAAGATAAATGTTTCCAAATCAACCAGAGAATTGCTCGTCAAAAGCTGATATCTTTGCCAAGGTTGTTGTTACGCGGGCACAAAACTGCTCGACTTTAATTCGCTAAAAGCTATTTAGAAACCAACTGCAGAAAGGTAATAATGGCTGTTGTTAATAGGAAATACATATCCTTTAAAGGTATTTTTTTCTGATGAGAAAAAGCTCAATCTTTATGGTCCAGATGGTTTTAACAGCTATGGGAAATAAAGGGTTTTCCAATAGGTACTTGACAACTTTAAATTTAATTTGTGAACGCACTATTTCACTGATCATCTAACTGTTACTTTCCTTTTTTTCACTAACGTACAACGTATGCAAATTATAAAAATGTACTACCGAAATTCGAAGTCGGTGACCGCAATTTTTTCGGTCGTTACATGACGAAGCTCATTTTTGGCTCAATGGCTTCGTCAATAAGCAAAATATGCGTTATTGGTTAGGTGAAAATCCACATGTGCTTCATGAGTCACCACTTCATCCACAAAAAATAACTGTTTGGTGCGGTTTGCATGCCGGCGGCGTCATTGGGCCATATTTTTAGTCGCCAATAACAATCGAAATAGCGGCCGTTACGGCCGAAATGTTTGACCGAGTCATCGAAAATTGGATTCAACGAATCGACCGCTGCCGACAGCCCGCGCTGGCTATATGAACGAAGTCGAGTTCCATTCATAAATGTTTTAAGTGTATTTCAAGTCGATAATAAAGTTTTGGAAATATCTCAAATGGTTTGCGTTTTATTAAAAAAAAAAAAAACTTGTCAAGTCCTTATTGAAAAATCAAAAAGAAATTTCGAGCAGGATCCTTAATGGCTTGGGCGCTTTTTGTTTCGACGGTATGGTTGATTAGACATTTCCAAAGACCAGAATGAATTATTCTGAGTACATTACAGTATCAGAAGAGAAATTGGAACCATTTATTGAAAATAGCAACGAAGAAGAATTAATTTTCCTACAAGACAATGCCCCAGTGCATTTAGGTCGTCAGACGATGGAAATATAAGAGTATTGGAATGGCCCGCATGTTCTCCTGATCAAAACCACATTTAGAATATTCGGGGAGTATTAACCCGTTGAATTTACCCATAAAACCGTCAATATGAAAGCGTTTTTAATCCAAAAGACGCAGTTATTTATGCGTGGAAGTCTAAAGCGGAAGAACTTCGAATAAATCTGGTAGACAGTATGTCTGAACAAATTTTCGAGTTGCTTCAAAGAAAGGAGGCCTCACGCATTATTAAAACTGCTGCTTTAAAATATTTTTCTGAAATTTTTGTTAATTTTGATAAATCAATTTAAGTGTATTTACCCAGCAAAAAATTTCCAAAAAGGTAAGCGTGTTTGTAATCAATCATTTTGGGCAGAACGCATTCCTTTCTAGGTAATCTATCGATTCTTTTAACAGGGCGTGAGACTAAAATAATTGATTCTTTAGAATTGATTATTTTTTTTACCGAAGAACCATTTACTTTATATTTTTAAGAACTACATACATTTTTAAATAAAGAAATAGTTCCATTGTAAAACTACGAAGTACTTACACAAAAAAATAAATAGTTCCCTAGAAAAAATAATAAGTACTTACATTTGAAAACAAGAAGTAGTTCCATAAGTAAATTCAATTTACTCACATGTGATTCTCCTAGGTCACTCAAATATAACGATCAAAACTCATACGGAAATAAAAAGTGAAACATCGAATTGTTATGATAACATGGGTTTGTCATAATTTTGGAGCTATAAACCACGAAAATAAAATTTTTTCAAAAAAAAGAACAATTCAAAATTGAAAAACAAAACTATGACTCACGCACAATCACCCTCGAAAAATTTTTTTTACACTCACTCACTATAACCTCAGTAATTTCAACTTCCACTCACAATTTTCTGCTCACGTGCGCTTCCCTAATTTATACCTAACCACAGTTTAACAAAATTTAGGCAACATGCAATATCTGTTTTTAGTATTATTTTCCTGCGAATAAAAATTTGTTTGAAAAAATATATGAGATAAATTCTTTAAAATTGTATAACTTCTTTTTTCAAAAATAGGAACTACTTCCAATAACGTCCTTTTATTAAGAAAAAGTATATGATTACTTCTTGAGTACAAAAACATTGTTATTTTCTTTTAAGTAAATAATTACTTTGTCATTGAGTTCATGCTTTCTGGTTTAAATTTAAAGAATTGATTACAATACTACTTGCTTTTTTGACTCTATCGTTGGAATGAGTTTGGTATTGCAGTTACTAAATTTGGCAATGAGATATGTAAGCAAGTGTGGGCATCACCTTATTTTTGGAATGTGTAATTTTTTCCTGGGTATAGTTATGAAACACTAACTGATTTTGTTATTCCTTCTTAAATAGTAAAATAAAAAATAAATGAATTGTGTATTTTTTTGTTAAATATTAATAATTTTCCATTGCTTTTAAATTTATGCCGCTTAAACTCTTCTACTTTTGTTTTAACTTACGAAAGTTAGTTAATGTATAATTATAGTTTTGTAACGCAGTGTACTACTAACTATACATAGCCAATTCTACCTTTAACATCATGTTATTAACTTGTTTATAAAGTTAGTATTTATATAAGGGTAGTATATATTTTTAAGAGGATTTTATTTGAAATGTTGAAAGTTTTAAGCTTCCAATTCAGAAACGTACTGAATAATGGCCTGATCCAAAGAAGTCATTACTTATTAATATAAAAATTCGCACCTTAAAGTTTCTCCTTCAAGTAGCTACTATAAATGTGATTACTTTCTCGCTTACATCCTCATCAAGGTAAGCGAAAGTGGTGATTTATATTTAATATATTTAATTACCTCCCTTATATTTAGTTTATTCCTTATTATTTTTATACCAAGTCTGGTTTAAAATTTTTCACGTGGGGTTTCTTTTTTGTGTAAAAAGGCAACAACCAGTAAACTACATTTACTGCAACTTTTATTCGAGTTGCCACAGCAACTGCAACAATAACAATATCTTGAAATATTTATATGAAATAAAAAAGTGTTTTCGTTTTATTTTCTGGTGGATGTTTTTTTTTCTTTTTTTGCATAAATGGTATACAAAACCGGCTTCCGCTACCCACATTTGTATTAAAACTGATATTTTATTTAAACTCCATATACCCGTATTACTCTAAGTTTTTGTTTTTTCAGAAACAGGCCATAGTTGCAAAAAAAATAGTGCTGCTGCTGCTGCTACCAAAAGCATGATAAATTATATACAGTTAGGTGAATTCAAATAACAGCGACTATTATCTATAACTGTCGACTTTACCGATAACTGAGATTTATCCTTTACTGACAATAGTACTTTTTTTATAGTTGTTGTGGTATATTTTTAAATTTATTTGTGCGCCCCGGTAGGCTAGTTGGTAGCGTGCTGGCTTATCTGTGCTGGGGTCGTGGGTTCGATTCCCACCAGAGGCACTGGTCTGTTTTCGCTACAAACGCGGCGAAGGCCATAATAGCTAGTGCTCGGTTAGGGTAATAGTATATAATTTGTAATTATATGATTATTAATTAATAAAATAAAATAAAAAAAAAATAAAATTTATTTAAAAAGCTAAAATTGGCTGTCTCTTGAAATGACATTAAGGTCCACAAAAAGTATTTGAGAAAGCAGATTTAAAAAAAAAACATTAATTTAAATTTTTCCAGCAAATTGGTACAAACTACGGCTCGGAGGTTCATGTAAATACATATCTTTTTAAATCAACAAATTTTGCAAGAAAATTGCACACAGAAAAACTGATTGTCAATAAAATTTCAATTAAACTTTTGTTTGAATTCAAACTAGCTTTCAATTAAAATACCTATTAAAAGTTTAATTAAAAATGAATTTGATATAAACAATTTTTTTAATGACAACAAATTGAAGAAAAAATCCAAAATTTAAAAATATCACCAAAATTAAAAAAAAAATAGGCAAAATTGAAAAATTTAAAAAATTGCCAAAATTAAAAACAAAATGACGATATTGAAAAATGTTTTTGAGATATGGACGTTTTAAACGTAATTTAGGTGACTTTTTAATATTATCAAATTTTTTTAATTCTGGCGTGTTTTAAACCCCGTTGAATTTTTACAACAATTTTCACTATTTCTGCAATTTTAGCAGAGTTTTTTAAGTTTTAGCGATTTAAGTAATTTTTTTTTAATTCTTGAAGATTTTTTTTTTTAAATTTGTCATTTTATTAAATTTTTTTTAATTAGGCGGCTTTTGTTGATTTTTTTAGTTTTATAGATTGTTCCTTCCAATTTTAGTAATTTTGACAGTTTTCGCATATTTTTTTTTAAATTATGGAGATTTGGCTACTTTTTTTAGAATTTAAACATTTTTATCGTTTTTTTTTGTTGAAAGTTTTAATTAAAGATTTAATAGTATCTACTAAACATGCATTTGTTTAAAATTAAAAACAAAATTCAATTCAATTTTTAAAAGACGTGCTTAAAATCTTAATCAAAAGTAAAATAATTAAATATTTACAAATAATTGCAATTGATACCGCAATTTACTTAATAGGGCCGAATTCAATTTAACTTTTAATTGAATTGAGAAATATTTTAATTGAGACTCGATTTTATTTTTTTCTGTGCATCGCTAAAGCATATTTTGATATAAATGCATATTTTGCCATTTTTATTTACATATTTTGCTGTACATAATTGTATTTGCGTATTTCGCATTAAAATGCATGTTTTTGAGAAATGTTTTGCTATTTTGCTAAAATAGATGTTTTCCAAAAATCCCTATATATTATAAATTTTTTGTCCTTAACTTTTTGAGACCCAAGCTAACAATTGTGAGCTTTGATGTTTTCTTCTAAACGCGAATATTTCTAATAGTCATAGATTTATTGAGATGAAAAAAGTAGTATTATTAACAAAATTATACTTTTTAAATTTACGTTAATCTTAAAAATCAAGAACTTTTTGCATGCAGCTGGTTAAATTTATAAATATTTTTTTGATGCATATTTTTTATATTATGAAGATAAAAATGACAGAAAAATACATTTCCTAACTATCTTATGATGAATAACTCCAATTTTAAATGATGTTGGTATTTAACTAAAATTAAATTCACACTTAACTAAAATTAAGTTCAAACTTAACTTAAATAAAGTTCACACAAAACTAAAATTACATTCACACTCTGTTTAATTTATATAAATAATAACTCTCATAACAAATATGTTTAAAATTAGAGTTGGGCATTCTAGTTCATAGTTCATTTCGCGCATTTGCATTTATTGAACTAGTTCGTTCTTTTAACTCATAAGTTTGTTGACATTTTTTTTTTAATATTTATATTGTTGTATTGGTTAATAGTTTCTTTAATAAATCTGCATAATATGAGAGAAAATCCCAAACGAATGGTTAAAAATTAACAATTTTAACCGCTGATTGCGGATTTTCGCTTATACTTTGTAGATTTATTAACCAAACAATTGACCAAATTACCAATATGCAAAAAAAAAAAAAAACAAAAAAACATTTGACATTTGAAAAAATATAACAAATTAAAAAATACAAAAAAAAAAACAAAACGTTTACAAACATAATTTTTTTAAATAAATTTGTATAAATGCGTGGAACTATGTACTAAACGTTCAAGTAAATCTGAAGTGGATGCAGCAATGTTTTGTTAAAAGGTAAAATTTTTTTCTTTGAAAAATCTTAACTTTTATTATTTGTTCTGTCTAGGCTTACGGAATTGGACACTAGTGAAATGGGGAAGTATAATTGGTAGTGGATAGGTGCCTAATTAAAATCTTTAGACAATATGATGAAAGATGTATTTTCCTGACAAAACTGTACCCTTTAACTCTGAACAATTTTCGTATATAAAAATCATCAGGTTATGAGTATTTCTTTCCCATTGAAAACCCATCCAATTTTGGCCAGTTTATCCTTTGTAAAAGCACTGAGAACTTCTTTTCACATTACACCAACTCTTTCCCTGGATTTTTTTGGGACTTTTTTCAAAAGAAATTAGAGTGTATATAACAACATAGAATAACCCTTAGATTAGTAAGACATTAGAATCTAAAACTTTTTCTATAAAAACAGACTATAAAATCTGAGATTTTTCTATTCAAAAAAGTGTCTAGATCTGTTGAATTTTCCATAAAAAGCTCAATATCTAAGGCTTTTTCTTTACAAAAAAGCGTCTTGAAGATAATGTTTTTCATAGCAAAAAATTACTCAAAACCTACGGCTTTTGTCTTGGGGAAATGTTTTAAGAATTGAAAAATTGTATTCCTAGTTATTATAACATTTTGTGGTAACAAATTATTCTTAAAATTATTGTTATTTTATTTTTCGGAAATAGATCGTATTTTTGGTAAGTTTGTACAAAAAAATTTTCAAGTTCCACATAGTTTAAGAAAAATGCCTACGCATTTTCAATGTAAATTTACACATTTAATTTGTAATTTAATTACGCATAATGTGTGTAATTTTTTTCATTTACGCACTTGTAGTAAATTTACCCAATTTGTAGTAGGAGTATAGTTTTCTACTATAAGTTGGGTAAATTTAAACAAAAATTAATTAGAGTGTAGGTTTATATTAAAATTGTACATATTTTATGTAAAAGTGTTCTTACCTTCAGTAAAAATTAACTAAACTTAACTACAACTTTGTTTAATTTAAGTAAATTTTATTAAATTGAAATAAGTTATCGTGATTAATTTTTAAGTAAAGTTTTATTTCCAAATCTCTTTTAATTTAGTAAACTTACTTTAGATTTGTTGAACTTTTTTGGGAAGCTTTGGACGAACTTTACATAAAAAGCCACCTTTACACAAATTTCCCTTACTGTATCTTAGCTTGTATCTTACTTACTCCCTGCAACAGCTGCCTATTATTCGTAGTTGTTTTTCTGTATCTACTACTACGTTTTATATAAAAAACTTATATATAAAAACGTAGTTAAAATTAGCTTTAAAAGGTTTCTCAAGTGTTAAATATAAATTAAAATGTTATAAAATAGTTTTTAAAGAAGAAGAAAATTATAGAAATTATATAAACTTTTACTTTTTTTTTATATTAATATTCATTAGAAATTGTGGGTTAAATAAAGTAAATGGAAACAATTAGAGATAAAAAAGTTTTAACAAAAAATTAAAAATAAGCCGACACATTTTACCAAACACTGTTAGCAGAGACAATTTATAAAGGTACCAATAAAGAGGGTTTTAAAATCCTTTTTTTATTTTAAATGTTCTTAGTATTTTGGGTTTAAAGCAGTGAAGGGCATAACACATACTCTTACATTTACGCTTGTGTATGTAGCAGCAAAAAACGACGTTCAGTACGTGTACTTTTTTTCTGTTGCGTGATCCTGCTTCAACAAGTGTTTAACAACAATTGGCTTAATTTTTTTAACATAATGAGAACAAAGCAACATAATAATCGTTATCGCTAGCCACACGAAGATGCTTATGGGGTACGTGTGCCGACGTCGCGCAAGCAGCATTTTCTAGTCAACCCAGCCGGGGCTGAAAATTGAGAGGAAGCCCTTCACTGGTTTAAAAGTCATTTATCATAAGCACAGCCAAAGAAAAACTTCTGTCATTTTATATAAAAGGGCATTTATGTGGCGTTAAATTGACACCCTGTGATCATTTACAGAACTAT